>CM077242.1:24395000-24740000 GCA_039654775.1 Spinibarbus caldwelli
GAGCAATTCAGAGCTGCACTGACTGCACTGTTCACCCCAATAGTGGCTTGAAATAAATGAATTTGTCTCTCTTCATCACTGTGACAAATTGGTCAAAAATAATACACTGTGCTAATAGAGAAGTGACAGTCATTTTGTTTACTTATAAGATAGACTCAGCTTTTCATTTTGCAATGCTGTGATGTGCAAGACCATCGTCAGTCATCAGTTTGTCCACACCCTTAAATAAAAGGAATGTAAAAGCCATCTGGGATGGGGAAAGTCCCTTCATATTGCCTGGTTAATCTGTTCCCTGTGTTTGGTGAAGGAATGTGATGATTCTCTTTGGTGTCTGTGGATGTGAAAAAAATTACAAGATGGGTCAGTTCAACAGTCATTTGAGAGAGTAAACAAGAGAATAACAGCTGTGCTGTGGCACTTTCCATGAATAAGGCACAAAGTCAAAACATTTGTAAATTTGTATTCATTCATTCATTCATTCATTCATTCATTCATTCATTCATTCACAGGATCAAAGAAAGAAGGATCTTAACCTTAAAAAATTGGTTATTGATTGAAGGAGGTGAAACTAAATATTATATGAGTTGTTTTATTTTACATTAAATATAGTTTAAAATATAGTTACTTAAAGCAATAAACAAATTAAATACAATTTATCTTTAAAATTTTTTATTTTTATTTATTTATTACAAAACACTATTTTGCAATAGTGTGAAAATCATGCAGTGTTGCATGCAAAATAGGGGAGATACAAAAAATAACGTATTTGGTATTTATTTATGTATTTATTTATTACAATATATTTTACTACAATAATTGAATATCAGTTTGTGAAAATTATGGCAAATTGTTGGAGTACAGACATTTTATATGTGTAGAATGACCTACTTCTTAAGCTATTATAATCTTATGCTAAATAATATTTAACAAATTGGTAACACTTTAGTTTAGAGACCAATTCTCTCTATTAACTAGTTTATTATTAGCATGCATATTACTAGCACATTGGCTTACTAAATTACTAACTAAGCAGCAGTTAGGATTTTATTGAGGCAAAAGTCAAAGTTAATAGTAAAAATAGTTAGCCTGATTTATTTTTAATGTATATATATATTTAGAGCTTGATTTTGTGAAATAAATGGCAATGACAGTTCATATCTCTATAGCCTTGAATCATACAATGGATACAATTGGGAGCCCTCAGTAGGTTATCAAATAGGATGCAAAGGAAGAACCATCTTAGTAAAAGATACTGAAATGAACAGATTACTCAAATAAGCCTGGTCTCCCACGTTCTGGCCATTTATTTAAGCGTGAATGAAAAACAATTATTCTTTATGAAGAGTTGTAATGCACTGTAAAAAAAAATCTTGAGGTTAAAAGCTTTTCTTCATCAAAATGTTGCATTGAATTAAATGTTACTTGATGTGTCTTTGTAATTATTTGTAAAAATGTACTAGCAATTTGTGAATAAAATTTGTTTCAAAGTAACACTATTTTTATAGTAATACACTATTTTTTTTTTCTCAGTGTGTCAGTCTGTGACTCTAAAATATGGAAAGATGGCTTGGCAGGAGGGTGTTTTGAGTAATTACTGGACCAGACTTTACAGCAACATCAGTGTGTTGAGGAGGAACTTTATACTGAGAAACACCTTAAGAGCAGTAAAGCTCACAGCACCTGGGCTTTAATAGTGAAGCACTGTTTGCGTTGTGAACTACACAGCAGGTTGGATTTCTCTAGGCTACAAATTTATGACATTGCCCTTGTTTTGCCTTAACACTAAATATAAACAGTGACAGCTGAGGTGGGATAGAGAGAGTGCTTCGAGGAGTTTGTGTGGAATCTGATTTATGCGACGTGAAGACTAACAAAGCCTTTAATCGGGTGTTCTGAGGGCAAAGGAAATTTATAGAGCAGCTGCCTGTTACACAACAGAATAGTGGTTTCTTTTCTGAAAGTCATGATGGCATAAAGATGAAAACAAACAGTCTATAATCTACACATCTGTTTCTCATTTAGCAAAATATGGATTGCAACAGAAGTGTCAGGGTAAGACTATAAGACTCTTTTCCACCATCAAGCCTAATGGTTGTCATTGTTAAACTGTGTGTTCTGTGCCAGTCGAGCCCATTTGGTACAGTTGCAGTTCATTTTTCTATTTCATTATGAAATACAGTACATACATTACCTAGCTGATGCAAGAGTTGGCGACAGTGTGATATTGAAGGTAAACATTGGTGCCACAGAGGATAATCACATCATATAGTGAGCTAAAAGTTTCCAGACTACAAAGCTACAAAGGACATTTATTGACATATTATTATGTGTACTGTATTGACATATTATATGAGTTTAAATGAGCTAGCTAGTATAATTTACCTTGCTGATGAAAGAGGCATGTGCAAAATGCTATAATATACTAAAGTATATAAAAAAACATTGTTTCACTTAAGGCTAACCATGCTGAAAATTACAAGCTCAAATAAAATAATATTTGTCAGAAAAATCTCTCTCTATTTTCTTTTAATGGAACAGTTTATTGAGCCTTAAGACAAAATATAAAAAATAAAAATCTAAAAGAGCATCATATTTGATACATGAGGCTTTTATTATGATGAGAATATGATGCTCGAGGAGGAAAAACACCTCAATTTTATTCAGAGGACCATATTGAGCAAAAACATGCAATTTGCTGGAGTTACTGATCTTTATATGGCCAAAACGTAAGGTAAGAGGAAATTCTGATAGCTTGTAAAGTAAATCATTGAGCTCTTTATACCAGTATAACAGACTACTTTCATAAAATACAAATAAATATCAGTCATCATCTACAGTATATTTCCCAATAATATGTCTTAGTAAGATGACATTTGAGTGCTAAGTTTATGATCAATGTTCTGTAGTTTAATCAATTAAACCTAAGTTGCTTCAGTCCAGTAAGTGATCCTCATGAAATATTGGTATTACTTAAATGTTTCCTTTATATAAATCAGCAAAGGTTTCACATAGAAAAACCCACAACTTGAATGTGGATGTTTCTAGAATTATACTAAAAGGCCTTTTACTTCTAAAACTACCAATTAAACAACAGACGGCATGTAGTTTCAAATATGAAAATTCTGTCATTATTTACTCACCCTCATTACGGTCTGAACTCATGCTGTTTTGTATGGAACACAACGACAGTTCATAGCTTCTATAAAGCTTTAAAAAGCACAAAAACACTATAAAGTATCTTAAATGTGGCTTATGCCTTATGTGTTACATTACAAGTCATAAGATAACTTTATGCAAAGAACAGTTCGGTCTTTAGTTGTTATTCGTTTTACTAAAGGAATCTTACAAAAACTTCCTTTTGTGTTCAATAGAAGTTGTACAGGTTTGGGACAACATGAGGGTGAGCAACTATTGCTTCAAATTGAATTATACCTGAAGTGACAGATGAGTTACTCTTACTCGAACATATACATGATAATAGTCAGGAAAAGCCCAGTGTACTCTATAACAAATAGTTATAACAACTCAAAATGCTGCAGAGGCTGAATGTGGTCAGGGTGAATGGCTATATGCTGGTATTTCACTGATCCTGCCAATCTAATTTGTTTCTCAGGGCGTCTGATTAGCCATTGAATTGCTGTGATTACGAGAAAAGCTCTCATGTTTTCTCAGCTGACAGTCAGTCGTATCTAGCTGCAGGCTAGCAATTAGCTATCCCCTGCCCTCTAATAGTAAAAACATGGCCCGGCATTCGAGGACTGCATTTAACACGAATTATCTCTCTGTAAAAGGGCATGTTTACCTTACATTACCTTACATTATAGAGTACATTGAGTTAAATAGTGGAAAAAATAATTTTTCTCTAATATGTTCACTTTTCACTCTCAGTGTTAAACTTTACTCTATTCTAATATTTTTTATGTGTATTATTTTGGCAAACATCTTTTTTTTATATGTTAATATTTCAACTTTCCTTTGTGACAACTAGCCCCAGACTCTTCAACTCTCTTGCATCAGTCCTCCTCCTTCCCCAAAGTGATGAGCAAAAGCTAAGAACAGGCCATGATCTCAAAACCAGCTGGGAACAAATGTGTCCTTTGTCTTTGCTGCTACAAAAGGTGGGTGAAAGTGGCCAGGACGTTTGTTTATTTTAACTGCAATAAAAATCCCTTTCTCCTCTGAAACACAAACATTGTTGTTCAGTACTCGTTAAGGGATGAGGTGGGTTTGCTATTTGGTTTCAAGAGCATTTAATTTGATATTGCCAAAACTGACTTACTTAAGTGTGCAGTGTGCACCTTTAAGTCTCACGTGTCAATATATTGATGTGTGGACGTTTACATTTCCCTTATATATCCTCATCTGACTACAGGGTGACCTCGCATTACCAAATGCGATTTGTATAACTTTGCATAAGGAAAGTCTTCTGTGCAAATTTGTGGTGTTTTTTTCATATAAATCCTGTGTGAGATCCCATTACCGGGCTCAAACTGATTCTTTTTACTTTCTTTGTGCTGCTTTTGGATGAAAATCTGAGAAAAGTATTTGAACAAAATGGTAGTGACTACACTCTTATTGACTGCTGAAAGAATAACTGAATTAGCCAAAATATTAACTAAATAACTAAATACATAACATGCATCGGGGATGTGCCCTAGTAAAAGAAGTGCAATTTAGTATACTTTTGAAAGAAACACTTTTACAGAGGTAATATACTTTGAAAGAATACAAAGTACAAACTGAATGTAATGCATGTTATTTACAATAAAATTAAATGTATTATAGTTTAAATTTATAATAAATGCAATTAGTTAGCAATTATTTGACCAACTTAAGTAGGACTTAAGTACATTTTCTATGTATATTTCATGGTTACTTATATTGTCTTTGAAAAATGGTTGTGTATTATCAAATGTACCGACAAGTATTGATGATTAACTAAATTATACTTTAATGTCATTTCAACTTGTCATGTATTTAAATTTATTTGTAATGATAAAGCTGCACTTTAGTACATTTAAAATATATTTATTTTAAAACTAAATATAAAATAACACTGCAATTATAATTACAATCAAGTATTTTACACGTGCTTTAGTGTTAGTCAACACATCAGCATAAGTGTACTTCTAAAAGATTATTAAAACAGTGAATTAAAACCTTTAATTTGACATTATTTCAAAGTGCACTATTTAAAAGTCTACTTAAGTGTATTATGAAACATGAAGTTGTGAAAGCGAACTCTCTTTAAGTACAATTACCATTTATATATTATTTTCCATTACAGTTTTTAAAAAATATACTATTAAGTTATGAAATGCACTGTGCATTCAACACATTTAAGCACACTTATTTTTCACAAGGGTGCATCTAAGTGAGGGATGGAAGTTTATGTACAGATTACATGTGACCCTTCATAATTTGACCAGTAAATCCAGTTTAGCCTCTGTCGCTAGTTTGATTGTCATTTTGAAAACAGAGCTATTTTATTTTATTTCATAATATCAAAGAAATGCAAGGCCGAGCTGAATGAGACAGTAAAACATTGCTGTTTACAGTGCCATAGAGATCAAGGATCATAAATGCAAGCCGCTGAGGAAAGATTCACTCGTAATAAATTGCATCATTCTCAGAAGTACTTTTGCAGCTCTCACAGAAAATTTCCTCAAGACGGTGAGGACAACAAAAGGGCTGTCGTCTGTGTATGAATAGATAGATAGAGCTGCAGAGTTACAAAGCTTTCAGTGCCCATTCCAGCTGAACTTTGTTCAACTCACAGCTGTCAAGCTCAGAGATGCAGAAAAGTCTTCACTTCAGCTTTGAAATCTATTATCACTCAAACATGTGTCAGCTCTTGTGAAAGACACGGCAGGCCCATAGTGAGCCAGCACTCCTACGCTGGACCCATCTTCTTCCTTTAATGGGGTATACGATCGGTCAGGGTCTGAGGAATGACAGGCTGTCTGCTTCAAGTATCATGGAGTTTAATGTTGGAAGTGCCGGAAGCATTCATTTCTCTGTCCTCCCCCTCTCCACACCTGTTCAGACTGCTTCCTCTCTACAGCGCCGATGATTTGAGCAGCAGCAGGTTGATGGAAAGCAGCACACATGGTCAGACACACACACACACACACACACACACACACACGCATGCACAGCTATGCTAGCTGGAGGTCAGCTAATACATTGCATATGGACAGTGTACAGTGCACAGGAGAGCTTCGCAGTGTCTTCTCCTCTTCTTCTAATCCGTTCACTGATCGGAAACCAGTGCATTTCACACCTGGTCATTAACATGGGCGGTGAGAAATGTGCTTGGCACACGGCTGAAGATTTTACTACAGTATGGAAGAGACAATCCAACATTTCACTGAGAAAATGTGTATTACAAGTCAACTGCTGTGGGAGAGAAGAACAGAAAAGAAGAGAAGAAATGTGGTGACGACTTTTCCCAACAATGCTCAACAGCTAGACTGTCATAATAAAGTTTGGCAACAACTTTGGTCAGTTAAAAATGTTTGAATTTCATTGCATTAGATATAAAATACCAAACCAAGAGGCCTATGCACATCCATCTCTTCTCCGAATTAATTTAATTTTTCTGAGGCCTTGGATGTATGAAGCCTTCTCAACTTCACACAGGAGTCACTCACAGTGTCACACACAAATGTGCTTGAGTCATTTTTTCTTATTAAAAAAGAAAGAAAATTACAATACTTGGTTTAACATTTTGTTTTCTAATGCAACAATATCCATACATTTATCAATGTTTCATATGTTTTGGGGCCATTGTACTTTGAGAAATACATCTATACAAAGATTTTATCTTTTTCTAGGGATCAGTTTCATAAAATGTAATATTTTACTGCAGTTTTGAAAAGACTAAAATAAGATCGTTAAAGAACCTAACCCTCATTTTAATGCATTCCTGTGTACAAAAACAGCACAGGGATCAGGCCAAAAACTGAAGTTAATGCTGCTCTTTTATGAAAGTAATCTGGTTTATCAATGAAAGCAAATGTAAAGCAAACTGAACTAAGTCCATCTAAATTTTCTGAAATAAACACTAGAGGCAGTAAAACATCTTTCATTCCTTTTCACACAAATTATGATTTCAGGGACAGATTATTGACTAATAAAGGCTTATTTTCATGTGGTTCCTAGCACAGTACTATGTTATGCAACAAAACTCTTACCATAGTTTAAGATTTGTAAACTAATACATTTTGACATTTACATCACATAATCCCCTCCATATGTATGGCTTTTCTGACATTAGTAAACTTGCTTGGTACCTCACCTGGTACAGCTTTGCATCTGCGATATGGAGCGCTAGGGTACCATGAAAGTCATGACACTCAGTAAGTCAAGAGCTCAAAGCTTTGTAAAAGGAGGCTAAAATGGCATGGTAAATACTTCTTTTTTTTCTCACATTTGCTTTTGCTCATGTTAATTTCAAAAATGATGTCCACCCAGTGGACATTTAATTTCCAAAATGTCGCATTATGTACAACAACCAACATTATAAAACATTGCCACAGTTATGTTTAACTGTTGAAAACTGAAAACATTTAACTGTGAAAGCATTTAACTTTTAAACTGCTAATAAAAACAGACATGTTTTTATCTTATTACACTGGTCCTGCATATGCAGTCGAGAAAAAAAGAAAAAGAAAAAGATATCGCTTATTGCACCTCTTGTGGGCATGTCATTGGAAAAGTGCTGTAAATTTTATTTATTTTTTTTTTTACTTTGATTTGAAGAAAAATGTAGCCAGTCATGTATTTCCAAAGAGCTTGGGCTGGACCGAGGAGCAAATATAATTTTACTATTGTCAAACATGCAGAAGCTATTGTTTAAGCCATGGTATAAGTGATCCACATGGTCCATATGCTTCATGGCTTTTAAAAACTCATTTAGACTTAATTTAAAGCTTTGTCAAGCCAACATTGTGTAATGCAAATGCAACATATGCCAGGCACAAGTTTGGGCAGAGTCTTTAAGATTGCCATTAAGATTGGCAGTTTTGCCAGAGCAGATGTGATGACAACTTACATTTCCTGTTCTAGAACCCAAATTACCTGAAACATAATCAATCATCAACTTCAGTTCATAACGCCTACAGTATGTGTTTAGCATTGAGTAAACTGGCAATTTAGCTCCACAATAACATCAAGAAATGGACATGGACTCATGGTGAGAAGCTATGGGGTGAGAAAATACAGCTGTGAAAATAGCCCATAGATCACATGTTACCAGACAAATAAACAGGGAGATTCATAGGATGCACTTTGACTTAATATAAAGGATACACAGTGTGAGGGATTTCAGCAGCATTAAACCAACACATTGATTGTGTTCAAATGATTTGCATTCCGCTGTTTATTGTTCTTTCTTCATTAAAGTAACTCCACATCTGCTTGCAGTACCTGTTTCTAATTTGTTCTTCCACACACTTTATTAAAGACAACTAGACCTAAATAGACCCAACAGCACAAGTGCAAGAGCAATGGTAAGAAAACAGAACGACAATAACTAAAAACACTGACTTGAGGCACACGTAAAGATGAAGAAAGATGCACAGTTTCATTTAAATGGTCTTTAAAGTCACACACTACAATAATATGATCTGACTGAATATGCATATGGTCATTAAAGTGCTTCAGATGAAAAGGAAGCAGTGAATGATGTGATCCCCCCCCCCCTCACAGTCTTTTTCTTACAGTAACTTTCAACATGATAGATGTGCCAATGAGCGTTTAGTCAAAACCTCCAGATGAGTTTTGAATCCACCTATTAGTTATGCTGTCAACCCTCTCTTCTATTTTGCACAAAAGGTGTTGGCAAATGTTCAGAGCGCACTCATTTGTACAGTAGATTAAGAGCAGACTGTATTAGGGATCATTATTGTTGGTCAGCTTGTGCCACAGGCAGACAGGTGCGTACATAGAGTAAAGCGCTGAAGAAAATGAACAAAATCCTCTCTCCAGCTTCCCTTCGAAAGAAGAAGAAGAAAAAAAAAAAAGAAATTACCTGACCATAAGTGCTCTAAGGCCTGTAATTTATTTGATGTGGATGTCAGCAATACTTTAATATCCAAAAAGAAAAGAAGTTTGAGGGTGGAGCCTGGGCCTAATTATAGAAGTGTGAGACAACCATGCAGACCAGAAAGGGGCCTGAGGCTTGAGCTAACCACTGTAACCCAGGACCAGCCATCCTTTGCACCTCATGTCATTTAAAAAAGAGGGCAGCTCTGCGTTTTGGCCACTCTTCACTGTGGAGAGGCAGGGGAAAATTAAACGAAAGAGGCAGGCAGGAAAGCTTGCACTCATTAACATCTGCACAGGGATTAGGACGCTCTTTTAACACGTGCAACCCATAACAGTCCCAACATGTAATAATACAGAGCTGGAGGCCGAGGTAGTAATTTTGATATTTAAGAGCCGCAGCTGTTTGATAGGCTGGTAAGAGGCTGGTTAGCAGTCACGTGAAAACGCAAAGCCTGGAAGATCAAGATGATTTGCATGATGGTTACTCAGCATCACGAGACATTCAAAGGGGTCACAATGATTCGAATGTTCCTTGAGCTTATGAGATAAGACTTTGATGTACTATGAAAATATTCTGTACACATACTATAAAAAATAATCAAGCTCCTAAAATGACAAAAGAAAGTACCACCAAAGTACCACATGATTCTGTGTGTGAGGACAGTCGAAGACAGCACTCAGCACTGCAGCTCATTTCTCACACAAAGGGAATGTTTCTTAAGGTGCAGTTAGAATAGTAATATTTTACAGGAAAAAAAGCCTATTAAGCCTGTTTCTGCCATGGAATACAGGAATGAAAAAGGTAATTGTGACTTCATCTCACAAGTCAGACATTTATTTGTGCAATTCTGAGTTTCTGTCTCACAATTCTGCATTATTTAAAGTTGGAATTGCAAGATATAATTCAGAATTGCAATATATAAACTTTTTTAAAACTGACGTTCTTTCTTGCAGCTCCAAGTTTACGTTTCTTAATTCTGCATTTACGTCACAATTCCAAATTTTTGTCTCAGAATTCTGTTTACATGTGAAATCTGACTTTTGTCTCAGAATTCTGTTTACATATCACAATTTGGACTTATTTATCAGAATTCTGTTTACATGTTACAATTCTGACATTTTGCAATAATGTGAGTTATAAACTCACAGTTAACATCTCACAATTATTTGTTTTTACCTTGCAATTCTGCATTTATTTCTTGTAATTCTAAGATTATATCTTGCAATTCTACTTTTTTTCTCAGAATTGCAAGAAAAATTGTCAGCATTGTGAGATAAAATGTTGCAATTACCCTTTTCGCATGGAAATAGTCCTCACAGAAGTTATTTTCAAACTAAGCAAATTTTTGTTGATCAACTTGGTGAATCTCTAGGACCCATCACAAAATTTGTGGGGGGAAAACTTTTGCCCTCACATGAAATTGCATGGATTCCTAGACCTCAAGGTAAATTTTTAAAAATAATTTTTATAAATCATAAATTAAGCCTTTTATTTTTGCTTTGCATATTTAAGTCACATCAGTCTCATCATACAGAATAAAAAAATAAATTAATTAATAAATGAAACAGATTATAAAAAAGGAAAGAAAAAACACCTACTGAGTAAAAATGTTAGATTTTAGTTGACCTGAAGAACTATTTTTTAAGGTCAACCATCTGAGCCATTAATTGTGTTTACAAAAAGCTATTCTTAACAGTGTAATAAGCGATTACATTTAAATAAGATATCATCAAATGCATATGTGGTTTCTGAGTCACTGGCCTGAATTTGAAGGCATAAAAAACCTTGAGAATCACTTGCCATAATATTTATCCTTCAGCACCACGGATCTCCAGACCACACGATAAATGCACCACAGTTCTGATTTCTCAATCATCACCAGGAGTGCTCTTGAAACAGACTGTTTAGCATTAAATATTAGTTTAGCAGGCAAACATGTCTTTAGAGAACTAAATCTTTTATTCCCCATTCAAACACAAACATAACCAAGACAAGAATACCTATTAAATTAACAAATAACCTGTTCTATCACAAGAAGGATGAAATGAAAAAGATTAATGAAACAATATTTCTCTCATCTCCTTCAGAAAAGTGATGCTGCAGCAAATAATTGCAGAACATAATAGAAATCTTGAAAACATGTCTCCCTTTAGATGTACGTCTCCCTAAGCTGCTTTTCTTGTATACGGTAATGAAATAGACATAATAAAATATTCACTCAACAGATCATTAGTGCTGGAAAATTAGCTGTACTCTCAAAAAAACATCCCAGGTTACATATGTAACCATGGTTCCCCGAGGGAACGAGACGCTACTTCGGAAAATGCTAGGGGAATGCCTTCAGCAATATCAAGCTCTGAATCATATGTGTAATCAGTCCAATCGATGGCGAGACGTCAGATGCGGGTGACGTCATGACCAGGAAGCTTAAAAGCATGTGAGGTGCAGCCGGCGTCAGCTTCTAGGAATGAAGCATAGCTCTGGTAGGGATGCCGGAAGTATGGCCTTGCGACGCAGCGTCTCATTCCCTCAGGGAACCATGGTTACATACATAACCTGGGACGCACAGCTATGGTAGGAGAACAGAAGAGCCAGG
Organism: Spinibarbus caldwelli; assembly: GCA_039654775.1. Classification (NCBI taxonomy): domain Eukaryota; kingdom Metazoa; phylum Chordata; class Actinopteri; order Cypriniformes; family Cyprinidae; genus Spinibarbus; species Spinibarbus caldwelli. Next base: position 24,406,649 of record CM077242.1, read on the forward strand.
AGTGGCTCGCAAATCTAGGTCATAGAACCTGACGAACGTGAGGGGCATAGACCATCCCGCAGCATTGCAGATGTCCTGCATAGGAACACCTGCCAGAAAGGCCTTGGAGGCCGCCACACTTCTTGTTGAGTGAGCCTTGACCCCCAATGGTGAGGGGAGATCAGAGGACTCATAGGCAACAGTAATGGCATCAACTATCCACTGGCTGAGGGTCTAATTGGAAGCAGGATGACCTCTCTTAGGGGGACCATAGCAAACAAGCAGTTGGTCCGCCCTTCTCCACAGGGCAGCTCTGTGGACGTATGCGTCCAGTGCCCACATTGGACACATACAATTAAGGGACACGAGACCGTACCTGAGGCCTGAGCCTCATCACACCGTGAAGGAAACGTGTAACCAGGGGTTCCTTGCCCACTGACTGACCACCAAGAGGGGTGTGGTAGGCCACTATAGCCGCCACGTAGACCTTCAAGGTGGAGTGGGTTAACCCTGTGGAGAAACGGGCCTGCAAGAACTCCAGCAGTTAACTGGATCAAGCTGGTGGTCTCCGCACCATGAAGTGGAGAGTCTCCACTTCAGGGCGTACAGTTTCCTCATTGAGGGAGCTCTAGATTGGAGGATCATGCCCTCTGCCTGTGAGAGGAGATCCCTCCTGACGGGAATCTCCCATGGAGAGCCGTCCAGGAGAGAAATCAGGTCCGAGAACCATACTCGGCCCGGCCAGAATGGGGCTACTAGCAATAGACGGACCCCATCCCGGTGCACTCTCTCTAGAACTCCCGGGAGCAGAGCGATCGGGGGAAAGGCGTACAGATGAAGCCTCGGCCAAGTCTGTACCATAGCATCCAGCCCCAGTGGAGCTGGATGAGTCAGAGAGAACCAGAGGGGAAAGTGCGATGTCTGACGAGTCGCAAACAGATCCACCTGAGCCTGGCCAAAAACTCTCCATATCTGCTTCACCACCTCGGGGTGAAGCATCCATTCCCTGGGCCTCGGCCCCTGCCTCGACAGGATGTCCGCTCCCATATTGAGATGCCCAGGAATATGAACTGCTCTCAGCGAGAGGAGCTTGTCCTGGGACCACACAAGGATCTGGTGTGCCAGAGGACTGCGGCGAGAACGCAGTCCTCCCTGGTGGTTGATATAAAAGACCACCACTGTGTTGTCGGTGCGCACCAACACATGGCGATCTCCCAGGTCTGGCAGAAAGTGTTTGAGTGCTCGAAACACGGCCAGCATCTCCAGGCAGTTGATGTGCCAAGTGAGATGGCGACCACTCCACAGACCGCGGGCAGGGTGGCCACTCATGACCGCTCCCCAACCAGTGAGGGACGCGTCTGTCGCTAGCGTTACACGGCGACAAGGAGCTCCCAGCACAGGGCCCTGAGACAAGAACCAAGGTTTCCTCCACATGTCTAAGGCACATAGGCATCGCCGCGTTACCTTGATCATGCAAAATGGGTTTCCCTTCGGGGAGAACCCCTTGGTCTTGAGCCACCACTGTAGGGGTCTCATGTACAGCAGGCCAAAAGGTATCACATTGGACGCAGCTGCCATCAGACCCAGCAGTTTTTGAAACCGCTTGACAGTGAGTGACTGGCCTTCTCTGACTCTCGTGATTGCAGTGAGGATCGACTCGATCTGAGCAGGGGACAGATGTGCCTGCATTGTGGTCGAATCCCACACCACGCCCAGATAAGTGTTCCTCTGTAATGGAGAAAGCACACTTTTCTTGGCATTTAGTCTTAACCCCAACTCTTTCATATGAGCGAGAACGACATCTCGATGTTGAACCGCCATATGCTCTGACTGAGCTAAAATCAACCAATCGTTGATGTAATTGAGTATGCGGATGCCCTGGAGTCGCAGAGGAGCCAGAGCAGCATCCACACACTTCGTGAAAGTACAGGGTGAGAGTGCTAGGCCGAAGGGAAGAACCCGATATTGGTAAGCTTTGCCCCTGAAAGCAAACCTCAGGAACTTCCTGTGACTGGGAAGGATGGAGACATGGAAATAAGCGTCTTTTAGATCTATCGTGACAAACTAGTCCTCGGACCTGATCTGAGACACAGCCTGTTTGACAGTGAGAATTTTGAACTTCAGACGCATGACTGGGCGGTTCAATAGCCGCAGATCTAAAATCGGATGCAACCCCCCATCCTTTGGAGCAATGAAGTACCGACTGTAGAACCCAGACTCTCTGTCGAGAGGAGGGACCACCTCAATGGCCTCCTTCCTCAAGAGAGTGTTCACTTCTTGTTCTAATACCAGAGCCTGCTCGGGGCCCACTACTGTGAGAAAAACCCCTTTGAAAGGCGGCGGCGGAGCGCCAAACTGAATACAATAGCCTCTTCCTACAGTCTGCAGGACCCAACAAGATACATTTGGCAGTAGTTCCCATGCTGCTAAATAATCTACTAAGGGAACCAGTCTCTCGAGACTGGCCTCTGGTGTGCTTGGAGGTGCTAGCTCGGTGCCCTGAAGCGGAGGACTGGCAGGAAACGGCTGAACCAGCCTCTCGAGAGACCCCCAAAGGGGTGGCAAGGTTCTCAGCTCCGCTACGCTCCCGGGTGGAAAATACTGAGAGAAACACTCGCTGGAGACCGCTACGCCCTGAAACACTGGCAGGGTTGGCAGAACGATCTCCTGAGGGCGCTGAGGAGAGATGGACACCGTGTAATGTGGTGCACCCCGCTCTTCCCCAGTAGGGGCCGCCCTCAGCAGTCCTGGACTTAGAAATGTCAGGGCCGCTTCGTCGAGGGCTTCCCAGACTGAAGCACGACCCCGGTCTCGCTGCGGGGAAGCGCGAGAGGCAACGCTCTGTTTCTGAACCTCCCTGTATGAGGAGCTGGTACACGGCTGGGGCTGCTCCCGCCCAGCAGCCCCCAGAGCTATAGAACGGCGAGGGAGAAACCGCTGAAACACCGCCGCCTGTTTACGAGCCTCCTGGTATCTGTTGGCGACGGAATTGATGGCGTCGCTGAACAGACCAGAAGGCGCAAGCGGGGCGTCCATAAGGAAGACCCTGTCCTTCTCTTTCATATCGGACAGGGTCAACCACAAATGCCTCTCCACCGCCATCAGAGCTGCCATGGACTGCCCAATGGCATGGGCGGTCTCCTTGGTGGCGCGGAGAGCTAAATCAGCGGTTCTCCTCAGTTCTGAAATGTCATCAGATTTGACTTGCTCGCCTTCATCTAGCTTTTTTAGCAGGTCGGGTTGATATGCCTGTAACACTGACATAGTGTGCAGACACGCACCAGCCTGACCCGCTGCCATGTACCCCTTGCCCACCAGTGCTGATGTTGTGCGCAGCGGCTTGGAGGGCAAGACCGGAGCCTTCAGAGATGACGCCGCACCGGGGGACAGATAGCTCGCAAGCGTCTGTTCTACCCGGGGCATCGATCTGTAACCACATTCACTCAGCTCTGCCACATTCCCATAATAATCAGAGGCGGGGATGAATAAGCGGGCCGAGAATGGTCTCTTCCACGATCTCGACACCTCGGTGTGGAGATCAGGAAAAAAAGGCAGGCTCCGGCGCGGAGGTTGCAGCTTAGTACGCAGAAAGCATTCATCGAGTTTACTTTTCTGCGGTTCAGCCTTTTTCTCGGCGGACCAATCGATGTGTAACTTCGCAACCGCACGAGTAACTACCTACAATAGCTCCTCATACTGTGGGGATTGAGGGGGCGAATCGACGCTCTCCACATCAACCTCCTCGGAGGAAGATAGGAGAAGCGCCGAGCCCGCTCCCTGAGGGGAAGAAACCGCAGAACGGGCTTCCGATCCCAGAGAGCGGGCTGTGGATCTGGCAGGTGCGGAAGAAGTTGGGGACTCGCCCGTCTCCATTCCTTCTACCAGATCCAGCTGCGAACCCCACGAGTGCAGCTGCCGGTCCGCCTCGGCGGAAGCGGGGCCAGTACCGTGAGGAACACTGGTGAAGGCTCCCTCCTCAAACAGAGCCTTCTGGGAGCGAAGCGTACGCAGTGGCAACCGCTCACAGTGCTTCACTCCCAAGCAGACCACGCACAGACTGTGTGTATCCCCACTCGTGATATAGCATGGACAGGGAGGAACACACAGCCTATAACGCGATCTGCTTTCGCCCTTATTTGTCTTAGCACTTGCTTTTGACATGCTGGAGCTTATGATGCTGAACGCTTGTGAACTTGACAGACAACAATAAATAAGACTCACAGAACATAGATCATGACTGACACACACAGAGAGCTTTGCTGAATGACAGAAAGCTGACGCCGGCTGCACCTCACGTGCTTTTAAGCTTTCTGGTCATGACGTCACCCGCACCTGACGTCTCGCCATCGATTGGACTGATTACACATATGATTCAGAGCTTGATATCGCTGAAGGCGTTCCCCTAGCGTTTTCCGACACAGCTCGAGTTCCTGAAGGGAACTGCGTAATTGCTTATATGCTGTCACTCTTAAAAAATACAATACTGTATATAATAAGAAATAATATAAAGTTCTTTTTTTAATTTTGGCTAGAAAAAAACCAAATCCAAAAGTTTGGAGCTTTGACAGCTTTGAAGATTGAAGGTTATAAGCCTTGTGTAGTTAAACTTGGACAGTATGATGAGAGATTTAAAGTGATGTAGGCCTTTCTCTGCGCTATATAAGGTTCAGAGCGACTGCTAGTCAGTTGCTAGGATGTTGAAGGAGGTTGCTCCAGTGTTTCAATTTCACTGTTTCCATTCATTTTATTTCATAATATTGAAGAAATGCTGCAGAACCGAGCTGAATGCAAAACACTAAAACATTCTTCTTTAAGTGACCAAGAAATTCTGGATCATAAATGAACACAGCTGAGAAAAGATTCCCTTGAAATACATTGCATCATCCTCAGAAGTACTTTTACAGCTCTCACAGACAATAAACCACATTAAGACAGTGAGGAAAACAAAAGGGTTGCTGCTTCCATGCACAAATATCCAAATAGATAGATAGATAGATAGATAGATAGATAGATAGATAGATAGATAGATAGATAGATAGATAGATAGATAGATAGATAGAGTGGGAAAAAAAATCCTTTTATTTATTATTTAATTATTTGATCCTTTGCTGATTTTGTACATTTGCCGACTGACAAAGAAATGATCAGTCTATAATTTTAATGGTAGGTTTATTTGAACAGTGAGAGACAGAATAACAACGATAAAATCCATAAAAACATTTAAAAAAAAGTTATAAATTGATTTGCATTTTAATGAGTGAAATAAGTATTTGACCCCTTTGCAAAACATGACTTAGTACTTGGTGGAAAAACCCTCGTTGGCAATCACAGAGGTCAGACGTTTCTTGTAGTTGGCCACCAGGTTTGCACACATCTCAGGAGGGATTTTGTCCCACTCCTCTTTGCAGATCCTCTCCAAGTCATTAAGTTAAGGTTTCGAGGCTGACATTTGGCAACTCGAACCTTCAGCTCCCTTCACAGATTTTCTATGGGATTAAGGTCTGGAGACTGGCTAGGCCACTCCAGGACCTTAATGTGCTTCTTCTTGAGCCACTCCTTTGTTGCCTTGGCCGTGTGTTTTGGGTCATTGTCATGCTGGAATACCCATCCACGACCCATTTTCAATGCCCTGGCCCTGACGGTACATGGCCCCGTCCATCGTCCCTTTGATGCGATGCAGTTGTCCTGTCCCCTTAGCAGAAAAACACCCCCAAAGCATAATGTTTCCACCTCCATGTTCGACGGTGGGGATGGTGTTCTTGGGGTCATAGGCAGCATTCCTCCTCCTCCAAACACGGTGAGTTGAGTTGATGCCAAAGAGCTCGATTTTGGTCTCATCTGACCACAACACTTTCACCCAGTTTTCCTCTGAATCACTGGCAAACTTCAGACGGGCCTGTACATGTGCTTTCTTGAGCAGGGGGACCTTGCGGGAGCTGCAGGATTTCAGTGCTTCTCAGCGTAGTGTTTTACCAATTGTTTTTTTGGTGACTATGGTCTCAGCTGCCTTGAGATCATTGACAAGATCCTCCCGTGTAGTTCTGGGCTGATTCCTCACCGTTCTCATGATCATTGAAACTCCACGAGGTGAGATCTTGCATGGAGCCCCAGTCCGAGGGAGATTGACAGTTATTTTGTGTTTCTTCCATTTGCGAATAATCGCACCAACTGTTGTCACCTTCTCACCAACCTGCTTGGTGATGGTCTTGTAGCCCATTCCAGCCTTGTGTAGGTCTACAGTCTTGTCCCTGACATCCTTGGACAGCTCTTTGGTCTTGGCCATGGTGGAGAGTTTGTTTCTGTGGACAGGTTGTCTTTTATACAGGTAACAAACTGAGATTAGGAGCACTCCCTTTAAGAGAGTGCTCCTAATCTCAGCTCCTTACCTGTATAAAAGACACCTGGGAGCCAGAAATCTTGCTGATTGATAGGGGATCAAATACTTATTTCACTTATTAAAATGTAAATCAATTTATAACTTTTTAAAATGTGTTTTCCTGGATTTTTTGTTATTGTTATTCTGTCTCTCACTATTAAAATAAACCTACCATTAAAATTATAGACTGATAATTTCTTTGTCAGTGGGCAAACATACAAAATCAGCAGGGGATCAAATAATTTTTTTCCCCCACTGTAGATAGATAGATAAGCTATTTTATGTATGAATGTATGGGTGAAGTGACCAAACTTCTGAGAATCCACTAAATTTAGAGTGAGAATACACAGCATCTTTAAAGATCATTCGCTGTCAGTGGCCATACAAGGACACTGAACTCACTGCATGATTACTAAGTAGTTGACCAGAAAATTGTCATGTTCAAATTGTGTCCAGATGCCCTTGCATTATGGTGAACCAGATGAAATGGCTCTACTTTGAGAATGTGCTGGGATGTTCTCGAGTGAAAACGAATAACAGGGGTTGTTTCCTCATGCGCTGATACTCTCTGCAATGCTGGGAATTTGATCTGCTCCGTTAAAAGACATTTTCTAAGTTTCCACAATCTGTCACAGATGTATCTGACAGTTTGTGTTCACATTTAGTCAGTATTTCTTCAAAACTGATGTCTTTCTTGTATATATACAGCAGGGTATGTATAATTGTGCAATACGTTGCACAACAATATTAGATCATTCTGAAAAGGAAATCCATCGCACTCATTTCCAGATTAATTTTTCATTTCTAAAATCAACTGGCAATTACACCAAGTTCATTCAGTTCCTTGGACGCTCTCCAGTTCACGTGTAATGAACCTCTGTGGGGCCATCAGAGCTTCAGATGTGGTTGATAGTGGAAGGACATCTCTTAGTTTGACTAAATTCACAGCTGCACAATGTGGGCCAGGAAATTCTCTATTAGCTTTTTAAAGCTTTCTGTGGGCCTGTGGAAAACGTACTATAATCTAATCCACCCGTGTGGTTTTGTAAATGTAATTAGAGCAGCCGCTGCTTGAGGTCGGCGATCTTGATTCTGGAGGTCCAAAGCTCATCTGCTCAGCTAACCGCAGGCCTAGTTGCTACAGACAGCAAAACAGCAAACAAATGAAGTAGTAATTATGACTGGCATGACCTTTAATTTACAGATTAATGAAAATCTATTAAAAGAGGTATTTTGAAACCGATGTAAAAGCCTCTCACATAAATATATGGCTGGCAAAAAAAAAAAACACGCTCTGAGCTGCCAGTTTGACTGAATGACAACACTCACATCCCTGCGCTCAGGCGGTCTTTGCGTCAGGAGCAGAATTAGATATCGTTCAGTCCACTCTATCAGCCCTTTCCAATAGCTGCGCTGAGCCAAATACTCCCTTGACAGCCAACTCACATGTGTTTTGTGGACAGGGGACAATTGTCCTTTTGTCCTCTTGCTTGGACTGCCTGGTTCTGGCTCCTGTTTTAGACACTACTATTTTGTGTTCTCCTTCTGGTTTGGCCTAGAAAATTTCTTCTTTAGAGATATTTGGTGATAAAATGCAAGTTTGCTTTGTCCTGTAGCTGCATACTTTGATTAGGCAGGACAATTTGTTGTTTGTTTTTCAAATGAAGAGCCCCTCCTATTCTCTCCAACTCAATCAACACAGATTGTGATGAAAGGAGGGAATAATCAAAGAGTTAGTGGCGGAGGTGGTAAAGATTGACGAGGGGGAGGCTAGTTTGTTTTACCTCATGCTGATAAAGTTTTCTCAAACAGATCAACCAGATTCATGGGAATTTATAGCTGCATGAAATTGCTAGAGGAATGTTTTGAAAGGAGATATAATCTTACACTATCATAAATACAAATTCATAAATTAATTTCTGATTCTATGACACCATATGTTATGTGAAGCCTATCATTTAACATCTGTGTTGGAAATAAACTGGCAGTTTATAGTTAAAGTATCTAGTGTATGTGGTGTTGTGATGGGTAAAGGGGGCTGGGCAGGTTACCAAAAGGTTGCAGGTTTGAGACCCATAAGCTCAATGACCCATCACTGTTGTGTAACCCCAGGTTGTTCCAGAATTGTCCCTGTAATAAGTGTACGGTAAGTCATGTCAGATAAACGGATGTCTGCTAAAATGACTACTTACTTGTATCCAAGGCATTCATTAAAAGGAGGGACGGGAAATAAGATAACCAACAGCAGGGTGAACTTACTTTGTGCTCTGGCTACAAAAGAGACCTTTAGTTCAAAACAAATAAACAGTTGTAGATTGTTGATTGACTGATTCTGTAAGAAAGAAAAATGGGTTCTAATATCTCATTAGTTCTCTAAGGACGATCCATAATCATTTTATAGCTAAACCTTTACTATATGTGAATTGACAAAGATTATTGTAGTTTAGAGATTTGCAAGATACATAACTGACTGAGTGACTAAATGAATGAATGAATGATGTTTTCAACAAACCACTTAACGATTTTATATATATTTAAAATTTATCTATATAAAGTTCATTTCTGTAAGGCAACAGATTCCTTCCTCCTTGCAAGTAATTTCCAGATGTTCTGGTAGGCGACAAGTATCAAGACAAAATCAAGATGAACTTTGAATATTGACTTGAAAGTCTTGTTTAAAGTTTAAAATAGTTTTAAAAGGCTTGACGTTTGAAAGTTATATAGGCCTTACAGAAAGACATACAATTAAATGGCTTTACAAACCAGGGGAATAATCATTTCCCAGAATGCCATTACCCATTGAATTTCTGCCAATTTTAATTCATGAATTCCTCCTCATTCAAATTCAGCTTCCTGTGAAGTGTGGCCAATTCGATAGAAGCGATTTTTGTTGGTAAATTGATGCATTTAGCACGCTCGTTTTTGACTAATTTGTAGTCTTATGTTTTGGTAACTAAAACGTTGTTTGAAAACTCCCCTTAATTCGCACCTCGGGTCTATAGATGGTGGATGAAGAAACAGTTTCTCTTATGATTGTGCACTTTACGCATTGATTCGGCGAGGCACCTAAAAATATCGTTCTCCAGAGCCGGATCAAAGCCGGGGTCAGCTCCTCCGTGAATCCCGCCCTACCGTTTAGCCTAAACAAACCGAAAGGAGGGGCTTGTCCGCGACAGAGAAGCGAAGGGTCCCGCGGTGAGCGCTGCAGAGCCGTGTAGTGTGTCAGGTTTCATTCCGAGAGAGACTCAAGCGCGCAGCGGACAGACAAACCCGTCAAATGGCACGACCGAAGCACACAGACTCCCACTAGAGCCGGAGCTCACTCAACCATTATCTCCATACACTTGAATGAGCAGCATGCCTCAGTTGAGGTCGTTTTGAAGATTGATATTTTCACGTGAAAAGCGATTTAATTGCCTGAAAGGAGAACTTTAATCTGTTTATTTGAGCACGACCCCGTTCAGTGGTGGATAAACATCATATAGCCTACATAAGTCTCACAGAGATGGAGGACATGAAATTGCGAGTATCACCTCAGTCCAGTCTGGAGAGGACCTGCGTTCAGCATCCATGCCAAAAGCGCATTTTGGCGAACTGGAAGGACGTGTGTGCAGTCTGCGTGTGTTTGATCTCGTTTGGAGTTTGTGTGTTGCTCTACCTGAGGACATCAGATCTGCAGACCAGGGTGCTCAGTTTGGAAAAGGACAGAGATCCGCGTATCTCCAGCTGGATCTCTCTGGAACAGGTGGAGCCCGTCCTGTGGAGTCGAATGGATCAGATATTAGAGGAGGTGAGCGGTGTCTTTTATTCTCCAGACGTTTGTCTGTGGTTGTAATATATCTAGTCATACATATACAAACTATTTGCTTGAGTCATGAGTGCGAGAACAGAGTGAAACAGAAGATGTTCATGTTGTCCCACCTTGTTGTTGAAGTCTCAACGAGAGGTTAGAAGCGCGCTGTTCAGAAAGTTCAATGAGCAGAGAGACTTTACAGGTAGAAGATGAGGAATATGTTTCTGGAACTACGTTCATGTGTGTTAAAATATGAATTTGAAGGCGGAGAAATTGTCGACCAAAGGTCTCAATCTCTTCGCCCGTATTTTAGTTTGTTTATTGGCCCTAGCGCGTTTGTTTACGCACTTTCACTGCGCACAGTTTGAGCTCTGTGGACTTTCAAACGCTCATGCACATAGATCAGAATAATGCGTTTCTGATTTCTGTGACCAGTTTTCTTGGGCTTTTGTTTATTTCTGTTTAGTTGCGTTTATTGCTCTTTTTTCTCGTTTTCATCTCAGTTACTCCTTTTTAAAAATAAAACAATTACTAACTAGGCTACTTTCTTTTTTAGTTTAACTGACAGAGAAAACAACTTTTATACTTACTTTAAATAAACTTACCCATTAATATTAATATTTTACCCAATAAATGTCATTCGCAGTCACACATAAGTGATAAATAATTAAATCCTTATTATTGAATTAAGTTTAGTATGTAGCTCTTCAAATGCCAGATCAGACTCTTTTACGTGACTCAAATTTTTCACATCCTCTTTAGCATTGCTCTAGATTGAGTGCTTATAAATAACACAATCATATTGCCAAAATTTCCTGCTGCCATTTTGACACATCCATTAGTGTAGCTGTCTTAATAAAAGTGCACATAATTGATGTGATCCAGTAGATGCCCCCTGTTATCCACATTAGACTGACTGAATTTTAAGTGAAGTCTGTACAGCTACTGAAAGCTGTGACTGTTGTTGTTTAGCAAAACTATTATTTGCAGCATGCAAGACCTGCTGAACACATTGTGTCACCATACGACCACCTGTTTTACATCAGCAATCAAGCAGTATAGGGCTCTCGCCAACTTTAGCGCTGGCCGAGCACTGCGTCTGTGTAGAATAGGATTGAGCTTGAAGTGGTGAGGTGGAGAAAAGCGAGATATATATACACAGTATGTTGCCTGCGGCCGTGGTCCCTTCGTACTGGCCTCTGGTGGTTCGTCACCTAGCTGCATGTAAAATATTTGAGGTGTTAAAATATCTTGGGTACAATTTTACTCGGGGAAAGGCTGCCATCTCACTATCTGCGGTTTATAAAGTAATAGAGTCTGCAGAGGATGATGGAGGTGAATATTTAGTCTGTTAATGAGAGTACGCCAACTGGAGTAGAGGCAGCCAAGTGTGAGTCAATCTGAGGCTGAGTGTGATTACAGTATCTGAATAATGTTGAGTCATTTACAGGTGGATCTCACTGAAATCTGTCAGGAACATATCCAGGGCATAAAAAGATGAATTTGATTTGCTTATTAGAAAATAGGCACCTTTCAGGCATATTAACATGCAACAACCAGATAAAGAATTACAACCTTATTGTAATGAGAATGTAATGAGAGTCGTCCTTCAGACTAATGGCAATTACTAATAGTAAAATGTCCACATGCATTACAGTAATGAGAGTTTTGGGGGAAATGTACTCAATTGTAGTGAAAAACATGCTAAAATAGGTTTCAGTTTGGTTTAATACTGATGGGCCTTTGAAAAGCATCTGAAATGTGTATCTCAGGGGTGTTCTGTTATCAATGGCAGATGTTTCTCATAGACATATTGACAATCATCGTTTCAGCATCACCATAAAATTGCATGTATATGTCTCCATTAAAGCTGAGAAACGTATACATTGGAAGTGCCTGTTGAAGGTTAGAATGGTGCTGATTTCACAATTTATAACAGAACGTGCCTTTAGGGGTGTAATCAAGATCTGTTATGGGGGAAAGTAGCTAAACGCGAGTGAGTGAGAGAGCGAGAGAGAGAGAGAGAGAGAGAGAGAGAGAGAGAGACAGAGAATGAAAGAAATGGAAAGAGCGATAGAGTTAGGCCTGCAGGCACAAAGTCTGGGGGTCTTAGTAGTAATCGGACATTGGAATTGTAAAACGTTTTGTCATCCTTTCAAAATAGATTGTTAAAACCAGATCAAATACTGGGCATCAAGTTACCATTAAAGCTGGGAGGCAGAGAATGTCACCTCCATCCCAACCTATCCCTGCAAGCCCTGGGGCATCAGCTGTCTCATGCCATTACCGCAACCTTACCATTTACATCACGTCATCTTAAAATCAGCATGAAACATGTTCGCAAACCATTTTACTGCCATAGAAGAACCATTTTTGGTTCCCCAAAGAACCTTTCAGCAAACAATTCTTAAATAAACCATTTTTCTTTCTTAGTGTAAAGAACATTTCAATGATTTAAAGACCCCTTTTTCCACTAAAGAACCTTTTGTCCAATGGAAAGGTTCCATGGATTTGATAGAACCATATATTCCACTAAAGAAGCTTTGTTTTTAAGAGTGTAATCATTTTCAAGTTTTAATGAGGTATTTTATGAGAAACAAATGGAGGACAGGACGTGATGTAGAATTGACTGGATTGTAAAAAGTGGGTGTTGCATTCCAAAATAAAGCCAGATGGTTGAAAAAAAAAAACAATTCTTCGTCACATCAGCCGAAAAGGAGAGTCATTTCGGAGGCGTCCAAGTTATTACTTTTTGATGAAAGATTACAAAAACAAAGATTCTCTTTGGAATAACGTGCACAGATGAATCGTGCACAATAAGACCAGAGGTGCATATTAAGAAAGCAAATAGGGTCATTGTTGATTTCATGTTGACTTTAAGAACACCTTTATTCGAGCATAAAGGAACACACCCTACCAGAAATAAATGCTTCAGTAGCTTAACGTGCTTCAAAATGAAAGCTAAGTCTTTGTTGCTTTAGATCTTGTTCAAGGTGCTTCCCGTCAATGTAACCCTTCATTTTTACTTTTCATCACTGGTTAGTGTTTGCTCAATGTGACACTGCATTATTGTTTATAAGAGCTCTTAGATTTAAGTGAAATGGGGTTTTGAATGCACTTTTTCATGGTTTGGTGTAACTTTTTTTTTTTAAATGCTTAGAATATATTTTAAAGAAACATTTTATTTGGGAATGCAGCACTGGAAAATCATGAGTTAAAGCTCTGGCAAACCCTGTAGCGTGTGCATTATCCCTGGACATTGCTCCTGTGGAAAAGCAGTTTACGCACAGCACAGGTTCCCGCAAAATTGTAATGCATTTTCCACGGCTTCTGTGCTCGTGGAACAACCGTCTGTTGGTTAACCCTGCTGTCACACGCACAGTATATTTTCATCTTAGCATTCTTTAGGTTTTCCTTTTCTTCTTAACCTCCATTAGCTCTTTCTGTTTTACAATATCTGTAGAGTTGCCGAGTTCAGTAGTGTGGAAAAACTGCTACAATAGCTTGTAGTGTCTGAGAACGGTTTGAGTGAAGACTTCTCCAGCTGGGAAGAGGGTTTGCCAGTATCAACCAAATATAGCCCTGGAACGATTGATGGTTAATTTAAACTGGGGCAAGAAAAATGTCCGATAGCAGCCTCAGAATTATTTAGCCTGAGTGTTTCAATATTAGAGGAGAGGCATGACCTGTAGTACCACAATGCAGACGCCTGACAAACTTTACAATTCAGTCATAAATGTAACCAGTCAATGATTGTTTTACCAGTGAAATGTCACTGCCATTTGGGTATGTCTGTTATAGCTGCGGTTTTGTAAGCTTGGCCTAAAAATACGGTAGTAGCTCTGTTTAATGTCACTTTTATGGAAATTTCATTTTTTAAAGAGCACAAACTGTTCTTTAAATCCTGTTCATCTACATAGTGTTCACTTTGATACCTTCACTGCCCAGTAGTTTCTTCAATGTAACCAATTTGGTTTGTTTCGAAAAGTGACCTACATACAACACGTCACCTGTCAGTGCCCTCACTGCTCACAGACGTGACGCTGCTAATAGAGTGAAGGGCTCCAAAAGCTATGCAGAAACAATAGAAGTTGTGCCCTGGTGAAGGTCGGAGTGCCAAATATATTTAAGCTTCTTAGGTCAATTTAAAAATAGCTTTTCAGTGAGATTTTTGAAAATCTGTTTCAAATGTCACATCATATATTTATATATTTTATATATTTAATATATATCTACAAATATGTTTATTTTTTATTTGTTTATGTTTATATTATGATGTTGTTTAATAATATTTTATGATACTGTTTTCTATACTACTATAAATTATTTTCTTTTACTAAAATTAATAATTTTATTCAGCAAGGACACCTGATTGATCAGATGTGACAGTAAAGACATTTATATTGTTACTCAAGATTTTTATTTCAAATAAATGCTGTTCTTTTGAACTTTCTGAACATCAAAAAAGTACTGAAAAAAAATTATAATGTTTTCCACAAAAACATCAAGCAGCTTTTTAGCATTAATAATAAGAAATGTTCCTTGAGCAGAAAATCAGCATTTTATAATGATTTCTGAAGGATCACATGACACTAAAAACTGGACTAATGATGCTGAAAATTCAGCTTTACCATCACAGAAATAAACTCCATTTAAAAAAAATATGAAAAAAATTTATTAATATTTTACAATATTACTGTTTTACTGTATTTGTGATAAATAAATGCAGCCTTGGTGAGCATAAGAGACTTCTTTCAAATGTTAGCAAACCAAACTTTTGTATATTCTTGGTTAACTCTTGGTTGAAACTTCAGTGAATGTGTGGGAAATGTTTGCATGAATAACAAATAAAGACTAACAAACTAACACCAACTACAGTAGATTATTTTTTATAATACCTTACATACAATTCAATTTCTGCACGGGTGACTTCAAATGTCCTGTTTGTTTATTTCCAGAAATTAGCAGCACGTCTGCCGAAGATCCGGGCGGCTCGGGATGCACCTCACAGCTGCATCTGTCCACCAGGTACGTCTGTTAACCCCATTCATCCACAGCTCGCCCCTCCTCAATCTCTACACACCTGTGAGAGTGTGCTCTGCCTGTCACGTCTGATATGCAGTTGAATGTATGTTGCGGTTAAGCCTTTTGAGCTTTCCTTCCGCGAAATAGTCTCTTGTCTGCAGGTATGTGAAGAGATGCTATTGTTGCCAGGATAGGGATGTGATTGACTAGATCTCATTTCTCATGTAATGTAAATGAGTGAAAAGAGCCTCCTCTCCCCGACCCGTTCACTGGTGCCCTCAGACTGGCATTGCTGTGGTGACAGGTGCAGTCGTATTTTCAGGCGCTGTTGGCAGTCATTGCTTTCACTTTGTGTTTGAGTGGGTCGTGATGCAAGCTGGAGTGTTGGGATGGCGTCATCTAGCCGTTCCTGAGCACAGGGAACAGTCAACAAGGTTCACGGAGTACGACTAACAAGTCACATCCGTATGTCAGACAGGGCTCGTTAACTCTTTGGGGGTTCAATTTTTTTATATTAAGATTTAACAGTAAACATATAATAAAAGTAATGATACAGTTGAACAATATTATAGAATATTAATTATTAAATATCTAAAAATATTTTTGAAATGTACAAATTAGATTGTGTGTTTGTGTATGTATATATAATATTAAATAAAAGTGGTATTAATATTAAATAATGATAAAGTATATAAGATTATTTATTTATACAATGAATTATATTTTAGAATATTAAATATCTAAAAAAATTAAATGTATAAATTAGATTGTGTGTGTGTGTATGTATGTATATATTAGTACTGTCAAATGATTAATCACATCCAAAATAAAAGTTTTTGTTTGCATAATATATGAGTGTGTATTGTGTATATTTATTATGTATATATAAATACAAACACATGCATGTATATATTTAAAAAAATGTTATGTTTATATATTAAATATAATTATATATATAATATGAAATATAATAATAAATAAATAATTATAAATGATAAATAATAAATATATAAATGTATATACATGTAAAAAAATATATATATTGTATGTGTGAGTATTTATATATACATAAATATAAAAAGCACACATACATATATTATGTAAACAAAAACTTTTATTTTGGATGCGATTAATCACGATTAATCATTTGACAGCACTAATATAGATATAATATTAAATAAAAATGGTATAAATATTAAATAATAATAAATTAATAATACATGATATAAAATTGTTTATACAATTGAATAATATTATAGAGTATTAGATATCTAAAAACAATTTTCAAATGTATAAATTACATTGTGTATATATATATATATATATATATATATATATTAGGGGTGTCCTCGACTAAGGTTTTTCAGTCGAATCGGAATTTTCGAATCTTGCCGATAGTCGACTGATAGTCGAATCATTTGTTTGGGGGCGGGGCCAAAATACATTACCAAGAGTCAAGTCAGACATTCAACAGTCATAAATACACAGAGAAAATGTGTAACGGACGCCTCGCAGATACAAACGGCGAGATACACTGTAAATAATGTTTTATGTTTTGATTAAAAGATAGTTAACATTAAATGTCACGAAACCCTTAAGAATTCACAACATTTTTTTTACAATAGTGCTGTCAGTATAACATTATGTATATGATCGTAGTTATAATGTTCTGCATTTCTGTTTTGAGTTGTGTGCGCTGAAGATGACCAGTAGAATGAAGCATATATGATACCAGGTTTTTAATCAATGGGATTTAACTCATTTATCTCACATAGAATACGCTTCGTTATTTATATAACATAGCGTTAATATTACGATTTATTGGCTATCTGCACAAAATGCCCCGAATGCACATGAACGCGTCTGCGCGGCTCTGAATGAACTTCTTTTGTGGACGCGTTCTTCACGCAATAACATGCAGAAACACAACTAAACACTAAAAAATCACAGCGTTTTATTATAATAGTGTTCTCATTATAATGCTATGTATATGGCAGTGCCAGTCATAGTTATTAATATTCTGCATTGTTGTCCTGCTCGCACCGCGCGCTGAAGAGATAATCACCATATAGTTCTACAATGAAGCGCTTTACTTTAGCACAACTCAACCAAATGCATCTTATACGAGATAAATAATATATACACAAAATAAATAAACCGACTGAAACATTTTGAAATCACTTGTTGTACCCTACCTGATCGAAAAAACCGAAGTCTTTCACTCTGCCTGTGTCAATTTGAGTCTTGTTAAAGATTTAAATCCCTGCTGTCAAGATGCTCCTATGTCGGTCACGGATTAGAAAGCGAAACTTTAATCTATAGGGGAAGTTGGATTTATTCACACACCTTAAAATATTTATTTAAAGCTTCTTTCTTTTAAGATTCTTATTTACAGCATTATCATAGTAGGCTGTATATTAACTTATTGGGAGAAAACCGGTAGTTCGATGTGAAATCAGACACTGAGCACCCCCATATAGCCAAAATGGCATAATCATAACACCCCACGAATATTCGACTGTGAGATTGAGAGTCGAATCAGGCTCCTCGAATCGAAGCATCGAATCGTCGACTATTCGGGGGCACCCCTAATATATATATATATATATATATATATATATATATATATAATAAAAATTGTTTAAATATTAAATAATAATAAATTACACACACATATACATATTAAATTGGCCTCAGTTCTAATAGACTTTCACTTTTTCTACTAACAGCGAAGCTTAGCAGCTACATTTTAACTTGCTTCCCTAACATAACCTCCAGATGTCAGTCATTAGACAACCTCTCTAGACAACATCTCTGAGAAACATGCCAGATGCTACAGACATCTCCTTGTTAATTAGACTAGTCAGTACTAGTCATTGTTGTGTTAACTGAGTGGGAAGTGACTTCAGACAGCGTAGTGAAACCAGTTTAAGATGGACATGTCTTGGATAGGCACTTTCGAACCAGGTGTGGGTTTAACAGCAGGCATCCCAGATAATGGCCGTGTTGGTTGTTTATTGCTGTGCCGTGGGAGAGTGTCTGATCTCGCAATACAGTCTGCGCTTTTACTTCGTTTCAACCATTTGATGTAAACCAGGCAAAATATCAGCATTAAATGTGTCCATTGACTGTAGATACAGTACAGTTTGTATACATTGTGCAAGTTTTTTCTTAATGCATGCGTATAAATACTATGTGTGTGTAAGAAAGTGTCCGCATATATGTTGTTCACCATGTCGCCAGCTGCCGCTTGTCAATCATCCCAGCACGCAGTGTTCAGATGGCTTCCATTCCATTGTTTATTTTGAGTGCTCAGCGGTGGGTAATAGTCTGTAACTCCTTCATCAAACGCACAGACTCACTTGTATATGTATAGCATTGATTTAATGTTTGAGCTACAGTTGAGGCGCAATAACTTTTTTATCCACAAAGGTGTAATTGTACGAACCCATCAACAAAATAGTGCTTTAGCGTATAGTTAGCGCTTCCTATTCCAAGTTCATAAAGAATGCTATGTGTATGTCATGTGCAGTTCAGCCCAAGGACAATATATTATTATTCTTGGCTTGGCGTGTTTAAGCGAAGATGATGTGTGGTGTGACTGTCTGTGAGAGTACCTGGTGGTTTTATACACAATTTTTTTTTTTTTTAATTCTGTGTTTAGTCCAAGTCTGTTCCTCTTGCAGTGCTACTATGCTCTCAAAACAGCTGGCACATGGGCTTGGGGAATGTTCCAACACATCCAAATGAGTTTATTTTTTCTGATTTTGTGAATCCCAAGGGGCTTCAGAGGTTAAGTTCACTCAACTCGTGTTTAAAAACCCATTTGGCTCATTCTCATTTACTCGGAAATCCTCCAAGATTTGTTTTTATTAACAAAGTCAGCGTCGGTTCAAATACGCAACTGTTTATCCTCCAGCGCTGCACATTTTAGCACTAAAGCGGTAACAGTGCTACACATTCTTACTGTGAAGAAAGCTATTTACCATCTCAGGGTCATCTTTACACTGCAGGTATGAATAAGCCTGTGTGGATTATAGGGCTGCATGATATTGGAAACAATTGAAATTGGGATGTTTTGTTTTTCTGCAATATGTTGCTATAAAAAACAAAGGTTTTCGAGTGAAATGCAGCATTATGTTCAATTACACGCTTAAAGCTCATGATACCGTGTTTAGTGACTGGTCATAACAATCAGTTTTATTTTAATATATCATACAATTTTAGCTATTATAATATTTGTCACATTCTTATTTTTAATATCTTATACTGATAATCTTATAAAATGTTTAAGTAAATTCCTCCCACTTGAAATGTTGCCATAGAATAAATGCTCTGATGGTGCATGTTTTAATTAATAATTCAAAACTTGATTTTTTAACCATTATGAGAATCATAATAGACAGATGTAAACATGGCAGGTTGCGTGACATGAACAAGCAAGATAAAACAAAATATGGTCCAGATAACATTAATACGGGTTCACTTGCAGCGAGGATAAAAATGATTTATGCGACCACAGCATGTTTTGTGTGGTGATTTATTAGCTGCCAAGAGCATGAAACCATTGAAAAGACGTTTAGAAACCAAACACTCAAACAAACCAGCTGAAATGACCTTAATACTTTAATAAATATTTAAGTAAATTTCTGTCTTTGATTTTGTTTATTTCTGTACGATAAACAGTTTTTTGGTTGTTGAGTCGCCGGTTGGTAAAACCAGTTAAGCACCACTAGTTAATAAGTGTTTTAGGTCAATTTTCAGCATGTGTGTTGTTTAGCTGTGACCTTCTAAACAGATTTGTATATAAAAAAATGTCATCCATGGCTTATCATAGATGGCTGGATGTGTGAAAGTTCTGTTAACAGCGACTGAGGCAATGTCGCTATTTAGTCATCAGAGAAAACAAGAACGTAGAGTGTATACATAACGACAATGATTTATAGCTCCAAAAAATTATTTTGGAACAGTGTGTTTATCTGCCCAGCCTCTTCACTGGTATCGAAGGGTCACGGTGACGTGAAAACCAAATGCACACGTCTCGAGGTGTGAATGAACTGTGTAGACAATTGTGGCATACTGATGGATATGATACTCTTTGTTCTAGCAGAGATTTGTAAAAATGATCCTGGAGGCGCTTACTGCCAACAGCTTTGTCAGTGTACAAGAAAATTCCCATGACAGTTAGATTGAATCCAGGCCCAAGCACCCAGAACGCTCTTGAATCCACACATTGTTTCCCGAGAAGCTGAATGGCACTTTCTTGGACGAAGTAGTAGGAAACAGAGAGAAAGAAAGAGACGGCCGCCCTCTCGGCTTCTATGTACCGCACACCCCCCATTGCTCTTATTTCTGAAAAACCAAAGAGCCGATTGCTTGAAGGATTTAGAGTCTTTGTGACTGGATTCCGACCGCAGACCAGCATGGGTGGCTTTAGTTGTGTCACCAGGGGTCGTAAGGGATTGAGTAAGAGTGCTATCTTTAAACGTGTGCATCACGGACACCTCTCTGCTGGTCTTCTGTTGGGTTGTTCTGGGTGCCATAAAGAGGGGCATGATGGATTTCATTGCATGGGATTAATCACGAGTACAACAGGAAGGGTGAGAGGCCTCTAAAGCCCCTAGCTTCACTGCAGGAAGTGACATTTGGCAGTTTACCTGGATCCGGTCCGAAGAGAAGCCATATCTAGCATGTGTAATCTGAGCTTGACTCCGGGAACTTTATGTATGACATATTTGCCATATTTAACATCCCCATCATCTCAAAATGCTCAACACAGCCAAGAGGAAAAGTGTGTTGCTCAGAGGGTAATTGAGTTCTCAGTTACACTTCAATTAAGTATCAACTCAAATGTTTTCCTAATATGACTTAGTAGAAACAAAAATAGACACAAATGAGGCAACTGTTGACAAACAGCAGGAGTACTATAAAATGCAGATGCCTAGTATAGCCAGAATTTGGTGAGAAATATTTGGGATCTTTTGATTGCGTACCTTAGTATCTCGGCAAGTCTGAGCACAGTTTGAGACCTTGTTGTGATATCTTCTGAAATTCTCAAGACCCTAGTGAGACGACTAGGGTATTTTCTCATTAGAGTCAGCCAAAAGTCTCTACATTTTAATCTCATTGAAATTACAGAGATATTAAAGAGATAGAATTTGTGAGAAAGACTGTTCACAACTCACTGAGGGTTGTACATAACCCAAAACAAACCTTAAAAAGACTGGTTAAATATTTCCATGTTTAATTCCATAACAAAAACTATTGCAAATACTATTTTATTTAACTATTTGAATATGCAAAAAATGTTATAAATTAAATGAGTGGATTAATAATGCTATAAATAATTCTAAGTAAAATATTATAACATCAGATCTGTTTTACGGAACACATTATGGAATACAATATCGAATGGATCTATTTTGAAATCTAATTTTTCTTGTCTTCTCCACTGCTAATAGTCCTATTATCATAGCTGCCTTTCCATTACTCTTCAAATTGCCCAAATTGAAATTGCGAATTGAAAATGCGGCCAATGCGGCCAATGCGCCCCCCCCCGCATTTACAGGTCACCAGGTGTACGTAAAAGTCACATGATCATTCTTTAACATACTGTAACTTCCAAGAAACACCTTAAGGCCTTTCCACACTGAGCGCGAAAAAGCAAATCGAACATCGGACGCGATGACACGCTGGAATAATACAACAGATTCCTATGGATGCTTCCACACAGACCGCAAACATTCGCGCATCGAAAATGCGAATGTTTTTTTTTCGACCAGTCCGACGAATCTTTTCAGTTTCGCAAAGCGAAAACACGGGCTGTCCAATAAGATTTGATCATTACATCACGTGGCCAGAGCAACTGCTGTTACCCAAAAGGTCGACGTGGTGGTGCTAAAAGCTCAGATGACTGTACTGAGCACGAGCGTAAAAACACCGAAGTAGAGGACTTTTTCCGCAAGAGAGAAGAGAGTGAATGCTGAGTTCTTGTTATTGTTGGTATTTAAGAACAGACTATTCTCACATGTTCTTTATACAGAATAACATTTCTATTAATTCTCCATTGAATTATGTGATCGGAAGAGTACCGTCCATTTTCTTCCACGAGCGCGAGTGTTTATGTGTCAGAGCTCATTCACTCTAGACCTGTCAATTATGTAATAATATCTCATGCTCATCCATATAAAAAAAAGAGAAACATTTTTCTACACATGAAATATGAAAACAAATAGACCTAATTATGAAGATATATTTTCTGTATATGTTTTTATGCAGCTCATGGTATTTTTTTTTTTTTTAACAGTAAAGGATGTTATGACACATGACAAGCAGGTATCGCTCAGGCCTGAAAACATACAAAGAGGGCATGTCTGCCTATTATAGAATCAAAATCCATTTTAGATCACAATTGGAAGTTATTACAAGCACTTGATGATGATTTAAAGTGGGTTTTGAGTAAAAACATTAATAATTACATACATTTTCAATGTAGCTTGATGCTAATTGTACCTCTAATTATTTCAGATGTATTCTTGTAAGCATTATGGATATTAGCATACGCTACATAAAGAAAAAAATGCATTATTGGTCGGCGCCACCTAGCGTGCAGACATGAATTAGCAGAAGGCGAACAATCATTTCGCGCTCGGTGTGAAAGCAACGTTTGAGGGAGATTCGCCTCGCTTTTTCGCATCACGCTCAGTGTGGAAAGGCCTTTATACTGTATGTGGCCGCTCTCAAGTATAAGGGGCTTTCCTTGCCATTAATGCTTGGATAACACCTTATTTACACAGCACACATCTGCAGCGCATTACGACTCTGATGTGGAGCTGATCGCGCGGAGCTGACCGCGCCGTGGCACGTTTCAGAAGCAGCTCTCTGCACTGCTTCACTAAAGATAGGAGATGTAGGCGTGTAGCCTTTGATTAAAAATAATGGTTAGGGCTGTGACTGCGATATACATAAACCTACGAACATCCGTCAGTTATCCGGACTTATCACCAGAGGAAAAGATTACATTTTAGTCACTTAACATTGGTTAATGGAAACACCGTCATTTCGCAATAGGTTTTTTTTTTTTTTTATCAACATTTATAAAATATCTCCAAATTTTGTGAAAATATGTAATGGAAACCAGGCTATCGTCAATCATTGACATATGGGATGCAATCATGCATTTAAAGGTGGAGTATGCATTTTTTCAAAAAGCTTTAAACAACTGAGTCGGGCTAGTACCAAAACAAACTTGTAGCCAATAAGCAGTAAGGGGCGTTTACTCATGATTCGAGGAGAGAGCGCTCATCAGTGCACATGACGGACATTAGCTGAGTTGAGCGACGACAGAAAGATAGAGATGGCGGATTAAAAAACAAAAGAGGAAAACGTCTGCAGAACAAAAGAAGGCTTACACCGTGTCAGTTGTCTTACAAGGCTTACAGTTGTCCTGTCGCAGTCTGTCTACACTGGATGCGACAAAGCGACCATTGAAAATCATTTGAAATTTGTGTCAATATGTCATAAATAGAAAGCGACAACAGTTTACTGTCAGGGATTTGTCGAGTCGGTGCGCGGCATCCAGTGTAGAGAGCATCACTAATTATAATGAATTCTATAGTATTTTGTCACGCCGCGCTGCTCGCGTCCAGTGTAGACACAGTGTTACGATGAGGCAAGAAGAAGGACCCGTGTAAATATTGGATCAGCTTTCCAGGGGCCTGTTTCATAAAACAAGTTTTCCAAATAAGCCAGGTTTATTTCAGTTAGTCTGGCTTATTTTAAACCAAATCAAGTGATAAGCCTGGCTTATTTAATAAACTTGTTTTATGAAACAGACCCCAGCACTGGAGGGAACTCAATGAGCGGGAAGGCCTGCGATCGGGCACCGAGGTTGCTTTGTTTCTTCTCGATGGTTGAGTAACATTGGTTTTGCTTTGTTTCACAGAACTAATCGTTGCCGTACATATGTGTGGGGCGGAGCTATCAAAATAGGGTCGAGACCCTTTTAGGGTAGGGGCGTGTTTGTTTTGGTGATTTCAAATGTCAACATTGGCTACCAGAAATCACTTACCCCACCTTTAAATACAGTCGTCACTCCCTGTACTTGGCAGCATGGAAAATATTGCTTTTATTCACTGAATGGGTCACATACAGATATAGCGAGCAATAAGTGCCTCCTTTGTCATTACTAAAGTTGTCAGTCACTTCAGTTCAGCATAAGCTCACTTTTACAAAAATTCCCATTATAATAAATTAATCTGTCTGCAGTCTGCTCGGCACAACAAAGCTCTTGTTTAAATAGTGTTTATGTTTTGTTGGAAAGGGTTTGTAAGCATTAACTTGTGCTAAATAAAAACAAAAACTTTTTGAGCATTATTGAGTTAAGTCTTAAACACCTCTGATTGGCCATTACATTCACGTGTTCAACAGACATGTCTGTGATTGGCTACAATGCTTAATGCTGCAAAAACAAGATGTGATGCTCCTTAAAGCATCTTTGATGCTCTTCAAATAAATCTTACACAAATACACATGGGAGTGTTT
Source organism: Spinibarbus caldwelli (assembly GCA_039654775.1). Classification (NCBI taxonomy): domain Eukaryota; kingdom Metazoa; phylum Chordata; class Actinopteri; order Cypriniformes; family Cyprinidae; genus Spinibarbus; species Spinibarbus caldwelli. The sequence continues at coordinate 24,431,365 of CM077242.1, forward strand.
GAAAGCAGCTGCCTATCAGCAGGTACCAGGTACTTCAGAAAGGCTGGTATTTTTACATTTTTAAAATTTCAGTATTGGTCATAACACTAGCTAGTCTAAAGACAGAATTGTTTGTCTTGGCTGAACCAAGCTTTTGGACCAATACATTTTCAATGTGGACGGAGCTACCTTCACAAATAGAAAGCAAACAAAATGTTTTTCAGCTCATTGGTTTTTGTGGTACAGAAACATTGGGATTAAATGACATTTTATCACTTGTTGCTTTATTGCGTCACACTTGTTAGAATACAGTGTAATGCTCTTGCATTATGGCTGTTGCATTGCATATGGCACACAGTGTCAGAGTTGTCCGAGCGTCTCCAGAGCTCACACAGGGATATGGTGCACACAGCACATGGCATTCTGGGCACTCAGAGAACGCCCAATGCATTGCCTGATGACAGACCAATGCAGACCCTCAGGACTGGATCAAAGAGCTCTGCGGTGTGTGTTGGTGAGAGAGAGAGAAATACACAGAAAGATTAGAAGCAACCTCACAGTGCTCAAATTAACTAGTACATTAAAACCAGTTGATACAATTTCTCGAACAGCACAAGAAAAGAAGGAAAGGAAAAACGCTCTAGCAGTTGCAGTTAAAAATGCCTTAATGCTCTTGTAAACAAGAGGCTTCCTCTGATCCTCACAGCGGGGTCAGGTGAAAGGGTCTTGCTGCTGGTTATTTAAGGAGTTCCAAGTTCACCTTGACGTGTCTGCTGACAGGAAGAGGGGCTTTGGATCTTGTTTCCTTGCCTGTGATTACTTTACACCACAGCTGCCAGAGAGCAGCTTTTACTTGGGAGAGGAGTAGTCTGTGAGTCATGGCCGACACAGACGAGAGATCTTCAGATGGACAGAGAGAGGATGAGACTGTGAGAGAAACAGCGTTGGCAAAACTCAGACTTGGCTTCCTTCATGATTGTGAATCTATCTATATTGTTGATGCATATGTTAACTTGAAATTATGAGTTTATCTGTTTCTGATCACTAAAAATACTAAGTTACATTTGAAATGATTCACAGCCGGTCACAACCTGATAACTGGTTTTGTACGTGAGAGAGAGAGGGAATAATGTGTCTGTTTTTCACATAACACATGTTGTGCTGGATATTTATTCCTGATGTCCTCACAGAAGATATCCACATTGTATATTTGATTCTAAACAGTTTGAATCTTGTAGAAATATTTGTGGCTAGAGTCAGTGATGGCATGAGGAATCTTCACTCGAAACAAAGGAAAATGTATTATGAGAATTCAGTGGTTAAATATGTTATTCTGGGAATGTTGCTGGAATAAGTAGTTTGAGGAAATGCACAGTCGTTCCACTGTGGTTGGCCAAAAACAAGCAGCAGTTTTTGATTCTACAGATGCATGATAGTGAATCTGTGAAGGGGAAATTAGGTGTAATCAAAACCCAACTCCATTTAGCCTGTCATAAAAATGCAGTTGAAATGTCTGTAATGAAAAAAATGTACATTGTCTGGAAATCTTGCAATATTATTTGAGCTGTAACAATGCTATGGCCCTCAATTTAAAAATCCCGAGAGGTATGAAAATTGTTTCCTAGAACTGGGTTTACATAATGGCTGAATAATGATGCGTAGAATTATGCACATAACTCAATGAAAAAATAAACCAAACGTGCAAATAATTTAACAAATTGCCATATTGTCAACAGTCCTTCTCTGCTTGTATATTCTGATTAACTAAGACTCCAAAAATAGACACTTCAGGACAAACAAACAACAACATACAGCATGATTTTGGTTTACAAACAATTGTGTCACTGTTGGTTTGCTTGAACAAACTTTAAAGTGAGCACAACATGTTGAAATCTGTGCAGACGTCATCAGTCTGCTCTTTCACTCTCTGTGGACAAAAAAAACTTTAATAATCTAATAATATTAGTAAGTAAATCCAGACTATAATGTCCCCATTTACAAATGAGAGTGCATTTTTCTCAAAGAGATTTCTCACAAATATTTTGAACAAGGCAGAAATTCATGCAGGTTTAGATTTTCTTTGGACATGAACCAACAAACACAAACATCTTCCCACCAGGTCTTAGATTCAGAGAAATTTTAAGTACTTCTGCAGATGGTGATAAAAATTAGAAGTAAACTGAACCGATACAATCTCCCAGATGAACATAGGAATGATATCAAATGCTGTGCAAACTCGTTGTGGTCACTTCTACTGGTCTTTTTAAAATTGGTTAGTTTAGACACACGCTGGAAGAATAGCTTTAGTTTGGAAACCTAAATCTTTCTGCTTTAACAGATCGTGTATTTCTGTCCCTTGCTGAATTCCACTCATTGCACACTCTGTACACTCAGCTTTTGGAAGAGATACAGAATCTAAAAATGTACTTTGAAAAAGTATTGTAGTGAAAATTGAGAAAAATTGTCTGTGGCTGTGGTCAGGCCACATAAGGTCAGGTTGGCAGTGGTCCATCTGATCAACCTAATCAAAATGTGCACTAATTAAAAGAAACAGCATTTGGTTGCACAATAATCATAGCTTACATTTTTATAATATAATATAATATAATATATAATATAATATAATATAATATAATATAGTATGCATCTGTATTTCAGACTTTGATCTCAATGCATGTTATAATGCAAATTTATTCGTTTAAATTGCTAATTAAAAAATATATATTAGTTCATTAGGAAAAGAATATGCTTTATATTCACTAATAATATTTACATTTCACAAAGGCTCAGAACTCATTTAAAGATTTGCATGATTTATTAATATACACATTATTAACATTATATGTTCATTCACTATAAAATTCATATTTGTAAAATTGCATGTAAAATGATGACTAAATAGCTTTAATTTGTGTAAGTCAGAATTGTTGGCAAGGTACAATACAGATCTTGGAAAATGTGGTTACTGTACACTGTCCCTTACGATAGATGTTACATTGAAACTTTTTTGAATAGGACTCTTAGCAAAGCCAACACTGCAATATCAAAACCTAAAGTATATTTACATTATGTTCCAGATCATTGAAGCACTGGAAAGCAGTACATTTCATTGTAGACAGACACGGGATCTTCATTTACTCCAGGAGTCTGATAGTCTGATATCATAAACCAGTGCGGTTTGTGTGCATGTGTGTGCACGTGTGATTCATGGTCCTACTCCCCTGAGGTTGAGTGTGTGCTGGCATCATGGGTTGAGGCCCTGCGACTCGCAGCAGATTTCCTGTGGGCATCAAAGTGCATTCCGCTCACTGCTGCTCACAGGGAGCTCGCTCACTTCTTATGTTAACAGCTCCGGGCAGACGTCCAAAAACAACAGTTTTTATTGAATTTGAAAGAAGAAAAAAAATCCCCTATTGGATTATTTTGTTCCTCAGGCTATTGCTTTAACGGTAGTTGAAATTGTAGTAGCACATTTCTAAAGGTCGTGTGTCACCTTTTAGAGTCTAAGACTAATTAAGTGCTTGAAAGTCTTAGCAGAAGAGGATGTCGCCAGCATGGCCCCCCGCTCAGAGGCAAATCTCAGCCCTTAACTCCTTCAAATATGTCTAGGTTTGTTTTACATGGCATTCAGAAAGTATTCACCCCTCCATACAATATTTATCACTTTGCTGTGCTCAAATCAAATGATAGGCCTACCATTAATTTGCACAAAGTCATGCTAATTATTGCACTGCATTTTTAGTACTTCACTGCTAATTTAATCAACTCATATTTGTCATTCATGTCCATAAGAGAATGATGCATCACATAGGATAATATAATGATTTTATATGTTTGCATGTTGAATTAATTTCTTTACTCCTTTAAACGTTAAACGATTTTTATTGACTTTTCGCAATGGCAGAATTACATACTTCTGGGCATTTGCAAATATTAATGAATAGTAATATAAATAATGATTATTTTGTTACAGTAGGTATACTAAATAAGATTTTTACATGCCCCAATCTTATTTCAGATTACTAGAAAATATAATTGTAGATTAGTCTGGTTAAGGTTTAACTGATGATGCAGTATAACTAAAATATGACCAAATTTCAGTTAATATCAGAATATTCTTATGCTTGTACATTTTGAATTGTGCTGAGTTAAGTTTGAAGGAGTTTAATGGTTCCTGAAGGCATGTAAATACAGTATAAATGTGATCTGTTAAATTCTGTATTTTATTAAACATTAAAAGGAATGAATATAACACACAAAGCACAGGTTTTATTTTCTCCCGTGCTGTGGATCGAATCAGACAAGGGTTTGCTTGACAAGTCGGATACAAATCTTATATCATCAAGCTTCTCGCTAACTGAATCAGCAGTGACAGAGCAGGAATCTGTGCACAGTCTAATTTAAAGATTGTTGTTACTAGATTTTAATCTCTGTTATATGGTCTCTGGATTTTAAACAGTTTGAAAAAAAGGTAATTTTATAATGATAAAAAGGAGTTTTCATGCATAATCCTCCAGTTTTTCAAGCATGCTTGGTCCCAAATAATGAAGAAATCAGTCCTCTTCTGACGAAACCCTTGGCATCAACACTGCTTTTAGGCTAATAAGGACTAAAACAGATGGCCCAGTATGAAAAGACTCACGTAGATGACTTACCTCTCTCTTTTATGTCCACATCAGGCACTTATTTGGTAAATCGTCCTTGGAGCCATGCTTATGTCATTTCCTCTGAAGTTCAGTCACCTTTTCATATGAGACCAGAACTCATTAGATTAGTGACGTGCACGTTATTATTGAGAGTCATTTAAAGAGGATTAGGTCACTTGAAGGCAGCAATTATTAGTTATTAATTTAAGGGCATGTCATAATATGAGGTTAATTTGACTTTTACTACTAGCGAATGTATTCCACATGATTCATAAATTTAACTTCATCTACATGTGTATTTTGTTGAAAGGACACACTGCGGTAGTTGAATTTGTATTCTCAGCTATTTATATAGTTTGTTATAGTGTTTCTCAGTTGTACTATTCAGTAAGTTCAGTAATGTTTTTGTGAATTATTTTCTAATATTGTGAACAATTTTTACAATTTAAAATCTCTGTTCTATTTTAACATATTTTAAAATGTATCCTGTTATGGTAAAGCATCATTACTCCAGTCTTCAGGGTCTCATGATCCTTCAGAAATTATTCTAATATGCTGATTTGCTTCTCAAGAAACATTTCTTATTATTATCAATGTTGAAATCAGTTGTGCTGCTTAATATTATACAAAAAAGATACAAATATATTTTGTCTTTACTGTCATTTTTGATCAATTCAATGCTTCCTTGCTAAATAAAAGTATTAATTTCTTTAAAAAAATCGCACTGACCCCAAACTTTTGATTGATAGTGTACACTGTAAAAAGTATGGTTTTTCTACTTGATCTAACCCATTGACACATTTAACAAAAGTAACAAAGAATTTAATATTGCTTAAAGGTTTGCAAATGTTTTTGAGCCTCTCCAGCTCTGCACATTTTGTCTCTGGACATTGTATTGACTCCTTTTCCACAAAGTGACAGGTTTAAGGATGCAGTGGTTTAAGATTGTTGATAACCACAAAAGACTGCTGCTAATTCAGCAGAACAATATCTGTTTCAGGCTAAAGGAACTCCTGGAGGCTCACATTGAGCTCTGACCTCTCACCCCCCTTCAGTCAGTTCTGATTATCCTGTGACATACTTATTGGAATGGACATTGGAGCCTTTTGATTGTCACCACTACACAAATCCAACAGTTTTTTTTTTCATAGACCTGTTTTAGTATTTCTTTTAATTACATGAACTTTATTTGCCCTACTGTTCCACTTTGTTCCACTTCAGTGTTCCCAATGTCCAGGCCCCATAATCCCCAACTTTCTCCCCCCGTCTATAAAGCACTTTTTTTGGCCCATTAAACAGATAGGCAGCATTTCCTTTTGTTGTCCTGTCAAGTCTTAGAGCTTTGTCACCTTCTATCTCTCTATGGTCATGTGTTTACCCAAATCAGCCATTTTCTCAATCCCTCTCCTCCTCTGTGCTTTCATCTCCCTCTCTCCTCCACTCATTTTTTCCAGCATTTGCAAAGACATATTAAAGAATACTTCTACCCTCAAGTCAAAACGAGGACAGAATCATAAAAGAAAAACTTCTGGGTTCGGTTCATGTGATTTGCCACAAAGTTACACTTTTCTTTAAGGTCTTTGATTTTTATCAGCATACCCTTGGGACATTACCAATTTATAAGTATGAAATTGCCTACATATTTTTTATGTGTAACACAACCAATTAGTGATGACATTTCAGACATTTTTAATAAAGTTCAAACACATTTATAGACTCTGTGAAACACTTATCAATGGGGAGCACATAGGTATTTTACCTATTTATTTTTACACACTATTTTATTACTTTAAAATATTAGAATTTTTGTGTTTTTAAAATGTTTTAAAACTAATTTATTTGACTTTTTAAGCATTTGTTTATAAGGTAGCAAAACTGTTTAGTCATATTGCCTAATTATATTGGGTGATTTAAACTTTCCCCATTTAAATCAATGTGTAAAGTGGACAGTAATTTTAAACCTTTAGGCCAGATATTCTATGTACGCAGACACGTTTGCTTGGCCAATGCATTCTTGAACTCCGTACAAAGCCTCAGCACTTGATGTGATAGCCTTCAAATGTCTGTGCCATTAAACCAGATGTGTCATTATTCCGCTTGCTAACTATAAACATGTTTATACTAGATTCTCTTGTTGCTTCCCAGTGATGGGTATTGACCTAGTGCCCCTTGTGGCAATACTGAGAATACAACACATGCATGAATATCTGACATATTTCAGAAGGCTACAGCGTGTGTAATTGCTAGAAATGTTAATTTATGCTTCAGGAGATAAGGGCATTATTTTGTCTCTCTCTGCCTGAATGTACTGCTTCCAAACAAGCAAAAAACATTCTCAGAGTCGATTTTCTTCTTGGAATATGAGCTGTGGGTTTCCTGAGCTCAAGGTTTATTGGATTACCAAATTCATTGAATTGTGAAGTAGCAAGGCATTTAGCCTTGGTGGAGGTTCATCGGTTATATGGAACTACAAGCATTTTTTTAAAGTGAGTTTTATTCAAGAAGGAATTCAAATACTCCCACAAAGGAATTTCTTTTTGCTTTTTACTTGGAAAGCCATTTCACAAATGAGGTCTATGTGTTTAACAGGGACACTGGACACTGACTTAACTTCCACTCTAACGTCAAGAAGCTCAAGACCTCTGGTTGACTTCCTGGTCAGGGAGATGGGGAAAAGGCGAAGAAAGCATGAGGAAAAAGAAAGTGGAAGAGACTGAGGGAAAAAGTTGCCTCAGATGTTTTGGTGTCCAATTACCTTCAATCAAAGCATTGAGAGACCTGTGACTGCCACGTGATGTGTTTTGACCATCCAGTATGGATGCTTGTGAATGTGTCTGTTTGAGAGTGAACACGCCAGAGCTCAATTAACAGTTAAACTGCCAGAGAAGCAAAACAGATGCAAGCTCAGCAGAGGGTCGAAATATGGCCCGAGTGTGATCGTTTCACACACCCCTGTTGTTTCTCTTCCTCACTGTGCAAATGACTGACACTTATCAATTGCAATATCCCAGACAGGGACGGAGTTCACGGGCTGCGGAGTCAGACGAGCCTCCTGTGTTGTCAACATGCTTCAGGCTTCCCAGAAATCTGCCCGTTTACTCATTTTATAAGACCTTTGGATCTTGCCAACCGGCATGAATTTTAAGAGACTCTGTGGGAAATTACGTAAAACACTCAAGAAGGAAAGTAAGACTGTTGCCAAATTGTACAGAAGTTAGCTTTGCTGAAATAAGGGAAAATCTATTTGTTAATGCTAAACTGTTAGGTATGTAATCCGTCAAAAGGTATTTTCATGGACTCGTTTACGAAATATTTACTTTAGACAAATGAGCTTTTCAACTTCTTACGCAGCCAACAGATGGTTTACCAGTTGCATTGGAATTGAGAAACTTAAAAGGTGCGTTACATTTATGTTGTTTATTTGCCACAGGCTCTTTTCTTAAACAGTATGATGGTGGTGTTGGAGTTTATACCACCACCTATTGGTGTGGAGGCAGCATTGTGCAAAAGCAAAAGTTTTCAGATACCGATATCATTGTAGAATACCCTAGTAAAAAAGTAATATATTTAAAATTCATTTCATACTGAGTATAGTTCAAATCTGACAACTCGCTTGAGACTTACTGATAAAAAAAAATTATAATTAAACTTTAGTTGGAGTACCACTTGAGTACAATCCACATTTCTTAATGTTAAACCTAAAATGTGTTTCAGTGTCACTATTGATGAGGATTATATGATCTTTAAATAATATAAGTCTTTAAATGCAAGATATGTCAAGTGTACCTGATATACTTGCAATAGTTCCAGTTCAGCACAATCAAATATACTTCAGTATATCTTTAGTTGGACCTCAGCACTACTTCCACACAATTAAAGTGCATAAATTAACTGTCCCAACTTAGCAGACTTTAAGTATACCAGTTTAGTATACCAAAAGTACAATTGCAGGGTATTTTTATTAAGCACATAAATATTTAAATGTTTTTGTAGTATACTTAGCAGGAAAAAAAAATGTATTTCAATTGCATTTTAGCATATTTATTTTTCACTAGGGTAACCCTATACACAGACATATTGTCACTCATTATTAATTTATTCTACAACTTCATTAGTCATCTGATCCCAAGGTTTCATTCAGACCACTGTATTCTATACCACTATTATGAGTAAAGTAATTTAAACTTTAAAAAGTATTTTTATTAGCCTTCTCTAGGTGACACAACCCTGGTGTTTGTCAAAAACAGTTCGTAACTTTTCTTCTGGGCAGCTGATTTGTTGATCTTGATGTTTAATTGATGTTCTGGTTATGGTAAGGGCCATTTAGCCTGAGAAGACTCTGGTTGTGTTTACTCCAGATTTATCTGCAGGTATATCTGTGATTGCGTGCTGTACCTGAGGTCAAAGTTCAGCTGCAGCTCTTCATCAAGCTACTGTTGTTAAGGCATATCTGATGATGCCCTACGGGCCCTAGGGAATGACTTTCCCAGCTGTGAAACAGGAGTGCGAGTGGCCGCTTAGTTCGTGTGTTGGGGGAACCGATAGGAGCGATCAAACATGTAGAGGCCGGAGGAACGAGGGGGTTGTAATCGTCTACAACTCCTTAACTATCCTACCTTCCCCCAGCATAGCCCCAGTTGGTTTGCTCATCTTGCTGTGAAGCATCCGTTTGATGTCCTCAAGATAAACAGGGTTATTTACAGTGCCGAGGGCTTTTACTCAGGGGCCCCTTTCTGGGTTGTCAGGTGTGTGCGTAAACGTGGGACAGTGTCAGAACCTTGTTCTCGATTGCCGTGGTCAGAGTAGACTAGTCATATATACACGTGATCCATCAACGCTGACCTTAACTTGCCCTGTTGACCACTAGACTCTTTGTACACTACATTTTCTTTTCATTTATAGAATAATGAAAGGGTGGCGTAATGACTGGATAGTATTTAGCGTGACCTCCCCTTTAATCAGGATGCTCAGCAAATTAGAGCAAACCTCAAATAAGCACCGTAATGCAACCACACACTATGAGTAACCCCTCTGACAATAAAGTGTAATCAGACTATGGATAATTAAGTTTTTAAAGACAGCATATAAATATTCAGTCTTTAGTCTTTACCTTAGTTTAACATTCAAAGTCGTTCAAGGTTTTTGAGCTTTTTGCCTTGTCTTTGATACCCTGTTTCCTTTAGCATGATGCTGGTGCCAAAGGCGTTTCCACCAAAGGGTGGTTCTGGGCTGGAAAAATAGACTCACCTTTTAAACCGACTGGAATTGAACCTGGAACCAGTAACGGTGGAGACAAGAAGAAGGGATGGATATTGTCCTCACGAAGTACAGTGCACTTGAACTGTAATTCGAACAGACAAACCAAAACTAAATAGTACACAATTTACAGTGCATTTAGTGGCAATTAAAAAAAAAAAATCTTGATTTCAAGAATAGTCATAACTTTATGAGAATAAAGTTGTGATGTTTCGAGAATAATGTCTTAAGCAGCCTTCTACAAGAATAAATTCTATACTTTTAAGAATTCTTTCAAGAATAAAGTGCAACATTACACAAATACTGTAAACTAGTTACATTTTTAATGAAATAAAAAAGAATAAAATCAATTTTTTTTTAAATTCATTAGGATTTTAAAACAGAAATTTAAAATGATAATAAAATTCTTATTTATTTATTTTTTTTACTAAATTTTGTAAATGTGCAACTTTTTTTCTCGTAAAAAGCCTATTATGAGATTATTCTCAAAACATTGTGGCTTTATTCTTGTAATTATTTTTTACTTTTGTAATTACTTTTTTTACTCTTATTTTCACTGTAAAACAAACTAAAAACAAAATCACTGTAAAAACACTGTAAAAAGCACTGTAAAAACAAAATCAACCCCATTATAATCAATGAAGTGCCAAATTTTGATAAATTAACACACACCAAATTCCTATTTTGTGGCTATGCCAGTCACTTCCATTTTGTCTGAGCTAAAAATATTTATTCAATATTCATATGATTTATTGAATTTTATTTGTTTTATAGTTAAATTTTTGCCATTGCATGAGTCAGCCTATCATGACAGAAACGCTGAATTAAATTATTTAAAAAATAAAATAAAATACATTCTCAAAGACTGTGTTGCTGTATTTTTATTTGTGGTAAGTTAGCTAAGTCTGTTATGTCATCATTGACTCCCCAGACTATATCAGGGGCCAGTGGGCAGTGACAGTGAGTGCTTGGAGATAAAATCAAGCATGTTTGCAGGCTCCAACCCTATATTTACTGTACCCCAGCCTGACCAATGCCACAGGGGAAGAGAGGGGGGTTTAAGCTTGGTCTTTCACAGTCACAGGTGAGCTAGTGTGGGGATTGTGTTATCAACTAACCAAAGTGCACTATAGTAATCCAGGATTAGAGCACAAAGTGACTGTGTGCATGTGTGTTGCGGCTTTCTTTTTATGTGCCAACCCGCTAGATCCCCATGTTTGCCTTCTCTCAGTTACGGCTCTTACTGCGGCAGGAACCTGGTAATTGAGCTTAATCCACAACTGAAGTTAAAGATGGAAAATTAGACTTTGCTACATTGTGTACACAGATAATGAAAAAAATATAGGCCTATATATTGGTTTTGTTAGCGATAGGTTACCAAATGGAAATGATGGATGGCAATTATGTACCTGTTAATTTTGACCCCTGGTACAGGTTGAGTTCGTGTTTGTTGCTCACCCTATTAAACATGATATAAATCATTTATAGCAGTGTCTCATTATAATGCTCGTCTGTTCTTGGAAGGAAGAGATTCAGCTCAGCACCTTTGTCTTTTAGCACCTGACGCCATAAGTTTCAGACTGTTGAAAATGTTGGCTAGGGTTCATGGGTATCCGTGACATGGGAATGGAATGGACGTAAGAGACATGAGAGATACACAAACACCTGCAGTTTTACTTCCTTTACACACATCACACACATGAATAAACTCTCATGCACACTTGTAGGCCAATGTCAACAGTTGTTAATGACTTTGTGTTTCTCTTTTCTGATGAACAAAGTGATCTTCAAGGGGCTTAAATGAATAGTTTAAGACTTTATTTATTCACCCTCATGTTCCAAACTCGAATGCTGTTATTTTCTTTGAACACAAAGTAGAAAATTGTTGAATGAATGTTACACGTTGGTTGCAAGCTATTAAAATAAAGTAAAATGGTTACATTTTGTGATTCTTCAGGACTTTATGATAGTATGACTTTAATCTCATAATGCTACTTTATGCATAATTTAGATTTAATTCTCAAAATATTACTACCATAATCTCATAATTTTGCATCTTTATTCTTGTAAAAGGCCTATTATAAGATTATTCTCAAAACATCATGACTTTATACTTTCAGTATTAGAGTTTTTTTTTTTTTTTTTTTACTTAGTTGCACTCAAACAGAATTCTAAAAACAGTCATTACTATTATAATCAGCAAAGCATCATGTATGGTTGTTTGACAAACACCAAATTCCTATTTTTGTGGGTATGCCAGTCACTTTATTTTCCCATTTTGTTTGAGTTTAAAATATTCATGCATATATTAATACATACTTATATATTCATACATAATATTAAGGGACTTAAATGAATAGTTGCCCCCAAATGCTCTATTTTTCATTCACCTTAATGTTCCAAACTCTTACTGCTATTTTAAAATTGAAACACAAGGTAGAAATTTGTTAAAGAACATCTCCAGGTTACGTATGTAACCATGGTTCCCCGAGGGGAACAAGACGCTGTGTCGAAACGCTAAGGGAACACCTTCAGCGTGACCACGCTCTGAATCACGTGTAATCTATCCAATGGATGGGTGAGACGTCATGGGCGGGGTGATGTAACGACCAGGAAGCTTAAAAGCACGTGCGGTGGAACTGGCGTCAGCTTCTAGGAGTGAAGTAAGCGCTCGCAGGGATGCCGGAAGTATGGCACAGAGACGCAGTGTCTCGTTCCCCTCTGGGAACCATGGTTACATACATAACCTGGAGACGTTCCTCTTCAGGAACTCGAGCTGCATCGAAACGTTAGGAGAATGAGATGCCCATGCTGCCAGACTGACAAATCCCTGCCTAGTGTGTACTAGGACGAGAGAACAGAAGAGCCGGGAGTGGCTCGCATATCAAGGCCTTAGAACCTCACGAACATTAGAGGCGTGGACCATCCTACAGCGTTGCAGATGTCCTGCGTAGACACACCTGCCAAGAAGGCCTTGGAGGCCGCCCCACACTTCTAGTCGAGTGAACCTTGACCCCCAGAGGCGAGGGGAGACCAGAGGACTCATAAGCAATGGTAATGGTATCAACTATCCACCGACTGAGGGTCTGCTTCGTAGCAGGAAGACCCCTCTTAGGGGACCATAAGACACAAACAGTTGGTCCGCCCTTCTACACAGGGCAGCTCTGTGGATGTATATGCCCAGTGCTCACACTGGACACATACAGTTAGGCTTCTGCTGGTCGGGCTCCCTGAAAGGAGGAGGACAGAAGGCCTGAAGTACCATAGGCTGTGGTGTGACAGAGGGAACTTTAGGAACATAACCCGCTCGAGAGTACAGAAATGCTTTGGCCATACCGGGCGCAAAGTCGAGATAAGCAGGGGCCACTGAGAGGGTCTGTAGATCACCAATTCTCTTCAGAGAGAAAATAGCCAGAAGGAAGGCAGTCTTAATAGTGAGATGTCGATCAGATATCTCCTCAATGGGCTCGACGGGAGCTTTACAGAGAGCCTCTAACACCACAGCCAGATCCCACGGGGGGACACGAGATCATACTGGTGGCCTCAGCACCCCGCGGAGGAAACGTGTAACTAGGGGGTGTCTACCCACTGACTGGAAACCGAAGGGGGCATGGTAAGCTGCAATGGCCACCACGTAAATCTTAAGGGTGAAGTGGGTCAACCCTGTGGAGAGACGGGCCTGCAGGAACTCCAGAACTGTATCAGTTGGGCAGTTGACTGGGTCGAGCTGGCGGTCTCCACACCATGAAGTGAAAAGCTTCCACTTCATGGCGTACAGTTTCCTCATTGAGGGAGTTCTGGACTGAAGGATGGTCTCAACAACCTCAGTTTAGAGACCGGAAGCTATGAGTTGTGCCCCCTCAGGGGCCAAACCCACAGTTTCCACAGCTCCGGGCGAGGGTGGACGATAGTGCCCCAAGCCCGTGAGAGGAGATCCCTCCTGATGGGAATCTCCCATGGAGAGGCGTCAAGGCGTCGAGGCGAGATATCAGGTCCGAGAACCATACTCGGCCTGGCCAGAACGCGACTACTAGTAGCAGAAGGACCCCGTCCCGGCTCACTCTCTCCAGAACTCCCGGGAGCAGAGCGATCGAGGGAAAAGCGTACAAGCGAAGCCTCGGCCAAGTCTGTACCATGGCATCCAGTCCCAGTGAAGCTGGATGAGTCAGAGAAAACCAGAGGGGACATTGCGATGTCTCCTGAGTCGCAAAGAGGTCCACTTGAGCCTGGCCATAAACTCTCCATATCTGCTTCACCACCTCGGGGTGAAGCATCTATTCCCTGGGCCTCGGCCCCTGCCTCGATAGGATGTCTGCTCCCACATTGAGATGACCATGAAAATGCATTGCTCTCAGCGAGAGGAGTTTGTCCTGGGACCACACAAGGATCTGGTGCACCAGCTTGTACAAGGGGCGCGAACGCAGACCTCATCAGCGGTTGATATAAGAGACCACCGCTGTGTTGTCTGTGCGCACCAACACATGGCGATCTCTTAGGCCTGGGAGAAAGTGTTTCAGTGCTCGAAACACGGCCAGCATCTCCAGGCAGTTGATGTGCCACGTGAGATGGCGGACGGTCCACAGACCGGGGGCAGGGTGGCCACCCATGACCACTCCCCAACCGGTGAGGGACATGTCCGTCGCTAGCGTTACGCGGCGACAAGGAGCTCCCAGCACCGGCCCCTGAAACAAGAACCAAGGTTTCCTCCACATGTCTAAGGCACGTATGCATCGCCGCGTGATCTTGATCATGCGAAGCGGGTTTCCCCTCGGGGAGAACCCCTTGGTCTTTAGCCACCACTGTAGGGGTCTCATGTACAGCAGGCCAAAAGGTATCACGTTGGACGCAGCTGCCATCAGACCCAGCAATCTCTGAAACTGCTTGACAGTGAGTGACTGCTCCTGCCCAGCAGCCCCCGGAGCTAGAGAGCAGTGAGGGAGGAACCGTTGGAACGCTGCTGCTTGTTTACGGGCCTCCTGGTACCTGTCGACAGCGGAATTGACGGCGTCGTCGAACAGGCAAGAAGGCGCAAGCGGGGCATCCATAAGGCAGACCCTGTCCTTCTCTTTCATGTCAGACAGGGTCAACCAAAGGTGACTTTCCACCGCCACCAGTGCTGCCATAGACCTGCCGATGGCATGGGCGGTCTCTTTGGTGGCACGGAGAGACACATCAGTGGTTCTCCTTAACTCGGTGATGTCATCCGATTTCACCTCCTCGCTTTCATCTAGCTCTTTCAGCAGGTCGGCTTGGTACACCTGTAACACTGCCATAGTGTGCAGACACGCACCAGCCTGACACGCTGCCGAATACCCCTTGCCCACCAGCGCTGATGTTGTACGCAGTGGCCTGGAGGGCAATGCTGGAGCCTTCAGGGATGATGCTGCGCCGGGGGACAGATGGCTTGCGAGCGTCTGTTCCACCTGGGGCATTGCCCTGTAACCACGCTCACTAAACCCTGCCACATTGCCATAGTAGTCAGAGGTGGGGATGAAGAGGCGGGCCGAGAATGGCCTGGCCCACAATCTTGACACCTCGGTGTGGAGATTGGGGAAAAATGGTAGGCTCTGGCGTGGAGGTGGTGGTCTCGCACGCAGAAAGCGTTCATCCAGCTTGCTTTTTTGCGGCTCGGCTTGTTTCTCGGTGGGCCAGTTGATGTTGAATTGGGCTACAGCACGAGTAACCACTTCCAACAGCTCCTCATACTGGGGCGATTGAGGGGGCGAATCCTCCTCGAGCCCTCCCCCCGGGCGGAAGAAACCGCAGAGCGGGCTTCTGATCCCAGAGAAAGGGCGCTGGATCTGGGTGAGGAAGCAGATAGGGACTCACTCGTCTGCATTCCCTCCACCAGATCCAATTGCGAACTCCACGAGTGCATTTGCCGCTCTGCCTCGGCGGAAGCGGGGCCAGCACCGCGGGGAATGCTAGTGAAGGCTCCCTCCTCGAAGAGAGCCTTCCGGGAGCCGACTCTGTGTGTTTCGCTCCCAAGCAGACCACGCACAGACTGTGTGTATCCCCGCTCGTAATGTAGCTTCGTTTTACTAGAAGCCTTTGACATAGTGGAGCTTATAGTGGTTGAACTGGACAAACAACACTAAATAAGACTCACAAAAGACAGAGAGGACGTATACACACACAGAGCGCTTGCTGAATGACAGAAAGCTGATGCCGGTTCCACCGCACGTGCTTTTTAAGATTCCTGGTCGTTACGTCACTCGCCCGTGACGTCTCACCCATCCATTGGACAGATTACACATGTGATTCAGAGCGTGGTCACGCTGAAGGCGTTCCCTTAGCGTTTCGATGCAGCTCGAATTCCTGAAGGGGAAACATTATTTTTGGGTTGTTTTTGGGTACAAAAACACACCAAAAGAATCGCAAAAGTACATGCAATGCTGTTTTGGTGTTAACTGATGGGCAATTGAGGGAATAAAAACTTAAATTTGAGTTCTTTTGTGATCGTTTTTGATCAATATGAACTGTATCAATATGAACTGTAATCTGCTTATAAATTCTACTAAGTAAACAGCATACGGTTTTAACAACATGAGGAATTTAAATTTTTAGAGTCCTTTAAAAACAGCACTCACATTTACTCACTCTGCCAAAATGATAGTGTCAACACACCGTCTGTTTAACTCTCTTACCTTCTCCATCAGGCAGTTGTGTTTATAGTAAAGTGACTTCCAAAAGTCTGGCCGCTCACATGAACTCTTACTCCTGAAGACTAAACATTGCTGTCTTTGTTAGAGGTTGGTGATTTTGCCGTCATGGCTGACACCTCCACCTCTCGCTGTCTCTGTGTGATTAGTGGTGTGTGTTAAGAAGTATTTCCCCACGTGTGAGGCCCAGACGATAGATTGGGGAGGACTCCGCTGAGCGCCAGCGGTGGGCCCGTGTGCTTGAGCAGAATATATTGGCGTCCCACATCTAACCTGCATTGTGTATGTGAGATGCTGTAGGTAGAGGGTGCAGAGCAGCCGGTCAGCAGTTGAGGTATTTGGTTCAAAGTTCTGCATGGCTGATCAGAGGGACAGAGAAAAAGAATAGGCCACGATATGAACAGGGGCCCACATTGTTCTGTGCATAACAGGCCAACAGCAGATGGTGGATGAGCCAATATGGCTTACATACACACACACGTTGACATGAGTATGCCGGACATCACATATATCCAGTATATTGTCTGTCATGCAGCCTGCAGGAATTCAGGACCTGCAATTGAGCAGGACTCGCCAGGAGCCTTTCGCAGTTAGATGTTTTTTTATTGGATTACGAAAGCATTGAACGCTTTCAATGCTTTGAAGTTTGATTTTTCCTGGACTTCATTTACTAGAGCTTAAAATAGCACCATTCATGCTCAGGATGTTGTATTTGAATAAAATGTCAATTCCCATCTGCTGCTCAGTGATGGATTTTAAAGAATAGTTAACCAAAAAATGAAAATTATGTCATTATTTGTTCACCCTCATGTCGTTCCAAACCTCTAAGATGTACTTTTTTTTCTGTGAACCACAAAAGGAACCTTTACACCACTCTTTTCCTTACAATGGAAGTAAATAGGAACTTTGATCTCCAAAAAAGCACCAATAGTCTGTTTAACTTTTGTGCAGTGTTACCAAATCTTTCAAAGACATATGATAGCGTTGTGTATTGGTGTAATTCAGAATTAGATTCCACATCTCTGGATATGGGTAATCTTTTTTTAAAAAAAAAAAAAAAAAAAGACTAGTTTAAAGGAATAGTTGACCCAAAAATTAAGATTTTGTCAACATTTATTCACCCTCATGTCGTTCCAAACCCATATGAGTTTCTTTCTTATGTTGAACATAAAAGAAGATATTTTGAAGAATGCTGGTAATCAAACAGTTGATGGTCCCCATTGACTTCCATAGTATTTTTTTTACCTACTGTGTAAGTCAATGGGGACCAACAACTGTTTGGTTCTTCAAAATTCCTCAGAATATCTTATTTTGTGTTCAACATAAGAAAGAAACTTATACAGGTTTGGAATGACATGAGGGTGAATAAATGATGACAAAATTAATTTTGGTATAAACTATTCCTTTAACTATTTAATAGTTTAATAAATGTGATGTAAAGCTTTTGCAAATCTCAAAATGAATTTCCATTTTTCATGTTATAATGTTGTGATATGTTATATTTTTAATTTATTTACATTTTTTAATTTATTTACTTTAGTGTTATTTTTTAAATTTATTTAGACATTAGAGTATAGACATTTAATACAATATTTGCCATTTGTCATTTATCATCCATAACATCAAAATCTGTGTGTCCCTAATGGCTGGAGTCTTCTTTCTGTGTTCCACTGAAGAAGAAAGAAAGAAAGAAATGTGGGTTAGAAACAACATGAGGGTGAGTAAATAATGACACAATTTTCATTTTTGAAAATTGATGAACTATTCCTTAAATTCAGTGCCAACACTGATCTCTTACAATAGTTATTAATGTAATATATGTAGCAGCCTGGACAAATATGAGTCCAAGAGAACGTCTCGGGTTACTTGACTGTAATCCTGTTCCCTGAAAAAGCGGGAATGAGATGCTGCATTTCAATAACGCTGATGAGAACATTCTTTGTTCGACCGGTTGTGAAGCACAACCAGTCAAACACGCCAAGAATTGTCAAACACGCCAAGAATTGGCTTAAATAACCTCGGTGGGTGACGTCATTGATTACGTGCACCTGCAGGTTATAAATAGACGTGAGACGTACACATCTTCAGGTTAAACCTTTGTCTGAAGAGACGTCCGGGCACACCTACAGTGTGGCATTGAGGCGCATCATTTCGTTCCCACTTTTTCAGGGAACAGGGTTACAGTCAAGTAACCCGAGACATTCTCTATCAAAAGCTACTCTACCAACGCTGCCGCACTGGAAGTGTCTGGACCCCCCAAAGTTGTGTAGTGTGTGCACACAAACATTGAAGAGGTCTCAGACATGACTCTGGGATGTTGACTCAAGGACATGCGAGCCCGGAGTAGCATGGACATCCAAACTATTGAGTCTGACAAATGTGTGCAGAGAGGACCAGCCTGCCGCACCACACACTTGATGCAAGGGGACACCTCTTGCCAGAGCCTTAGCATAGGTGATAGATGCAACCCACCTGGTTGAATGGGCCCTAACTCCTAGAGGTGAAGCTTGACCGCGCACCTCGTAGGCTAGGGCAATAGCATCCCTCACCTGATGTGACATTTTATTTATTTATTTTTTTTTGTCTAGTGGCAGCCATAGCATATGAAAAGCTCCTCCGACTTACGTCACTGGCTAATGCAGTGGATGTAAATCTGAAGAGCATGTACTGGGCACAGTAAATGAAGTCCTTTTTGCTCCAGTGTCATGAACGGCGGAGGTCAGAAGGCTTCAAGAATGACCGGAAAATAATAGGGTGAGGATGCAAAATAGCTTGACCAGCCCAAGGGCAAAGTCTAAGCAGGATGACGAAACTGACAGAGCCTGCAAATCCCCAATTCTCCTCAGAGAAGTAATAGCCATGAGAAAAACCATCTTTAGAGTCAGAAACTTGACAGGCGACTCTAGTGGTTCAAAATGGTGTCCCAACCAGACCCTTTGGGCACTAAGGCCAAGTCCGACGAAGGGACTGTTGCTCCGGTGGGCGGCCTCAACCGCTGAGCTCCATGAATGAAGCGAGCCACTAGAGGGTGCTTTCCCACAAAACACCATCAATCAGAACACGGCAAGCCAAAATGGCGGCCACATAGACTGTAAAAGTACCAGGACGTGTGCTTGAGTACAGTTTCTCTGCAGAAACTCCAGCACTGAAACAACCTGGCAGTGAACTGGGTCTGCATGGTGTGTCATACATCAATTTTCGAAAAAGCACCATCTGAGGGCATAACTTCTTCTAGTGGAAGGAGTCCTAACAATCAGAATAGTCTGTAGTACATCTGCTGGAAACCCAGTATCTCTTGCAGTCCCCCTCAGGGGCCAGAGATGAAAGGTTCCAGAACTCAGGCCGGGGATGAAAAACTATCCCCTGTGCCTGAGATAGAAGAACTCTCCTGACCGGAATCGCCCACAGCGAGCCGTCAAGGAGGGATATTAGATCTGAGAGCCACACTCTAGTCATTCAACGGGGCGCTATCAGTCAGAGGTGAGACCCTCGTTGACATACCTTGGCCAGGACTCCTGGGAGCAGAGCGATCGGGAAGAACGTGAGAGAGGGGTGGTTTGCACGCCCCTCGTCTCTCAGCCAGCTCGACATGCGAGGCTCACAATCGCAATGAGGACGCAGAGGATCGTCCCTTCCTGAAAGAAAGCGAGCCTCGAGTGGAGCACTCCAATCGAAGTGATTATAGTGCTTGCACTCAGCGTCCTCGAGGGCAGCAACAGCATGCTCCAAAATTTGGACAGTGAATCTGCTCCCACATTCATACGCCCCAGAATGTAAATCGCCTTGATGGACTAGAACTTGTCCCACATACAAAGCAGAACCTGCTGTGCTAGACTGTTCCGGCAGCACGGATGCAGTCTGCGCTGGTGACCTATTTAAGTGACTACCACAGTCTTGTCCCCCGCACTAGGACATGGTAGCCCCTGCTGGAAGATGTATTTCAGGGCCCAAAATACAGCCATCATTCCGAGGCAATTGATGTGCCAATCAAGAAGATGACCTCTCCAGATCCCTTGGGCTGGACGGTCATCCAAGACCGCACCCCAGCCCGTGAGGGAAGTATTTGTCGTTAGCATCTTGCGACGACAACATGTGCCTAGAGTGGAACCAAAGTAAAAAACAGGGATCTGAACCACATGGAAAGGGTACGAGGCCCTAGCGCGTAACCCTTGTATGCCTCTGGAGATTGGCCCTTAGATTAAATCCCCTGGCTCTGAGCCACAACTGTAATGGTCTCATGTGCAAGACGTCCAAAGGTTTCACATGAATGCAGTCGCCATGAGACCTAGAACTTTCTGAAAGTAATGTACAGTAACTTTCTGGCCTAGCCTGAAATCCTTCAGGGTGTTCAGAATGGATTCGATACGTGTAGGAGACAGCTGTGCCCACATTATGATAGAATCCTGTTAACCCCTAAATACATTGTCCCCTGGGCAAGAGAGAAAACGCTTTCCTTGGCGTTGAGTCTCAATCCCAGATAGTTAAGATGAGCGAGGACGACATCCTGATGTCGAAACGCATGCTATTAAGACTGGGCCAAATCAGCCAGTCGCCGATGCTAAAGCTGCATTGATGCATTTTGCATATGTGCGGGGTGATAAGGCTAGGCCAAATGGAAGAACCCGATACTGGTAAGCTCTACCCCCAAAAGCAAACCTCAGGAGCTTCCTGCATTGTGGCAAAATTTCTAAATGAAAGTATGCGTCCTTGAGATCATTTGTGACCCTGGACCACAAAACCAGTCTTAAGTCGCTGGGGTATATTTGTAGCAATAGCCAAAAATATATTGTATGGGTCAAAATTATAAATTTTTCTTTTATGCCAAAAATCATCAGGATATTAAGTAAAGATCATGTTCCATGAAGATATTTTGTAAATTTCTTACCGTAAATGTATAAAAACTACACCATTTCACCATTTTTGATTAGTAATATGCATTGCTAAGAACTTCATTTGGATAAATTTAAAGGCGATTCTCTCAATATTTTGATTTTTTTGCACCCTCAGATTCCAGATTTTCAAATAGTTGTATCTCGGTCAAATATTGTCCGATTCTAACAAACCATACACCAATGGAAAGCTTATTTCTTCAGCTTTCAGAAGTTGTATAAATCTCAATTTCGAAAAATTGACACTTAAGACTGGTTTTGTGGTCCAGGGTCACATTTGTTGATAACCAATCCCCTGATTGGATCTGAGAAAAAACAATCATAGAATGTCAGCATTCTGAATTTGTACGGTCATAGAAAGCAGTTCAGCCCGCAAAGATCTGGACTGGATGCAACCCCCCATCATTTCTGGGAACCAGAAAATATTGGCTATAGCAGTTCGACTCTCTGTCTTGGAGGGGAGATGTTCTACGACCTCCTTGTCCAGCAGAGCTTGGATTTCCTGTGTCAAAGAATATGCTTGTTCCGGTTTCACGGTAGTGGAGACCACACCGTTGAAACGCGAAGGATGATATGCAAACCATATCCTGGAGCCCTCTTGTGGAGTCCTTACGACCCAAGGAGAGATTATTTGGTAGTAGCTTCCACGCTGCCAAATTCTTTGAAAGGGGTGACACTTTGTTTTGCTGGGGGGAATGTTAAATATTTGGTGTCCTGAAACATGACAGGAAACAACCAAACATGTAACATATCACTGGAGATTGCTGACCCCCGAAACACCAGTGGTGGCGGAAGTTGTACAGCGATCCCCTAAGGGTGCCAGGAAGGAGCCCTTACTCTCCTCGTTGGAGTTTTCCACGGACCTCCCCGAGGGCACACACCCATTTTCCTGGGCACAGCCTCAGGACTTCCTTCTGGTTGTAAAGACCGTTTTTAGGTCCAGCTCCCTCTTGGCTGTTGAGTGCTATGAGCTTTTCCCCAGTCTTTATGAGGGGGCGCATGGCTCACACACTCTCTTTTGGGCTTCTCACCTCAGAGGAGCTGGGCCGTGTTGGGACTGGTTGGCCGACAGCCCTGACACTAGAGCATGGTGGGGGAGAACTTATTGAAAGCTTTCTCGAGCTCCCTTGCCTCCCTGCGCTCAGATCTTTATGAACGTCAGTCTGATATGCCTGCAGAACCGCAGTGGTGTGCAGGGCAGCACTAGCATGGCCTGCTGCATGAAACGCTCTCCCTACAAGTGTAGATGTTGCTCTACATGGCTTGGTAGGGAGCGTTGACATTTTGAGTGATGATGCACCCCCAGGGGAGAGATAGCACGCTAGCGTCTCTTCCACCTGGGGTATCATCATGTAGCCCTGTGCCTTTGAATCCACAATAGTCGAAAAATTCAAAGTTGAGGCACAAAAAACACAGGACAAATATGGCTTACTCCATGAACAAGTTCTCTCATCATGGAGGCCACCAGAGAAGGGGAGAGACCATCGCTGAGGTCCCTCCCCCTGACCACCTGACAGAAAACTGTCATCTAGTTTGGAGTTTCTAGGGGTCTACTGCTCTTGTGGCCAATCCAGCTTTAATCTGTTCACACTGCACGAGTCATCACCTCGAGTAACTCCTCATTCGTTTTACAATCACGGGAGGAGCGCTTGGGAGGCGGCGCTCTCAATTTCCATTTCTACAGAATCAAGAGCTGCAGCATTCACTGCCCGAGCCGAAGAAATGCCGGGGCACGCTTTGGAAGCCCCCCGATCTGGTGAGAGCAAGAGAGAAAGGGGAGGACCCGCCTCTCGAGCCTCAGCCAGATCAAAGTGCGATCTTAACGAGGGCGCAGCGGCTCGTTCTTTGTAAAAGAAGGCGAGCCGAACACAAAGCATGCAGATAGGAAGTGAATCGCAGTGCTCACAGTTGCCGCCCTCGAACGCAATAGCAGCATGCTCTTACCCCAAACACTCAAAACAAAACTCATGCGAGTCATCTTCAGAGATGAGCTGTAAACAAGGAGGCACGCATCTCTTGCTGATTAACTCGACAAGTTTTTAACTTTCACTTTCACTTTACAATGATACTGCTTTCAGCGTGACACACATACACACAATGCGGTCTCTGAAGACAAAGAAACCTGAAGATTTGTACGTCTCACGTCTATTTATAACCTGCAGGTGCACGTAATCAATGACGTCACCCACCGAGGTTATTTAAGCCAATTTTTGGCGTGTTTGACATACGTGCTTCACAACCGGTCGAACAAAGAATGTTCTCATCAGCGTTATTGAAATGCAGCATCGAGAGCAGCTTTTGATAGGGAACTGTTGTGTTGTTATGTGCTGATCTTTCAGTTACAAACTTGTTGGAGGACAACATCTGTCATCAGAAAATGCAGGTGTGCATATCACAAATCATGTGGCCAAGAATACAGGGACAGTTTAGCCATAAGAATGGTGGCGAGGCAGCGGGTTACTTGTTTTCTCTGACAAGCTTTCTGACTTCCCACTGGTGAAATGCCTGGAGGGCAAATATATAGAAGCCCCCTCACAAACGCTTGTTCCTCTCCACCGAATGTGAGAGCCTCCATATGCTAAACTCTGAGAGGCTCTAGACAAGCAAGGCCTGTTCCCTGTTTATTTATGTTGTGTAATGTTTTTTTGAGTGTGTTTACACATTGTATATGCAGAAGAGTTCACAGTTCGGTGCGATTTCCCAAAAACGTAATGAGATTTTCACCCTCTTCCCTTGAGAAATATTCAAAAAGCATATTTAAAAATATTTAAAATCACCAGTAGTGTGAAGCGTAACACGTTAAACTTGATTGGCTCTTTCGGAATGTTGAATTTCATTCCATCATCTTTACACCTACTACATACTGACGCCGGTGTCTGCAGTAGCGCTTGGCACCAGCACCCGCTCCTGGTCTGGTGGAGAGAGGGCGGTCCTGGACAGTTGTGCAGGCAGGGATGGTTTATGCCTTCGGTGAGACAGCGTGTTTGGATTCCAGGGTCAGGGTGGCACGCAGTGGTGTAGGGTGACCCGCTCTGCCGGCCGAGAGCTGAGTAGTGTCTGGACATTGCCAGAGCTTCCAGTGGATCTGATGAGCAGATGGACAGAGCAGTCTTGAAAGAGCAGCACTGATCCTAGACATGCAAGGAGAGGAAGATACACTAAAGGGAAAAAAAAGAAGAAGATGGGGTTCATAGGGTTGAGGTGTGTTTGTGTGTTTTTTTGGAAAGCGTTCTGGGAAATGGCAGTGTGTGTGTTCTTGCAGCATGTGACAGGAACTGAGCTGAATCAAACTTCTCCAAAGCACAGAACATCTCAGGATAAGTACTTCCCCTGCTTGAGATCTCCATGGCAATGTAACATTTGTAAGTCAAATAAACACACATGCATATGCACACATGAGTTCTCAGTATTATGTTGGCATAAAATACTACATTCATCATTTTAATTGGGTTTGATATCTTTTAGCATAAAATCATAAAGAAAGAGTTCATCCAAAAATGATTTTATCATTTCTCTTCCCTCACGTTGTTCCAAACCTGTATCACTTTTTTTTTTTTATGCAGTTACAATTCCAAAAGTAGTTTGGGCAGTTCACACCAAGGACTATAATAATTATAAAGTATTAACAATACACAAGATCACTATGGCTGGAATCCCTTTCAGAACTTTTCCAGCGAGTTTTTCATGCTTATGAATAATAAAAATATTGACAGCCAATCAAAATACACCCAACTTGATTTTAAATTAGCATTTAAAGTGGCAGATGACGCAACTGCAGTGTGCACTTTTAATATACAATATTATTGTCATAGGTGTGGATGCTAATATGATGTGAGAGTACGACATGAGAAAGAGTAAATGTTGACAAATGTTTTATTTTTCAATAACAAAGCAGGGTTTTAAAAAAAGAGGTGGGTCAACTTGTGATTTCAAACATCCAATTTGCTTGATATAAAAATGGCTGGTCTTTCCACCAAATTTCTAGTATCCATCAAATATTCCATCAAAGTTAGTCCCCTCAACTCAGGTTTAAGTAATGCAAAACAGTCCTCGCCACTGTTATTCATGCAAATATATTTAAAAGCAGTATAGAGTAAAAGCAGTAAAGTAGAAGCTTCCATTAACACATTAATAATACCATTGGCAAGATGGTCTGAGTTCCACTCATAGAAAATTTTATACGCAAAGTCTACTTTGAAAGTTCTCAAAGGAAAGCTCAGCTAGTTAAAAAAAAAGTATCTGTTCAAATTTCTCACATATCGTTCAGTCTAAGTAAAAGTTTGTGATCTTTGTGACTCTCTGTGACTCTTTGGTTTTGTGCCACTGAATATTATTTTGAGGTGTAATAGAGAAGGGTGTTGAAAAGTTCTCTGTCCTCGTCAACAGGCCATAACTTTGGTGTAAAGATCCGAGTGCACTGCAGCAACAATTTACAAGCGCATTACACGTGCCTCATGTTTGATTATTTGGGGTTTTGCTTCAGTTTAGTCTCACTTCACTTCAATGTAAATCTTAGATGAATGGGAGTTACAACACCATGCTTACCAGCTTTGGGTTTGGGGAACAGAGGAATGTCGGTATTTCAGTCACTCCTGACTCGTTGGATACCGTTCTGTGTTTGTGGCTGAGCCTGTTTCTCTCATTTGAGTTTGTAACATATAACGGAAACACAATCCTTTGTGATTTCTCCCTTTTATTCCGGTTTACCTTTTGTTTGGGCATGTCATCCCTCACCAAATCTAGGTTTATTATAATGTCCTGTTTTGGTTTATAGATTTGTACATGCTGCTGATTGGGGAACAAACTTGAGGTTTCCATAAGGGGTGAAGTGGTGTACAATTGCCCCAAATCTTATAGGTTTTTTACATCTGCTGAGTGTTGACTGTTTTATTTTTTTGAATAACTTTAAAGTACACATACATTCCACAATTTGGAAAGTACTCTACTTCCTTTGTGGCACACATGGAATTCAGATCAGGGGAAAAAACGTAAATTGGGGGAACATAGCTTATCATAAAAATGCATTTTACCATGTTTAGTTCATTTTTTTTCTTTGCAGGATATACTCTTTCATTAGGGTTGCAGACATACATTACTCTTCTCATTAAATAAGACTTGAGTTGCTCTACTAACTTTTTTGTTGAACCAATTTCTGTTCCAGTGGTGTTAATTGATTTTAACTGCCCATCTGTGATGAAATGAAGAAAACTTGGAAATGTTGTAATTGCCACCCTAATGAAAAAATATACTAAAATGTATTTGAAACAGATTTATTTTGTGCTAAGTATACTACCAATACATATTTGTGTGCTTAATAAAAATACCCTGCAATTGTACTTTTGTTATACTAAACTGGTATACTTAAGTCTGCTAAATCGGAACAAACAATTTTATGCTTAATGCACTTTAATTGTGCTGAAGTAGTGTTGAGGTCCAACTAAAGATGTACTTAAGTATATTTGATTGTGTTAAAGTGGAACCATTGCAAGTATACTTCAGATACACTTTAAATATCTTGCATTTAAAGACTGATTTTATTTAAAGATCATATAATCCTCATCCATAGTGACACTGAAACACATTTTAGGTTTAATATTAAGAAATATGCAGTGTGCACAAGTGGTACTCCAACTAAAGTTTAATATTATACAGAGTTGATATTATACAGAGATCATACAATCCTTTTAAATAGTGAAATTTAAACACGTTAAAGAAAGAAAATACATCAAGAAATACTTCAAATAAAGTTTAATTATAATTTTATCAGTAAGTAATGGTAATAAACATGTCAATGGATTTGAATTATACTTAGTATGAAAAAAAATGTATTTTTATATATATATATATATATATATATATTCTATATTTTTTTCATACTAATATATATATATTAGTATATATATATATATATATAGACTTACATATTCACAGAAAACAAACAAACAAGCAAACAAACAAAAAAAATAAAAATGAGAATTTGAAGAGAATCAAAATGGTTCAAATGGTTCTTTGAAGAACTGAAAACATTCATTGGGGAATCTCAATGCTGTGAAAACCCCCTTTTGGAATTTCTAAGAGTGAACTTCCATATTTTGTTTCCGACTTAAATCCATGACAAGTCTAAATAATGACTGATCAATTTATAAGTGTAGGAGTTTCTTGGGTGTACTTGAAAGCAGCATAATTCCACGTTTGCTGACCACATAATTGTTGCACTCACCAAGTCTGTCACTTTTTCTAAGTCCTCATTACCACCATGGGTGTGTATTGAAGGTGCTGTATGCAGTATTTTTTTTTAATATACCATACATAATATGTCCCTGATTGCAGCCTTATTTCAGGTATGGTAGAAATACACAAAGCAGCCCTTAAATATCGTCTGCCTAGTAACCCAACATTAGTCCCATTAACAATGCCAGCGCATGGATATTCTAATGTGTTTTTAGCTGTGTAATGTTTATTTCAACAGTTCTGCTTTTGTAATCAGGCAACAAGCTGCATTTATTTGATGGCCACTTTTGACACTCCAGCCACGGTGTGTGTTGAGAGCCGCTGGCTAAACGCCAGCCCTGTAACACATATGGGAAAGACATTGAGCTGCTGCCTGTTTATTTCAGCAATGCCACTGAAATCTCCTTGTCAGGCTTCTGTTTTAATAACTCTTGGCATGGCATGCCTTTTTACCCTCAGTAACCCAATATCGGCGAACGCCGGCTCTCTGAGCTCTCATCGCACTTCATTTTTCCGCTCTTGGCCACAGCGTGAATGGGAGCAGTAAAACCCTCAGCGTGGACGTCCTATGGGAGCTCAGCAGTCTGCAGTTTTTCGCTTAACTGATGTGACAAAGCTCAATAACGGATTTGTCTGCCTCGAGTCTTGAGAGAAAGCTGACGCTATGTTGGGGAAACCTCCCCTTTTTAAGTCCGTCTTTAAATTTCTTTTTAAGAATGTGTGGTAAGCAGCAAAGCTATACAGATTGATTGGTATTTATGGAAGGAAATTTTGCTGTCCTTTTGCAATTATGATGTCAGCATTAATAAACGTGTTGTTTCATCATTCTGATGAATTGTGTTTTTTCCTTTCAAGCGAGTGTACTTTATGTCAGATCTTTTTTCAAAACAGACACACTAATCTTGCCCTTTTAACACCGTGTTCATATAGTTGTCGCATTCAGCACTCCCAAAGGTCAAAGGTGTGCTCACAAGCGTATGCCTCGCAATTACAATTGTCAAGGCAAAAGCATAAAACATCCCTTAGGCTTCCTCTAAAGTGTCAGATTTTCTGTTCTGCAGTAGTGAAGGTGTTGGTTTAACCTTTCCCTGACGGCCATTTATTTTCCGTAAGTAACGTGTTTGTTGCTTTGGAGGTTATGAGGTGCAAGGAAACAAGATTTTAAATCATGCTGCAGTTAATATAAGTAGGTAAATGGTATTTAATACCTTGTACACACTTTTTTGCCTGGCCAGAGCACAAAAAAAAAAAAAAAAAAAAAAAAAAATGGTAGCTGCACAGTAAAACAACAATTTTAAGCCCAGTCTGAAACCTACACTAGTCATTACATCAGCAGGTGACTGAATGATCACAAAAATGCCAGGCTGGCATCCTAATATGGCTAGCGGTCATATATCTATTTTTCAGAAAATCAGTTATGGTTTACTATTGGGTGAATAGTGTGTCACCTAATTAATATTCATGAGTCAAGCTGGTAGTGATATCGATTTCAGACTATTTATTATTTAATGATCTTGATTTTGTTTCGTAAAATCCCAAGATTGATCATTTACTCCGTGCTAGTGTTTTATTTTTTGATTCCAGTTTGTTGAATGTCAGTCATTTCACATTTTGAGTTATTTTTAGTTGTGCTGAATAAGCCCAGACGAGACTTTCTCCGCTGTTACTACCCACACAACCTGTCTTCTGACACTCATCCTGCTTATTGGGCAGAGATCCAAATTCACACCGGATATCTTCACACCATAAAGGCTGTTTGATGCTTTCTCACGGTTACAGTGAGCATCTGACACTCTGCAAACAGCTTTGAGGTTAGCGGGTGCATTCAGCATTCCACTGGTTAGTTCACTGTGGGTCAAGATTGATCATAATTTTGAAGAATTGCTTTATAAAGTGGCATATGTGAAAGTTTAAAGTGTGAACACATTTCTAGAACTTGACTGTAACATACGCATGTCCACACACATGCACACATATTCTTTTCATTTCATAGCACTTTTGCTACTGAAGTATACTGTAATGACTTCAGCATCTGTGAGGGCTGGCAGATGTTAATGCAATTCTTTCTTTATAATCTGCATTTTATTTGTCTTAGATAAGATGACCTCAGGGCCAGTAACAGAGGATTTTTCCGATGGGTGTGGATAAAAAAATGGAATTCAGTCGCTCTCAATGGCCCTATTGAGATTCCTGACGCTTCAAATCTCTCCTGTTTCTGCTAATGAAGTCAAACGCTTGTCCTCCTGGCTTTGCCTCCCTGATTCATTGAGCAGGATCCAACAAAGGTTCAGAGAAAATAAAAGCCAGCCATGTCAGCCTAAGTGAAATGTCAGTGGATCTCAATTCAAACCAGCAAATTGGCCAATTAAAGAGGAAATAAGGCAAACTCTATTTAAACAAAATGCCCCTTGCACTTCCTGACCACACTTTTACTGTACATCATGGCCCAAAGAACTTCAGCCCTTGATGAATCATCTTACACTACTACTTTGTTTATTTTAATCTGGTAATTTAACTAACAAGATATATGAGTGTGGTGTTTGCAGGATAATTAATAAATATTTACAGCTTGACCTTAATAGAAGACGAAGGGTGCCACTTAAATTTTTTTTTAAATAAAATAAAATGAATCAATGATCATTCTATTATTTTAACATAAAACTGTAAATAGATAAAGTACTAAAACACTAAAAATTCTTAGTTTATCGTGTGTGAACTCTGCACATTTATTAACAAAGCAATTGCTTTAACAAGCAAATTCTTAAAAAAAAAAAATACAATTTATAATTTCCATTTTAAATTAAACTATTAATTTTAATTACTTTATTGCCTGAAATTAAGTTTTGATTATAAATTTAATAGTTATGACACAATTTATTCGTCTAATTATTTTTCTGTTACATTTAACATTCTTTGGCAAATTAAATAAAGTTTTAAATATGTTTCTTGTCAATTTTATAAGTGATTTATATGCTTATTTATTTATTTAAGTGTCCTCCATAAAGTTATAAGTTGTTAAAAAAATGGTTGTTCTGTTGAAAAGACCAACATAGATCATCAGCAGCAAAAGTTATATTTTTTGCACACTTGTCTCTAGCAAGGGATGCCGATGTGCTGGTGTCCCCACTTAACAAGCTTAACCAGTAAGACTTCCTTGGTTATGCCAACATTGCTGACCAGCTCAAGCCAGCATAAACCAGCCTGGAAATTCATGCTGACCCACATTGGTCTTTTCAGCGGACCAGTCAATGGTAATGGCTCCGTTGGCCGTTTCTCAGATTCCTAATCATGAATGAATTTCTTTAGGGCCAAATTTCAATCGATGACTATCTAAATCACCCATTTAGATGGAAAAACAGCCAAAGAAAACTCACGGAAAGATTTATGTGGCGCTCCAATTCTCCACTTCACCACCCGGTACAACTGGAGTAGGAAACCTTTCTTCTACCCAGAATGAAGGAGATGGGGCTCAGTTTTTTGACGTATATTTTTTCCTCCTGGGAGCAATTTGGGAGAATAATGGTAAAGTCAGGGTAATAGTGGTTTTTCTGGCACCATCACAAAAGCGTCTTTGTAGTGATCTCCTGTAAGTGGCTCACCGTAATTATTTAATCCCGGACGTAATGGGGCACTTTTTCTGCTCCAGGGATTGCTGGGGAAAATATTTCTCCACCTAGCCACATCTTGGCATATGAATGAATAAGAGCTCTGCACCAATTCAGGCTTTCTGGGAATGCTGCAATTGGCCAGAAGTACAGTATACAGGGTATACAGGGTGAGGCGTACGTTGACTTGGCTTACAACAGTGTGCCCTGAAGAAAACTCGCAAAGTTATTTTCCCAGCCTTCTAATGTTGTATGTCTCCTTTCTTATTTTTATAAGCAAAATACTGTGTTGCTTTTGAGCCTATTGTATGCACGTCACGTTTTTTATTGACCGGTAGGTGCAAGTGTAGTCGAGCGTTTGCAAAACTCTTTCAGCAGAGAACTGGCTGGTGTGCTTCTGAATCGCCGTTCCTCATGGTATGAGGTTAGCACAGCAGCGGCCAAGAGCGAGAATGAAAAATGACTTGTGCTGTGATCCTTTTTCAAACTGTGACTGCAGTTTAACGAGGCAACAAAGCGGCGAGGGATTGTCGTGAATGGGTCAACTGTCATCAGTGGGCAGACGGGAGCAGACGCACCGCCGTTCGGCTCCTGTAACCGGGCCTGCGCTCTCTTTGGAGTGGGAGACGTCAGTCATCTGGATTGCACCGGGTTCAGCATGGGTTGGGGTGTGTGATGGACTGTATGTTTCTCGAGGCTTGAAACTTTTGTGGACCTATCGGAACTTGATAGGGCCTTTGTTTAAGGTTTATTGGTTCCCTTAGGATACTGGAGGTGCATGGAGCACCACATCCCTTTTTCAAAGAAGTCAACTAATCTTCTCGGCCTTCTGGAATTGCCACATAACCGTATTTTTATTTGGAGACCAAGAGAACTTACATTTGACAAGGTTATATATAACAGTTGTGAAAAGTCATGAAATGTGTGCAGTGATTTTTCCAGATTTCAAAAGGTGTGGGGAATCCTTTGTTCAACTTAATAGACAAAAGTGCAAAAGTTCATTTCTTTTCTTTTGACTGCCACACAACCCAAAGCAGAATTAGTTTATTGTTTCTAAAATTGTAGATCATAGGTTATGAATTGCTCCATCTATAAATTATTTTCTGTTTTAAATGTTTTTTATAGTTTAAATAATTTAAATAGTTAAAATTTTACAATGTATTTTATTTCATTTCATTTTGTATATTGTATATATTCATTTTGTGTATTGACATACATAAATGTATGTGACATACATGGTACATAAACAAACATAGTTAAAATTCCCAAGTATTGTTAATCCAATAGTGCATTGGAATGCTGAACATCAAAATATATTTTATTACGGTTTAAGACAGATTTATTATGTTGTTCCAAACCTCTATGACTACTTCTACGTAAAAAAAAAAAAAGTTATTTTAGTGATTTTAAAAAGACTGTTGGTAGCCAAACAGTTTTGGTTTCATTTGACTTTAATTGCATGGAAAAATCTTTAGATATCTTCTTTTATGTTCCACAGAAGAAAGTCAGATGTGGGACTGCTTGAAAAAGTAAATAATGACTAATTTTTGGGGTACTATCTCTTTTAGGACATCATTTTGCCTCACAGAAGCAGTGATGTGTTCTTACACTAAAGTTGTCCGTGTACGAAAAGCAGTCCATGCTTTTTTAGCCCTACATTTGCTGTTTTATTCATATCCCTGTCTCATCCTTTGCTTGGACTTTTGCTGTGCTGCGCTTGCAGTTTGGAAGCTGAAACATTCATTCTTGGGCACTATGGCATGTGTTCGGGGCACTCAGAGGACAGAGCATTTGGAGAAATTGGCAGATGATAAGGGGAGTGGAGCTGGCAATGGATGGGTATTTTGGTCTGTATGGTATTCTTGAGGTCTATATAACAGAGCCCAGATCCTAAGATAGTGTCCTGGCTGGCTTGAGTTAGTGGGCCTACAAATGGTTAAAATAATAAAATGTTTTTTTGGAGGGAAATTGATACCAAGAATTATGAATCTATTTGGATCATCATAGTTCAACATTCAGGGTTCAATACTATGAAATGAGGTGGGGCGGGTGGCTCGGGTGCCTTCGTGTCAGCATGCAACAGAAGATCTCCATTTCCTATCACTTTCCAGTCCTCTTGCATAAGGCCGGTAACAGGTGGTTGTGATATGCGGCTTGACATTAATACTTTAATTGACATAGCACTGCCTAAACATTTAATGGAAGCATTAAACGTTCCTTGTGTTTATAGTTGAGTGTTGTTTGTTGTGTGTAGCACCACACGCTCTCTCACACAAACATACCCCTGTAGACACGCATAGTTTTACACCTAGAGTCCTCTAGGCATCATCACATGGGGTATTTTTGACGCCCCAGCTCAGTTCGCCTTTGGATGAAGGTTGTCTGCAGAGCAGGAAGTGGACGCAAGTCCAGAATGCGTCAGGAATCAGAACACATGCTTCCACGTGTCTGTGTGCTCGGTTTCGGCTTTCACTTCAGGGCTTTAAGGCTCTCCACACCCAGTCTACCAAAGTGTCCACTCATCCTAGTGCTGGCTGCGCTGTTGCAGTTTTTGACACGTTATCTGCTTCTTGCTGCCGCCGCTTGCCGTGACTCTGTGGTGATGTATTTTTAGCCCCGTTTTTGCCTTTAATTATTGCAGCCACAGGAGCTTGGTCCAAAGAACTGTCATGAAATTATTATACAACTGTGTTGCTTAGCAATAAAGCATTGTAATACAACTCTTGAATAGCTCTGCTAGTATAAATCATAGCAGAGAAAGGATTTACTGTGGTGTGGAGCTATTGATTGGGTCATTCAATACATAAATGTAACTGTGGGACTAACTGTAGGTTGTTTTTCAATCAGGACCTCCTGGTTTGAGGGGAAAGAAAGGCCGTGATGGGGCTCCAGGTAGGTCTACAGTACGCACATGCCTGTGCCTGCAATGCCACTGCTGTTGTGTATAAGCTGCTACGTATGTGCACACCTAAAGCTTTCAATAGCAAGAGAAGCATGAAAACACAATCCTCCATTGAGATTTCAAAGCATTCAGAGATGCTTGGACTTTACAGAATATATTTAGAGAGAAACTGAGTCCTAGAGTAGAATTAGTGGTGTTAATACAATATTTTGGACACAACATTTAAAGGTGTTTGGGGTCACATCCATCAAAATGGGATTTTTATAAGAGCTTATAGACGTGCCCACTTACGAAGTGACTGTCTGACTGACATAAAAGTGGATAATCACAGTTTGTTTAGCTTTTATTTATCATTTAGGGTAGATTTACCTAAAATGGATTAATCACAATACTAACAGGTGCCATGAATTCAAATAGTAGTGCAGAACTCTACAAACCTGTCAGAAAAATATGAAACAATTCTAAATTTAGGGGGCAGAACCCTTAAAGGGACAACATTGTACCTTATCTACCCCTAAATGCTACATATTGTATCCTTGAGGTACTACTATGAACCTTTTAGGTCTAAATAACTTTTGAGGTACTGCACCAGATGTACCCATAAATGTAAAATTTCTGCACATTTGTTTTTTTCTGGCAGAAAATACTGTAAAAATAGCGTGATTTCAGCCATTTTTGTTTCATCCAATATGTGTTAGATGGTCAGTAAATGTACTGTAAGCAGTCTGTAGGTGATTTGAGGCTGCTACTATACAACCTATAGATTCCTCTATATTTTGTGCGTATGAAGTGGTTTCATGTAAAGAGTTATGGATCACATGGGTAAAATGAGAACGTTTATGATGACAAAGATTGATCTGGAATGTTCAGAGAGCTATTCTTGCGTGACCACACATATTTTGTGTGTTGTTCACTCGTTCTTTGACATTATTCTTGCTTTTAGGCCTGAAATAGGGCTTGCTGTCTCAGCAGCAGCTTTGATAAATGCCGGTTCTGATTTCTAAGAAAATACAGGCTTCTCAAAACAGGAAAGGAAAGAATAATGATGGACCCATAGGAAAGCTTTGTCACCGGTGTGACTGCGCCATTACTTAAGGCTGCCATATTTAATGTACCAGTTTGACTGCAGAGCTCAGTCGAAATGTAGATCTTCTGCTTGTTGAAGAATTCGAGCTCATGTTTGCTCGAAACATTTCTCCTGAAGTAAACAATGGTTTTATTGGGAATTTTGTTCTCTCTTCCATGCATTACATAGTTATTTTTTAAGTCAAAGGTTCATACTGTTACTCCCCCAAGTTTCTGGCCATGAATCAGAGAGGTGTTGCCTTTTCATACTCTTTAGAGGACAAAAAAAAATGGTTTCTGGATGAAAGAACTGGAAAGAAACCTTATGATTCTGGTCAGAATGTTCAATAGTTCTGTAACAAATTGCTTCGACGGACTGGTTTCATTCTTGCAGTTGTCCAGATATAATAAGTTATAGAAGAGAAGCTCTGGGTGATTTTAAGTGACATAAGCGGAAAAGATTTGTCATCAGCAATTTTGAGTTTGTTCTTCCTTGATAGAGCTTGAGTTGTTGAAGCTATGATCTCAGTTCTGCTTGATTGCTGTGTCTTGCTTAAAGGATGAAAAAGAGGCTGTGCATCCTACTAACGCATGTGCTTGTAATTTGAAATTCTTTGCTTTTTGTAATACTTAAAATGGCTACTTAACTAATTTTAAATCAAGTTGCATTGTTCGTTTAAATTAGACATTCTTCCAGGCCCACATTATAATATTAAAGGACGAAACCTTTCAATGCAACTAACCTGACCAGGTCCACATGGAATCTGCACACTTGCATGTTCGTTTATTAAATATTAAAGCATATTTTCATTATGCTTTCAGCAACCAATAAGAATGTCGAAATCTCAATTCCATTTAACATATTTTCCTCAGGGTTTTAATCTATCCTGCGTTTTCCACCAGAATCACTGTGAAAAACTTTTAACCTTTCTTGACTAACGATGTTAGTGAAATCTGTTTCCACTGTTTATTACGCTGCTAATGTATGATTTAGCATTAGCTATGATGGAGATGGACAGTTTGTGATATCTGGGTGGGGTTCGCGTGCTCAGAAGGGGTGTGATTTATCTGTGCAGGCAGTCTTCCAGTGATGTGGCTTATTCTCCCACTCAGTTCTCAATGGTCTGTTGCTTGGTGGGCTGACTGCTCATCCGTGGACCAGAGACAAGCAACACTTTCCCACAAAAAGCTTTTCAATCCTGTCATCAACTAAATTATAAACATATTTTTTAACACTGTATTTACGTGCCGAACCAATGCTGTGATGCACTTCATTAAACAACCTGCGTGTGAACTCTAATCTTCCTCAGAGATTGTATTACGGTAAGAGAAATCGGAGGCGGCATTCATCAGTTCAGTCTGGGTTGGACAGCTAGGAAATTCACTTCGGATTCTGGTTGGACTACACAAATTCAGACTTGCGTGACTTTTTTTTTTTTCCTGTTCTTGGGGAAATGAAATCCGTCAGGGTCAAATGTTTGATGTAATGTCCACATGGTCCAAACAAGATGATTTTTTCAAAATGACTAATCTGTCTTTCTCTCTGTTTTTATTGCAGGTCCTCCTGTAAGTAGATGTTGGTCCCTTTGTTGACTGGATTGTGGTAATGTGACCCCAAACTCTGTGGCTTTCTGTGTATTTGTGTGTGTTTTGAGAGTGTGAATTTATCTTTCATGTGTTTCCTTATTGTCACTACTGATGGAGTGCTGATTACACGACTTCATTCACACAATGGAAACTTAGTTTAGTTTCCTTCCACCACACATACAAACACCCACACTGTCATCTGTCAGAAGAAGAGCTTGTGTTTTGGACTAAAGGTGAAGTGTGTACATTTCTGATGTTGAGATACTTTATAAAATCCAGTTTAATGCGAAGAGATTCTGTGGTCTATCAAAACATTGATTGTTTTAAGCATTCTGAGCAGTCCAACATGGCAACACTGACTCAACCAATAATGTTAATTAAGGGCGGGGCTATCCATTTGGACAACCAATAACATACAGAGGGGGCGTGTTCTGGAGACTTGGATCATTATTTTTCCAGTTTTGTTTGGTGGCACAAAAATGACACACTTCACCTTAAATCGCATGCCATTATCTTGGACATAGCGATGTATTCTTCTGGGAATTTGGCCACGGATGTAAAAGACAACAGCGTTGGCAGACGCAGCTTGTTCAACTTTATTTATCTTTTGAGGGCTAATGTTACAGAATGAGGTTATAATGAGAAAAAAGGTCAAGAGAAATATATAGTAGAGGAGAAAAGAGAGTCGAGCAGTATAAAATTAGGTGCGGTTGGACAGCTGCGTCCCTGCAGTTAGAGGGAGAAGGTCGAGCTTAAGTGATTAATGAAATATCAGCAGCCACAGATAAACAGTGGTCACAGAAAAGACAAATCTCAAATGAGATATCTTAACCTTTTTCCTAGAAAGCAGTGATATTAAATAAAGAGAAAATCCCAGTAATCTCACGTTTCTCCTCTAATGTTTTAGAAGGCATCACTGTTTCAAGCTGTTCTAAGATTTGCCAATATACCAAAGTCATTTCTCATCAGACTGTCCATAAATCTATGACAGTTTCATTATAAAAATGTGCCTAAACCTACATTTTTGCAAAACATACCTATAAATATAGTCCATTACAGTTTCCAGCTGAAATTAACACTAGAGGCAGTAAAACATCAACAACTTTAACTTCTTTTTCACTGAAATTATAATTACAGGGGCAAATTATTGATTATTAAAGGCATATTTTTGTGTGGTTCCTTGCACAGTACTATGTTATGACTTCAAAACGGCTACCATAGTTAATGATTTATAAACTATTACAATTTAATGGTTGCATCACATAACCAGCTCCATATGTATGGCTTTTCTGATGTGGTAAAGTTGCTTGGTAGCACACCTGGTACAACGTACGGAGCACTCGGGTATGAGTCTGTGAAACATGTAATAATAAAACAAATCAAAGACAAGCAAGTTGAAATGGCATGGTTGCTTCAGCTAATATAATATTTTTATCTCACATAATAGTTAAGTTTAGGGAAGGGTTTAATGTAGGGGATATATTATTTTCAAAAGCAATGGAGCATTAACCTTTTAGCGCCATTCACTGGACATTTCATTTCTGAACTGTCACAATTATGTACAACCAACATAAGAAAATTCACCTGTTCAGTTGTTAAATGTGCAAGAAGCTACATAACAA
The DNA here is from genome assembly GCA_039654775.1 of Spinibarbus caldwelli. Lineage (NCBI taxonomy): Eukaryota > Metazoa > Chordata > Actinopteri > Cypriniformes > Cyprinidae > Spinibarbus > Spinibarbus caldwelli. The sequence continues at coordinate 24,469,809 of CM077242.1, forward strand.
TTTTATAGAAATGTCACCACAGGCACGTTTTTTTCAGTGATCCTGGGTTGAAATTATCTGAACTTTGCTTGTCACAATAATTTAATAGTACTGTACTCTTACTGTATGACAACAGTTGTTTCTTTTTTTCTAGGAAATTTCAAGAAAAACATTTTGAGATAAATACTAAATGAACACCATTAAAGGGATAGTTCACCAAAATAAGAAAATCTCTGTCATTTATTCATTGTTATAAAATATTCAATAATCATGGATGTTTATTATAATTTAACCTCAAATCTGGCATGTCATGTCTTCATGAATGGACCACTTATTTGACTTTTTAAGTTGTTTTTTATGTGATTGTTGGAGCTCGGATGAATCTGTCTACTCTCCCTTTAATTCCCTTTTATTCTGTTTTTGGAGTGAACTGTTCCTTTAAGTCTCTGAGCTATGAAAGTGAAACTTATGAGCAATAAAATATCCCCGTGGGTGAGCAGGTTCCACAGCCCAAAAGCTCACATATGTATACGAACAGTCCAACACCTGCTCATATAACCCATAAATTGAAGGCAAATTGAGGAGAACTGAAAGACAGGTGAGGGAACTGTCAAACAACTCGCATAGTCTGTTAACTAACTTAAACATTAAGTTGATATTTCTACTGTTGTCAACTAAGAATGTTTAGAGATAGTTAGTGGATTCTTTTAATCAAGTCAGTCTTCTTTAAACAGGTTTGGTGATCTATTGGCAATCAGTGTCAGTAAGTCTTTAACTACAGTGTTTGTTTTCAGTAGGAGTTTGACAAGCCCGGTGCCTGATCAATGGTCCTAGAGGGCCGTCCCATCACACTGACCTATGGCAATTCTTAGAAGAGTGTATACTGTAGATTATCCAACAAGAACACTAAGAAACAACACTCTAACTGATGTGATGACCACTGTAAAACTTCACCAAATTGGCCTTTTCCTGTGTGTTGAAAGTGAATACTTTGAGAAGTTTAAATGCATAATAGTCTGTGGTTCTTCACTTGTCACCTCACAGGAGCATAGCCTTTTGCCTGCTTTTAAGGCACGGCTGGCCTAACCCAGCCTTAAACAATTAGTAGTGACAGGAAACATTTTACATTGACAGAAAGCACCTCAGTTAGTGTGTTGAAAACTCCTGAGGAACATTGCACTGGTCAGTCTCAAGTCTCGTGGACATAAGGATTGAAGCACTTGAAAATTAGGGTAGGGAATCAGCAGGGACTTGTTGATAGAGTAATAAACAATTTATGTTTAGTGTAAATTGTGAATCTTTTACACTTTTCTTTCTTATTTATTTCTTAGCGTTATTTATCTGGAACAGACTTCGTGCATTGTGAGTTTATATTTATAGGTCAGTCTGAGGTTGTGTTTAGATAAAGAGAAAGAATTAATTATGCATGACCTCCACAATATATTTTAAGGTGCAGTCAAATTAGCAAATTTATGCAAAAAAGTCCACTGTCTGTTGTCAACAGTGTAATAATGTACGAAGCACAGCTCACGAAGAAGTTACTTTCAAGCCAAGCAGATCTGCGTGACCAACTTGATTGGATTTAGTCTTTGAAAATTCACAGATATACGGTAAATTTACACAACTCTACACTGTCCAAAATTGCATACTTTCTGAGTAGGTACTTCTTTTGAATAAGTAATTACTTTACAACATTCTATATAGTATGAATGTGCGCAGTGCGAATGAAATCTGGACGTACTACATGGTCATGTGACCAGCCAGCGTCAGTTGCGTCACTTCACAGCTGTTCACAAGCCCTGTCCCTTGGCCTCATGGGATAGTAAAGCATCATTTGGATGCACATTTCAGAAGTAGTAAGTCATCCGGTTACTTTTTGCCAATTTTTTAAGAATACTATGCATACTACTCATTTCACATACTAGGAAGTAGGCATATTTATATTACGTCACAACTAAAAATAAAAAGTCTTGGCATTGTTATAATGATATAGTATTGTGAGGTAAAATATCATAATACTTTGTTTTGTTTTGCTTAGCATAAAGAACAACATAAATAAATAGTTTTTTTTAGTTGTTTTTTTTGTGATATACTTGCTGAATTCAGCATTTTTCAGTATTTTTACTGCATGTGATCTGTAAGTGCCCTGTGTCCGCTGAATATATTTATCCGTGCAATGTTGGGCTGTAGGGAAGTATGCGCCCCATTTCCCTCTAGGGAGCCCCTTCGTTTACCCAGCAGCGCTGTGGGCTAAATGAGAGCCACATGTACCCTGCTACCGTGGATCACAAATGAAGTGTTCTTCCGGTGGGTGACCTCTGACCTCGCCAGACGCTCCTTTGGGCCGGCCTGAGCAGTGCCCAGCAGGCCTCACTGGCCTGTTCCCACTCAGCACCTGTGCCTGCCCCTTAGACCTGCTTCACATACTTCAACACGTTCATATACACACGACACATGTAGACCAGCTTACTCATGCACACGCAGACCATTACACACACCTGATCTCAGCAACATCCAGCGGAGATCTGTTCCTCTCTCTACACACCACAACTTATAAACACCTGGTCCAGCTGCGTCCAGCTCTCATATATGTTACACCACTGCTCTGCCACATTTATGCCTTCTGAACCTAAAGATCCTATTAATGGTCTTTCATTGTTTCCCACACACTTCAACAGTCTGCATTCAGTGACACACGTATTAGATTTAAAGGGAGCAGGCATTTTGTGATTGCCCAGTTTTTTGGACTTCTGCAGTAAAGATTGCAATAAATTATGAATGTATTAAAAATTGTTTAAAAACAAATATACATTTGATTGACTGATTGACTTTTTTAATTCTTCCTGCATTGATGAAAAAACACAAATTGTTTCATGGGATTGATTATTATTATTATTTTTTTGGTCTGAATGATGTATGGTCATATCAAAGCGTAAAGACAGAAGATAGTGCTATGGATGTTTTTGTCTGTCTGCAATAGTTTCCTCCCCTGGGCTAAGGCTTGATAAATTGCTTCCCTCTCCGCACTGTAGTCCAAGAGAAAAGCCAACACACACAAACACTAGTATGCACTTCCACAGGCTCATGAAATGAACTATAAATGCATCATCAGATAATGAAGAGTGTCACGGCAGTCTTAACAGAAAGGATCTTTCTTTGAATGATCAAGCAGCTGTCAGGTTTTTACCACTAATCCTCTGCAATGAAAAATGTACAGTTTTTTTTTTTTTTTTTCACAGCGAAATGGTGCTCTGTGAAGGAAGTGAACTTGTTATTTGATTTGATTTAAACCAGAGCGATCTCCACAATCGACTCTGAAGTCAAGCATGAGATAAGGATTTTCAGCCAACACCTTCATCTGTGAAACCATATGTTTCATGCATGCATGGGCCTCTTAATGAACATCTTTTTTAATCAGACATGTGGTACTATTTTGTGTTCATGCTGGCACTAAATGCTTAGTATTAAATGCACTGAAATGATCTTACTGAAATATAAGTCATGATTAGTAATGACTTGAACTGAATTGACTTTCACACTGAAGAAAAAAAAAAAAAAACACTTGTATATAAACACCCTTAATAAAGATACTTTTTATTGAGAAAAATTGTGTAAGATGATCATACTATTGTAAAATATGCATATAATTAAGTTTTTTTGTTATTCTTTTAAGCATAAACCATACAAAATTTATGTTTAATTTGAGGTTTTCTGAAAAACAGTTTTATTACCTGTATTTCTTCTGGAGTAAATGTGTCTTGTTTTCAGGGTGTTTATATTTTATTTTTACTGGGAAAATATACATTAAAATGATTTTCAATGAAAAATGGAAAACCGTTAAATAAAAGAAACGTCATGATATTAAAAAAGATTTTCTTGGGTCCAAAGAAAATTCTGTTGTGAACGCATTTGATGGTGTTTGTGTTTGTGGAATGCTTCTTTGGAGTGTTTTCCTGCTGCTACCTTTGAGCCTTGCCACAATGAAATTATTGCTGGATCACAAAGTTCCTCAGTAAAATTATTTTCACTATTCAATATTGAAGTTGTAAAAGCAGACTGAATTTCATTATGGCTTGGCAGGGTGTTGTATTCTTCTTAATCAGTGTTGTTGACTGGATCTTTCTTTATTCTGTACCCACATTTCTCTCACCCCTTTTTCAGGGTCCACCTGGACGAGCAGGCTTTCCGGTAACTGTCTCATAATGTGTCCTATTGTCTGTCCATCTGTCTGTTTGGTTTTCTTGCACTGTGCCTTTCTTTAGTAGTGTCTTTAAAAAGCTGTATCCAAACAATTCAACCTGAAACTTCAATATGAAAAATACTTAATCATGTATTTTGCAGTCATATATACAGCTTCTTTATTTAGACACACTGAGACCTCCTTTTAACCAAAGGACTGAGGATATACAACCAATGTATGTACAGTAGCATATGTAGCTTATTTTCTTCAAAATTTATTTTAATATGACCAGTGAGTCAAAAGCCTAGAGTATATGACTACACTTAAAATTTAATTTAGGAATTTAAAAAAACAAAAACAAAAACAAAACAAAACAAAAAATACAAGAAAAGTTATGAAGTAAAATGGAGAAGTGTTTAAAATGTTTTTTTTTTTATGACATTGATCATGTAATCTCAAATGATCTTACATCCATTGAAACTCAAGATGCTCTTTAGATATAAAGAACATGATCATCAGGTTTCAGTCCATAGTTATGCTTGTAATATGATTTGTAATGGAAAAAGCATTAAACGAGGAAGGAATCCAAAGTGGTCTCAGACTTTTAGACCCAACTGAACATCCCCCTAAACCAGATAAGCTAAGCTAGGCTTAATGTAACGAGTCTTTTAGCTAGGCTCAGTGGACGAGTCTCTATTTCCTTCAAGTTAGCACATTGTATTTTATACTTGATTGTATTCTCTCAGGCCCTTTGGTCTCTGTCTGGATCCACTCTTCCAAATTTCTCCTATAATTCTAATATTACTGACCAAAACTCAAACACATCTGTCTTTCATCATAGCATGCTAGAAGAATCCCATCTAATGAGAACTCTAGTCCTACCTGCCAATTATACCCTACAAACCCCCATCACTCATGACAGCTATTCTTGTGAAACTTTGCCATAAAATCATTTTTTGCGTACTTTTTGTTTAAATTGTTGACAGGTCTGGTCAAAGTGTGGATGTGATCCCTGCCAAAGCTTTTGATTGATTGCATTGTCAGGAAATGAAATGAAATTTTATATTTTCTTAGGATAGAGAAGGGTGGCAAGCGTGTTACATGAAATGTGTCCATTAGATTAGTTCTTCAAAAAATATTGATATTGGCGTTCATGCTCCGTTGAACTATTAAGGGATACTTGTGGTTTGTATATTTAAGCTTTACTGCTCATTCACATGTATGTATGACTATTTAACACTTCTGATTTGTAGTTAAGTACTTTAGGGCTCATTTGGAGAAGTCTGGAGTTTTTAGTGTACTTCAAGCTATTTCTAATCTAAAGCTCTAGATGATTTTACATAGTTTCTATAATAGAAAGATTCTCTTTCACAATGACTCCTTTGAATACTGGCAGTACTGTATGACATTTATAGTGTGTGGCTTATACTGTGTATTGTACTTAATTTGAGGATAACAATGATATTAAATAAATTATTTAAAACTATTTATTTTATATATAAAATAATGCATTTAATCATTAAATATCAACATAATTCTTAAACAGTGTACAGTATAAGCCATATGTGGTAACTAATTAATGCCATAAAGCAGTATTAAGTTATCTCAAATCAGCACCTTGGACAGAGCCAAGAGAATTCAGTCAAGTGACTTTCCTCTTGGGACATTCAGCAGTAGGCAGTGAATTAACTCTGAAGGTCAAACTAAATGAACACTTCTAATATGGGAACCTTTATCTTAATAGCTTTAGAGCGTAGTAAAACAACTACACACCAGAAAAGCTACAGTTCATAAGCACATTCATTGTTTTAGCAAATGTTTTGTTGACTTCTGATGAGTTATGGGGGCTTAGCCAACCTGCCCCTTAGCCCCCCCCCTTCCATTACGTGTTACTCGAGTGAGTCGTCAGCAAGCTGTCAACGCTCCCAGACCTTCTAATACACTGACCTGCAACGTTAGGAATGCAAATAAAAACAGCTGTAGTAATGGACGGCCTTGCATAATAAGTCACTTCAACATCGCAGGAGTTTATAGCCCTGTTAAACAGCGCAAAATGTTTGGAAATTCATAGGTCCGGGAGTATAAATGGTGAATCCTTAAGACCAATTGTTATATCAAGATCTCAGGTTTCTACCCACATATTTCCATATGTTCGGATTTTCGCCTTAATTGAAAAAATTGGTCTAATTTTTAAGTAGGGATAGGATAGCTGTGATTATGATAGAATGGGATTCATAGTTTTTAAAGGGATAGTTCACCCGAATATGAAAATTCTGCTGTTTTTAAGACTTTAAGGCTTTCTAAACCTTTCCATAGAATTTAAAAGGAGAACATTCCGTTGTTAATCCCAGTGTTCATTATACGTGTATGGTGCTTTTCTGTCATTTTTCAAGTTTGAAGGTTTCAGCTTCTGTCAATTATAACTGCATGGAAAGCAGCATGGAAAAGAATCCTCAGATTTTTTTCCCTTTTGTTTTCAGAGGGAGGAAGGGAATCATGTGGGTTTAAAGTGACATACGGGTGAATAAATAAGACAGGATTTTCATTTTTTTAGTGAACTATTCCTTTAAACTCTTCCAATAGGAAACAAACTGTCATGCTTCCACACTGCTGTCTCTTTCAGTTACCTAATCATCTGTCATATGGTCAGTTAGCAAACATCATTTTATGCAAGAACCTTGTTTAAGAAATGGGCCTAATACAAAATATGCTGCATCATGCATGTGCACACATAGACATTAAAGGGGGCTTGAGCACCTGCCCTTTTTCTTCCTCGAGAGAAAGTGCCCTTTTTTCTGGGGAGTGTTTTTTTTATTTTTTTTTTTATAAATGAATATTTGTATATATGTGCGCGTTTGTGTCTGTTTGCGCACAGCTTTCTTTCTTGTCTTGGTGTGGAGGTGAGTGGTGATGAACAACAGATGAAGCTACCTGTGCCTCGAATTTACAGCTAATTATCCAAAAGACAAAAGGCAAATATAATTTACAAAAATCTCAAGAGTCATGGCAAATCCATGACTCATGAGAGCTACCATGTAAGTTAGCTAAAGTTTAGCTTAGGCAATAGAAAGTCTAGTAGACTCACTGCATGATTCAGTTTATTAAAATGCATTTAGTATGATCACAAAATTCAAGATATGGGGGCAGAAATGTATATATTTATATCATTTCATATAGTTATCACTTGAAGACTGATGTTTTTTCCACCAAAAAGCAGCATGATTACAAATGTGATATTGATTTTATACAGCACTTCAATAAACAAAAATTTAATATTAAGACACTTACGTTTTAGACACAATATTGACTATTTTTGCTCTATTTCGCCAACAAATATAACTCCAATTTTCGAATCTGAGCAACATGACACTTTTTTGTTCCTGAATGAATCAACCGTTTAAATGATTCAGTTCAGTCGCAATGACTCACTAATTAACAGTGACTTGCTGCCACGTACTGACAGTTTTAATTTCACGTTTTAAGTATCTTTTCATTTTTTTAAATAATTTCAAATATCAGTTTTCAGCGTTTTATGTTTAAAATATCAAAACAGTATTAATACATTTGTAACTGCAGGTTAAATATATTCATGTCCTGCATTAAACAGTGTGTAATTGCATCTAAATGCCCCTTCTAATGCAGCTTCTGTGTTTTCTCTGCATTGCAAAGTGTAATTTTTTCAATACTGATTTAATTTGCTTGGTAACAGCCCAAATGACTTATTATTCCAATTGACTGATTCAATTTAAGAATTTGACTGAAAAGATGATGCACATCATTAGAAAAAAAATGGCTATATAAAGCTAAAAATGCCCATAAAAGGTAAAAATCAATTTAAACTTATTGTAAATTGTTAATTTCTATCACTGCTGTGAAGTGATCACCACACAGAATATGAAGAATATCAAAAACTTTAGGACTCAGCTGTCCACGGTAGTCCTTAAGATATCAGCACAATAACACACTCAGCAAAATATCTAATTATCGTTATCGATAAAATCCCGGAAAATATTGAGATATATTATTGATATAATATTGAGATATATGTTTTTGTCAATATCGCACACCTATTGCATATATTTAATTTTTTGTTTAGAAAAATTTTTAAATAAATATGAAAAGTGCCCTTTTTTCCACTTGAGCCCCTGCCCCTCAAAATGTCTGTGCACGTCCCTGTGCTGCATTAACCCCATGCTTTCATTGGTATCACGTAACCACTGGTGATGCTTGCTGTCTGACCACTGACATTCATCTTCAAATTCTTGAGTAAATGACTTCAAGCCAGTATTTGGCATGTCTGCATCATCACTTTTCAATTTAGAAGTAGAGGAATGCTTAGTAATATAGACATTTAGTTAGAATCAAATTGGTCAGCTTAACTTCACTAACTCTTCATAGCCATACCATGTGAATATGCGGCTGAATGTCACTTAGTCACTAGCGGTAATAACTCTAGACTGTAGAAATTCAGTCTGTCAGATTTATTGTTCCTGATTTTCCTTCTTGACTTTGCATTGACCACTAGGGAGACAAAGGATCAATGGGCATTCCTGGAAGAATGGTGAGTGTTTTGATGATATGCTTTAAGCCCAACCAGCTAGTCTGTTGTATATGGCTGTAGTCTTAATTGGTCATCAAAGCTTAGTGTCATGCCATTGACAACATTTATAACTGAACATTTCTAGCTGTAACTCTACGACACCTTTGTATTTATGCCAAAGGTCACATTGATAATATAAGGTCAGACTGAACTGAAGAGTAATGTTTGCTTTAATTACCAGAGTATGTTATATATACAACGTTCAGTATCCGTGGTTAGTATCACTTCCTAATTTATTTTGTCCTGTTTTAGCTTGCACCGTGAATGTAAGCTTTCACAAGCTTTCATATGAATTTCTTCCAAAAGTTTAATGTAGTATTTCAGCTTTTCAGCACAACTATATGATATAAACCAAAAACTATAGCTTATTTATTAAGCCAGAAAATGGTTCCCATTTCATCACCGCCACTGATAGCTAACAAAATGTCTGACTGTGAAGTCTGAAATATTTCATGGCCCCCCTGTCACATTTGAACAAGGGCTGAAGACCAGAGTTCTTTCTGGCTGCATTTGATGAGAAACCCTCTCTCCTCAATTTGTCTTGGCTGCTCAGTCATGTGAAAATGCTTTGCTTGTTGAACTTTAAATAGAAAATAGACCTCAAAGAAGCCCTTTTGCTTATCAGTTACACTCTACATGCTGAGAAGTCAAAATGTGCAGCCAAACCTCAAGGAGATCTTGGAAGAAACATTTTGGATATATATCCACAGAGAGACAATACATACATATTTAAAATGAGAGAAACAGATTGGAAAACCACAGACAGTTGTGAGCTCTGTTTTACCTCCTCATTCGTAAGATTTGTGGATTTGGAACCGGCCATTTTTCAGATTAGTGCAATGCACGATATGTCGCGAAAGAAATTGGGATCAACCAAAATCCGTATAGTCATATAGATGTCCCCCTGGAGCGTAGCAGCTACTCCTCATTAAACATTTTTAGCAAGAAACCGATAAAACTGCATTGTCCACAAAGGAGACATTCCAGACTCTTGACCCTTGTATGGTTGCATACTCTAAGCTCACCCTAATGCTTTCTCTTGAAAAACAATCCCTACCTAAAAGCAGGTTTCAGCAGTGTTCAGCTCAAACTGTGAGCCCCAAACAGAGCTTTCCATATTTCACCCAGTGTAAAGCTACATTGTGCTCCTTTAGATTCTCACAGGAAGCGTTTTTTCACCCTTCATGGCTTATCCTTCCCCCCTACAACCTCCTCCACTGACCAGTCTGTCTGTGAGAAAAGTTAGCAGCCCCCTCATCTACTATCCATTACTCCCCACAGGCCAGCAGTGCAACACTCCAGTGCTTCCGTTCCCCTGTAGCCTCCACCCCTCAACAACCCAAAATGCTCTAGTACATCAGTGTGTCCCATTCTCCTGACCTCCAAAAGCTCCGTCTCAGGCTGCTGCATGCCTGTGTCCTCTCAGAACCTCGCTAACCCAGGTTCCTCTCTCTGTCTCTCTCCTTCTCACTGTGCATGTGACTGTGTCTGCTGTGACTGACCAGGGATATAAGGGAAACCTGGGGGAGAAGGTAAGTGCAGGATGTCAGCCTGCATGTGCAGAATTGTGACTCTCTCTCTCACTGTGGGTGGCTGTGTTGATGCGGGTGGGGGGGCGACCCAAACCTATTGCACAAAGTGCGCAGGTATCGTGATTTACATCAGGAAGGCTTCAGGCTTTATTTTGAAAGGCCTTGGGGGTCACATTCGGAAGACGTTTCCCACAATGCTTGGATTACCTGTGTTTATTCTTGGAGCGCTCTGAAGTTTTAAGACTCCCCACTCTAGACAAAGAGATGTTTGGAATGGAGCAGCTTACGAAACCCTACCACTTCAAGACGCGTCCAAAACTACCTAAAAGTTGTGTAGTCACTGGATGTGTCCTTGAGCCTGTATTTGGTATGAGTGAGCACTCTATACTGGATTTAGTGCATTGAGCTTCAGTTCCTGTTGTGGCAAATGTGGTTTGAGCCGTTCTTAAACCAGCCCCTTTTGACAGCTGAGCTCAGTGTTTGTACAAGCCAGCAGTTCTGCGGCCTCCCTTCATCAAGCTGGAATGATATGTAATGTCTGAGGCCGAACAAGCAATGTGAGGAGAAACATGTTCCTCATCCTTCACCATCACAGAAAAGTAGTGAAACTTCTGGATGGTTACCATCACTTGCCAGCAAAACACTGGGGCTCTAAAGAACTTGGAAAGGAAATAAATAGCGATGTGACCGCCGAGCTGACAAGTAGAGAAGCAGACGATATACGACCTTGGAAAGACCCACCATATTCTCGTCCAGAATAATCAGTGGGCTTCCCTCGTTGTTTCAGGGGTTTACTTTTTATCCCCTCTTTTTAAGTGTGGTCATGTTTTACCTTCCAGCAAGGGCTTCAAGTCTTGACCCAACAAATTTTGGGTGAAGAACTTCACTTCATTAGATATCAAAACAAGCCCCCTCAAGATGAATGGGCATGTGAGCCCTGAAACTGGCAGCCTTAGAGCTTCAGTTCTCGAGCAAATAAATTCAGTTGAATCATAATTGGTTGCGTTGGAAGGCTCAAGCCGAAAATCAGGCGAATTGGTGATTGATTGGTTGAACTTTTCAAGAACTGCAGAACTTGAGACTGTGTATTCTTTACACAAAAAGGATTACTTGCTGAACGAAATGAAATCTGTGAAGATCGTATCATTCATTAGTAAGTCCAATCCTTAAATATCAACAGAATTTGCTCCTGCTTTGGCTGATTGTATTTGGACTCTTTGTCCCGTACCCGTTCCTAGTTGCCAAATGCTTGTAATGTAAGCCTGTTCAAAGGGATATCTCTAGATCTTCGGTTGTCCTGTTGCACAGATCTCTGCAAGATTCTGTGGGTAACTATAAACCTTAGGGGCAAAGCTTAGGAGTCCTTTCCTTCTCCACAACTGAAAATCAGTTTCGTATGTTACCCATTTCACGCCCCAGTAACCTTTGTAGGCAATTCAAAAAAGTTCTAAAACAAATACATCTCTATCCTGTGATAAAGTGGGCATCGAACCAGAAAAATAAAAAATTGTCCACAATTTGATGGATGGCTGGGTCATCAAAGGTGTCTTCCTGATAGGGTTTCACATGAGAGAGCTAATTAGGGAAAGTGCTGGAAACCTGAGAGCTTTCCTGTCTGACCACAGAGTGTTGCGGGATTGCGCTCAGATGTTTGGTGCAGCACTGCGGACAGGCCGACACCGTGCAAATCACCTAGTTTGCACCAGATAACCAGCCCGCCGGGCCGTTTGCTGTTTACTCAGCAGTGCTCCCTGACCCTCTCAACTCGCTGTCAAGACATAAACTACGACCCTGAAATGAGAACCAGGGTCTGCTGACATTTTACTTACAGACCGAAATACCGTGTTCACCTCTGAGCCACATGCAAGCGCTCTCCGTGAGGCGGCTTAGCAAAAGAGTTATGTTAAACAGATGTTACAGAGTGTTTCAGAAAAGGTTTTTCTATTCTGCAGATACAATATAATCACTTATACGTTTGGCTTTGTGTACTAGGTGTAGTTTAGTGGATATCATTCTGTCTCTTTCCTGTCAGTTCCTCTCCTCACTGTCTTTCTACCTCTCTATCTGTCCGTAGGGAGCGCCAGGAGAGCCAGGTCTGTCTATCATTGGCCCACGAGGACCTCCTGTAAGTGTTTGCTCTGTCACTGCTAAAACTCTTCATCATCTCCTTCTAGTGTCAGGTCTCCAGAGTAGATACAGGTCATAGTGCAGATTTTAGCAGATTTTGGCCTCAATCCTTTTAATGATTCCAAGGGTTCTTGGCAAAGGTTTCTTCTATTGTTTTTATTCCCGCACTTAACTTACAGACCACCCCAAAATGAACGTGGTGTAAGATAGATAAGCAGGTTCAGCGTCATCCAGCTCACTACTGTATGTGGAGCAAATCCAACAAATCTCTGCTAATCAAGACCCAATCTCTAATACGCACGAACAGGACGGGAATCCCGCAGCAGCTTGTATGGAAGCACTTACACTTCATCAGAGTATTTTGGGGCTGCGACTCCCACGTAATGACGCCCATTTGGAATCTCATCTTCATTAGCTAGAAGAAATGAAAACATCCCAGCCCTTGTCATTATAATCCAGACATTAGACGTGCAGATTGCGCTGTATCTGTTAATGAGTGGTCAACCATCAGGCGAAATGGGGCTTGTCCCCAAACTGGCACTCTTTCCCTTGCCACGCATTCCACTCAGTAAGACAAAAACGCAATGTTATGCCGTCAGAAGTGCAATTTCCATGCTGATTATGCTGTGCATAGCCTGTGGTTTCCCCATTTATCCCAACACTCTTATGGGAGGGTCTTCAGACTGTATAGACATCTGTTTTTCTGCTTGCTGATTATACTCTTCTCTATACCTCTGACCCATCACCTTTAATAAGGCGTCAGGAGTGGACATGAGGCATAGAGAACTGGTGACAGGGAGAAGTTTCATTGCAGGGAATCTCTTCAGCAGGTGAGCTGAGAGCATAGGCGTTGTCCTCACCTCCAAAAGGGTCACAGAGGTTGATTTGAGGCAGAAGTGTGGAGAGGCCAGCGGAAATTAGATGATGTATTGAGTTGTCATTAGATCTACATTTACTGTCCTGGCTGATCAGTCAGGAGACATGGTTTCATATCTTAAAACTGAAAGTACAACAAAATACAAGCTATGTAGTTTGACAGGTCTAAAAAATACATTTTGCCAAATCCATTATTTTTTTTCTTTGGATCGATTAGCATTCCTGGATCCCAGTTTGAAAACCCCTGTCTTAGGTTGTCAAGTATCTTTTGTTGTATTTGGCATGTTTTGATCAAGATACACTTTGAAAAATTGTGTCTGTCCTGAAAACAACTGAAAAGTTATTTTTAATATGGGTTTAATTTCCAAGATCAGACTGCAGTCAGGAAATTGATGTTGTATCACTCCTGAAGAATGTTATGTATTGCGGCCATAATGGATTTTTGGTTTAGAGGAGTTCTTTTCAGTAGACTAGGCTTGTTTTCTGTTACTTTTTATTACACTGTCATGCCAACAAAATGAATGTTGTCAGTTCTGTTTCGGGTGATTCTGAGGGGGCACATGCTGCTACTTCCATTACTCCAGACCTTTAGGTTCCCAAGGCAGAGAAAATCAACCATGTTCCAATAACTACCTGAGACCCAGACACACAATCCCCTTCATTAGCTCAGTTCACCTCTTCCTTGTAATTTTCTCTCAGGTCGCTCCAACACAGTCCTTTTTTGCCAGGCATATTGAATGACTTCCTCTTTTCCCAAGGGCTACAAAAGTTTTTTTCAGGAAAGCAAACTTGGTATTGTTCACAGGAGAATGTAGCACTAATCATTACTGACATTTACTTATTTAATTTGTTAGCCTTGTCTCATTGGCTCTCACGTACTGAATTAGGACAACTCTTTAATGTTTTTCAGTTTGTTCTTTCCCGTGTTGAATTTCAGTCGGTGTCCCACAGTTTTTAGAGCTTTATTTGTCTTTGTCTCCTCATCCCACACAAAGTGCTTCCTACAGAGCAGGAAGGCTCCTGTCCTTCAACCTCAATTACGACACAACTGAGTTTGGAGGAACAATACTGCGTCTCTCAACACAGACCTCCTTTCATCGAGCTCACATAATCCTCATGTTTTCGTATAGAAAATAACTCCTCTTCTTTTTTCTTTCTGTCTCCCCTCAGGGACAACCCGGTACTAGAGGATTTCCAGGCTTTCCGGTAAGTGACTTTTGTCTGAAGCAATTGGACAAACTTGTGTAGAGTTTATGTGTGAGTTTATAAAAGCCATCAATTAGCCACTGCTTCTGTGGCCCCTTATTTAATGGATGCATGTGGAAATGACTCAAGGAAGTGAGAAAAAAACGTACAGTAGACTTGTACAACTGTCATTCTAGAAGTTGGATAATGTGAGATATATAGGTAATGTAAGGTTTAAAAATGTCCTAGGACCCTTTCTATGGGCATTCTACAGGATGTTAAAGTCCTTTAAGGTGTTTATTACCCTGCATGATCACTGATCTGCTGGACAGTGTTTCTAGTGAGTCAGTATGCTTCACCATGCTTTGTCCTGACCTTCAAGGAAATACATTTTTTCCATAAACATTGTCATATTAGCCAGTCTAGACAGGAGAATTGGAGCTGTTTTGTGCCTTCACAGTGTCGCCAATCTGTTCTCGCATTTTTCTTTTTCCAGGGCCCCATTGGCTTGGACGGGAAACCCGTGAGTTTCGCTTCATTCCTTACAAATGTTTGAGTAATTGACGCTCGCACAGGTTTGGAACCTCTGAACCCTTGTACCAAATTATTCGGCAGTAATTGATAATTGGTCATTTTGGCAATGAAGAGGATAATCATGGTAATAATAATTATGCTAATTATTGTAATAAATTCACTGTTGTTGCCATAATGACATAATATATAAAGCATATATAAAGAATGGAGTGATTTGTACTACCTAAAAAGATTAAAGAGAATGGATATTTTTCCTTTGCCAAACTTTTTTTTTTTTTTTTTTTTTTTTTTTTAACTTCACAGGGACAGAATGGTCCAAAGGGTGATATGGTAAGCAATTTCATTACTATTTTAACATTTTTAGCCAGAGGTGCTGACTTTAGAGGTGCAGTGCAAAAGCAATTTCCAATGAATGTGATCTTAAGAAAATACATAACCTTGGCTGGAATTAATTGACATGTTAAAATACAAAAACTAAATACTTTTAGTTTAAAAGGACACACATAATGAGATCTGTCATGTTTGCTTTCACTAATGAAATACTGTTGGAATAAAAACCATCTGTCATAAAGATAAATATGTAAAAAAGTAAAACATATCATAAAGTGAAATTTGTCAGTGTCTATAAAACTCACCAGTTGAGCCATTTGTTTTCAAGATGGCTTGTTACAGTGTTGTTTATCTAGGCTGTAAGCATGGCCATATAAATTCACAAGAACAACACTCTTGTAGTTTAATTTATGGGAAGAGTGACTAAACGGTAGTGTGTGTGTGTGTGTGTGTGTGTGTGTGTGTGTGTGTGTGTGTGTGTGTTTGTGTCTGTGTGTGTGTGAGAAAGAGAGAGAAGAGAGGCCACATACCCGTTTCATTCAGTGGGGTTTGTCAAAAGCGACTTTATGTCAATATCTGTATGACTTTGGCCACCTGTGGTATTAAAACAAGGACATTGGGTTGGCTCTGTCCTCTTAAACTGCAATTTGAAAAATGTAGTCCACAGCTTTCTTTTATGTGATGAAAGACAATGTGCAGAGACATTATGCTTCCAGGCTGTGTGCTTTAAACCATTCCTTGTGAAATATAGTACAACCTCTGTGTTCTTTCTTTTATAGCATCGTGAGAAACGGCAAGCTTAGAAACTATAAAAGAGAAGCACTTTTTGAATTGACACCTTTATAAGACAGCATCAGAGCTGAACGGCCCCTGCTGAGCTTTTGAACATGCCACATTGAGCTTTTAAAGTAATACATAGCTTACCCGAATACAACCTAAGCTGGATTTTTCATCTTGTATTGACAAGTTTCTTCTCAGATTCTTTATGATCCACGTTTGCTTTTGTGTTTATATATGGTAGTATTACAGAAATTGATTTGTTAGTGTTTCTGGATGAATATTATGGCTCCTCTGAAGGCATTTCATCAATCTGTCTGTCAGCTCTAAGGCTGTGAGTTACAGGTTTTTAGAGAGCATGGTGCATTGTGGGACATTGTTTTATTAAAAGTGGCCACTGATGCCCTCTATACAAGCGCACAGCAACACTTGTAACCTACTAAAGCTTCCTCAAGCAAAATTTTGCTTCAGCCTTAGCACTTAAAAAAATTAAAATAAAAGTTTTCTTTTTTTTTTTCCTTTTCTAACAAAAGAAATTAATTTATAAGGAACTGTTGTGCTTGTTATGGCTGAGAAGTTTTGTAAACAGGAAAAGTTAATCATGGACAATCCAGTAACACTTCCATATTGTTATTCTGATTATTTTCCCAGGGTCCTCGTGGTCCTAAAGGAGTACCAGTAAGCATTTGCTTTAATATGTATTATTATATAGTCATCATTTCACAGGAGTTATCACATGGCAGTGGAATGTTGTGCATGAATTACATTTTGGATGGACTTTAAGTTTTTACTCAAATCTTATTTTTCAGGGTGAACCTGGTCCAAAAGGAGAGAAGGTAAAATCATGCATGAAATGCATTAAAATAGCAGCTAATTTTCTTATGATTTGTGAAATGGCATTAGAGGACTGTGTGTGATGGATTTTTATTATTTTTTCTAGGGTGTATGTGGTGACTACACTCACAGGGTGAGTGAATGTTTCATTGAACTTACTGAGTTGATATTGTGATATCATGAACACTGTTCATTTATGTTTTAAAAAAAGCTATCAAATAGGTTATCTGGTGTTGAGTGCTGGAAAATCCCAAGCATATGTTTTCATTCCAGTTTCCGTGATATTCTTCTATTTGTCAAAGTGATTTGTCATGTTTACCCTTAAAAAGACATTTACAACGTGTTTGCGGTTAAATTAGAGACATTAAAATAGGGGGAAAAGGGGAGGAACAATAGATTGACAGCTTGGATGTTGTCTCTGATAGGTAGCACATGAGCACATGCCAAGGCAGGGCCTCAAAGTTGATCAGCTCTCTCTCGGGGAAATCACAGTTTCATGTAAACAAGGCAATTTTACCAACAGCCTGCTGAATTGGATTTGATAATGCTCTCTGTTAAAGGCGGCCAAGTTTCTTATGTGGTGGATAGGGGTTTTGGTAACAGCCCTGGCCTATTTAAAAGTAATTTTGGCCTTTTGAAGCTATTTTATCAATTATGTAATCTCAAAAACAGCACGCGATATAAAAGCAAAAAAATAGCCTTGGCAGTAGATGCTTCTACTGAATCTGTGTTTGGCTTGAAAAAGAAAGAACAGTAATAGCAGCAGGACACAAGCTGATAGTCTTGTTTCTAAGCATTTAATCACTGTTTTTATTGTCTATAAGTAAGTGTATGAAGTATATCATACAGCTATATCACATCAAAACAGAGCTGTTTTTAATGCATGTCGGCCAGGCCACATGGGAGCCAGTAGACTATTTAGAAAGCTACTCATAAGGGTGGTCTTTTTGGGTGGTTGTGTACTATAGGTTCTTTGCAGTTAGGGTTAAACCCAAAGGTCACTGCGCTAGACTGAAAGGATACACCCTGCAGTGGTGGAACAAAAATGGGAATTATCACTTGAGCGTGTGTGTATGTGTGTGTTTATGTATCCGTATCCATGTCCGTGTATTTGTATGTTGGGCCATTTTAAGCAGGGGCTCCCAGTGAAAACGTTGGCAGCTTTGCGCTCCAGTCAGGCTCTAATGTTGAAGGTTTGTGGGCTGTTCGCTGTCCCTCATCCCTAATACCGTGATATGTGTGTTACAGTCCTGCTGCAAAGAGAGACATAGCTGAAAACTGTGCTCTAGTATATCCACATGCACTATTGGAGGTGCAGAGAGGTGCCTGTTATTATAACTGATTGAAAACACTGTGGGAATTTATAATGACACATCTTAACACGCAGCTGTTCTACTGCATTTTCTTTGGCCTTCTCAGGAAACTTTTATGGTTGTGGTATATCATTTTAAGGTACACTATGCAACTGTAACTTTATACAGCATCAAAAATGCATCCAATTTTTAAATACATAAATACCATGTGTCTTTCATATTTTGATTGGCCTCCTTGTGCATAGAGTACCTTAACATAATGTAACTTTCTGATAAAATTGGTGAAAAAGCTTCTGCAGGGAGATAAGCTTGAAAAGCACTTGCCTTCTTGATTTGCTTGTATTTTCCTCTTACTCTAAAATTCAGCGAGCCAGTATAAATTTTCTTTATTTGGATTGTGCATTTATCAATTGCTTAATATTGTTTTTTAAAATATATAAATGTTAATATATTTATATCTTGTTTTTGAATGATTAAATATTACTGTATATATACACTGCTGTTCAAGAGTTTGGGGCCAGTAAGATTTTTTTTCAAGGATGTATTAAATTTATCAAAAGTAACACTAAAGACATTTATTATGTTATAAAGATTTGTATTTTAAATAAATTCTATTTTTTTTTGTTTTTTTTTTACTTTCTATTCTTCAAATAATACTGAAAATAAATGCATAATTGTTTCCACAAAAAGCTCAACTGTTTTCAACAGTAATAATAATAAGAAATGTTTCTTGATCAGCATCTTAGACTGATTTCTGAAGAAACATGTGACACTGAAGACTGGAGTAATAATGCTGGAAATTCAGCTTTGCATCACAGGAATAAATTACATTTTAAAATATATTACAGTAGACAACAGTTATTTTACATTGTAATAATATTTCACAATATTACTGTAATAGACGAAAAAAAAAAAAATCTTACCAACCCCAAACCTTTGAATGGTAGTGTGTTTGTCATGCACAGTATGGTCCAAAAATCTGAAACCCCATTAAAAATGTGGTATTTTTTCCATTTAAACCTGGAAATGAACAAAATGTATTAGGGTTTTGAATGCAAAAAGAATGCAAAACTGAAGCATTTTGAATAGTCTTTAGTCCTTCTGAATGCATTTTTATGTGCAGTCCATTGCACAGAGGTATGAAATACAGGCACCTCCCAAGAAGACAAGTTGTATTTAAGGTAACATCAATTATTAGTGGTGTATCTATGGGTCAATAACTCTTCAATCTGTACTTTGCAATGCTGCTGATCTCAACAGAAACGCCGTATTGTCAACGCCTGTTCTGGAGGACAGGCCACAGTAAGTCTGTTGCGAAACTCTCTTTGTGGCAAGACTGAATCCAGCCTGGTCTACACAGCATTGCTGCAGAGTCACAGGTGCCGTCACAGTGGAAATGAAGATAGAAACATTATCACTGATAATGATAATGTTTGATATGTAAATGTTTTAATAGGACTGTCAGTCGATTATCAGAATTAATTCAATGGCATTGTGTAGACTTTACAAAAAGGGGATTAGGAAGTCAATACAGTTTATATTTTATCTATGTATTTGAACATAAATCTTTTACCAATTTTACATATTAATTTATGATTAAATAATCACAGTAAGGGAATGCATTACATTTCCAGCCCTATTAATAAGAAACAGTGTAATCATATTTGTGAAAATATTTTAAACTAGCAAACCTACAGAACTCCATTCTGATGGACCTGCGACTCTGTTCATTGATGCTGAATCCTTTTGGTTCTCTCTTTCCCTTCTTCTGCTTCATCTCTCTCTCTCTCTCTATGCCCTTGCCTTGCTTTTTCCTCACTGTTCACTCTCTTTTTCACTTGTTTTTCTGTTTTTCCCTTCCCCTCCTCTCCTCTTTCTGGCCCGTTTCCTTCCTTTGGCCTCCTGGTGAATTTGTTGGCCTGGTGGTTTTGTGCACCGTGGCCCACCTGTGCTTTGTGACCTCAGCAGATGTTGCCCATCACCGTCCGCAACATGCCCTCAATAAGCCCTCTAATCCTAAAGCGCCTCAAGGTACATCTCTCTCTGCCACCCTCTTACTCCTTCCCTACGGATGCCAACCTTCGTCCACCCCACTGCCAGCATTCACTGAGGCCATTAACATCTACTGAGCTCTAGACAAACATCATAGCCAGTAGTTTCATTGTCATGATATGACATGGTCTACTTGAAATACACTTATTTCATAAAATAATATCCAATTCACAAAATTTATAGGCATATAAACTCTACCCCACAGGAAGAACTTCTGTCAGGCCTTCTTTGGCTTTTCAGACATTGTCCATCTGGTTTAACTGCGTGTTAGCTCAATAAAAGTCACTAATACATAATGGATTGTCCTTATACTGTATGTCTAGTCATATTATAATGTTGGGCAAATTTAGGGAGTGTTCAGGTATTTTTAAGCTGTTAGCTAAATCGTACTAGAAATCGTAATACTTTTTTAAAGCACTTAAAATACAACTACTAGAAAATTTTGGATGTGAGAAATATTTTAAAGACCCATGAAATCATAGTTTTTAGGTCATATCTGTTAATTTTGAGGCTAAATTTACAAGTAACATTTACAAACAAGTACAATTTGTTAACATTAGATAATGCAAGAACAATAAACTTAATTTTTTACTGCATTCTATAATATAGGTTAATATTAATTTATAAGCTTGCTATTGTTTATTATCAATTCATGCTTGTTGATATTATAATAACGGACAAACTTTATTTTAATGTATCCTGGTTACAGTGTAATTACACAAATAAGTACTGAGTAATATTAATTAACTGCCTGTACTTACTGTAGATTTAGGGTTTGGTTTAGTGATTCTTAATATTACGCATAATTTACTGTTATTGCTTATAACGCATTTAACCTGCAACAAGGACACATTAAAAGTGTTCCCATATTAACTGATGTTAGTTTATACAACATGCTAAAAGGGTATTCATATGTGCATATTTTACCAATATTAATAAATACAGTAAAGTATTTTTAATTTAATTTTAGATGTTGCATTCATATAGAACCTTGTTGTAAAGTGATACCGTTTAACTTTTAGCAAATATACAGGATCCAAAAAACCTGATTGCATAATCTTGCATTCATCGTCATGTCCTTTTTTTTCCTTTTTAGTAGTCCAGTCAGCTGCTCTCTAAAATGAAAACTAAACTACATTCGTTAAGCCGTTTCATGGGGTGTTTATAAGCTCACAATGTACATTTATATCCTTAGTCAGTCTACACTTACTCATCAAATCCCTTAAGAACAGAGAACAAGACTCCTGCCATATTAACAAAACAAAACAGAAGTTTCAAAATCTGATTCTATAATCCACACAACGACAGTCAAAAGATAACAACAGAATGAGAGAACTTATTTGGCAGCAAAGTGAGTCTTTCCTAAAGGGAGATGTCAGCCCTCCACTTCAGCCTCTTTAAAAGGCTCTCTGCCTTTACTGCCTGCTCCACGAAGTGCCCCTGGCACAGGTTGACCACGGTTGGCATCCGTCCTCCATCTTATTTCTACAGGTGTGTAATCTGTGTGCACCGATTTAGAGTACCATGTTTGGAGACAATGGTACAGACGGTCGAAGACCACAGTGTTAGGGAAAGAACTTATAGCAGCTGATTGGCTGGGTCTTCAGTTTGGGTCGGGTCTGTGCATTGGATGGAGATCATGGAATATCTCCATTTAATGGATCTACATATGGCCTCATAAATCAAATCTAGACAAGTCCTGTCAAGAAATAAATGGATAAAATATGGATCTGAATCTGATGGATGTGTTCCGGATTTCTCTGAGCTTTAGACTGCTACTGAACAGAGACGGCATTAAAGAAAGGCTTTTCTTTGTCACGGTATCTGCGCTATTTGTGGTTAATCAGTCTTGTACACAGTTGCCAGCATTTAGGAGGTCTTAATTTTCTGTCTATAGTAGCAGACTTGAAATGAATGCTGTTAATGGAAGGAAAATGATTCTAACTTAGACCGAGTTCTCGGAGTGCAAACTAAGCCTCTTTAATGCTGAAAACAGACTTTTTAAAAAATAATTACACAGCAGAAATCTTAAATAATCAGTTCTCCTTATGGTCTCTTCTCAGGAATAGCAGGATATTGTTTAGGCCAGTCTTATTTCCTATTTTCACATCCCTCTTGCTGTGTAAATACCGGACACTTTCCTGTAGATGATTTTGTTTAGTCTTCTTCTGTGCTGATGGTCTCCTCTTGCTGAGAAGTACCCGAGATAGTTTTAAAACAGTGGATCATGTAGAGCGGTGGTTTTCAACTGGTGGATCAAAAAAATAAATAAAAAATGGGTCAGCACGATAAGCATAAAGTAAATGATAAAATGCAACTGTCTAGAATAGTGAAATAAATAGACTTATTAACCATTAAAAGGGAGAAAAATCTTCTTATATATTTTGTTGTTTATGTCAAAGGCTGGACGTCTAATCAAACTCGCCTCAAAAAAACATAACCTAGACTACATGGAGTTTGAGTTCACTTACAATGAGGATAAACATGGTTTGTGCCGACCACAGTGTGTTTTGTTGTTGTTGGCTCCCAAGAGAACGAAATCATCAAAATTCAATTTTGTACAACAAACAATTTTGGGTCGCCATTTGATTTCCAATTTTAAATTGGGTCTTGAAATAAAACCAGTTGAGAACCACTGATGCAGACCTTACTGAAGAAGATCTGTGAGGCCACAAGCAATATTATTGGATTTGCCTTAAAAGTGTAAATGTGTAATTTTTCCAAACTTTTTCCCAAATTTATTAAAAAAAAAAAAAAAAAAAAGTTTCACTTTTTTTTTCCAAACATGGTACTCTATAAACTAGATTAACCACATCAATCATCTCATCCTGACTTTCAACTCAACCTTCAGGCCCGGGTTCCTCTCAGCTTCAAATCCACTGTTTCACCAGTAAATAAGCATTAATATTTTTTAGTATTTTTCTAAATATAAATTTAGAAAGGATTTTGAGTATAATAATCATAATCATATCTAATTATTGTAAATTACTGGATTTGAATCAGAGTGGACCCTGCCTCTGATGTTATGAATTGTACCTTATATCCAAATGGCTTCTTTATCTCAGATGCTAACTTCCTGTCTCTCAGCAGGGCGAGCCCGGAGCGCAAGGACCACCGGGACCTCCTGGCCCCCCAGGGCCTCCAGGGACTCCTGGGCTAACTGGTGCTAGTGGGCCCCCGGTAAGTCACTGAAAATTATCTTCATCAGGAAAGGTTTTCTACAAAACTCATGGTCATGTTAATCAAATATGTTACATGGTTTTCTAGAATATATCATTCTGATTGTTCATTTATGGGATTATGCAGTCAAATATTTTTGGTATAATAACCATTATACTGTATAATTGTATAAGTCATTGTCCCAGGCCATCATCTCAGGCCATAATATTGTGGCCTCTTTTTTTCTCACATAATAAAATGTATGTACGTATGTATGTATTTATTTATTTATTTTTACCCTTTTGTGTCATCTGTGATTATGGCTGCACATTCCTGCATTTCTGTTTTTAACATTTACACTTTTGCATTTGTTGTTGTTGTTTTTTTGTGTGTGTTTTACTGTAACATCTACCTTCACATTTTGGGCATAGGGTAAACCCGGAGAACCTGGAAAACCTGGGAAAGACCCAAGAGTGAGTATTTGAATACATGCGTTTTCTTCTTTACCTTTCTAATACGGATACTCAACATTAAGTAAAATAAACTCGGAAGTCTGTAATGCTCCATATTACAATGTAAACTTCAAGCTGAAAGTATGTTTGACACAGATTCTTGATATTATTTGACCTGAAATCAGAAGTCTGTAATGCTCCATATGACAGTTTAAGCTTCAAACTGAAAGCGTGCTTCTATTTCTTTCATCTGTAGATGCTACCGGGGCTGAAGGTAAGCTTGAAAAGCACACAGCTGTCCAGCTGCTCTGCAATGATAGTATTTTCCACAGGCGAGTCATAAACAGGCTCACATGAAGTTCACACACAGTTCAATAGCCTACAGGGTGGGTCTGCTCTGTAGTTACCAGTACAGAAGGGGTGGATACGCCATAATTGATTATCCGTGTTGCTGTTGGATTAGTATGTATTTCCCCTGATGCGTTAATTGCCACTGAGTTTAGACTGGGGAATTTTAATTGTACTCCATTTAGAAGCACTAGTCCCTTATAGAGGCACATTTTAGCTCTCTATAAAGATTGTCTGCCAGTCTATATAACAGCTGTAACTAGAGGCTTTCTCCTTTGGACACAAAGTTCCCAATAAAGAAATACCGATCTGCTTATTGTCCATTTTACAACTGGATAGCTCAGAGTATTTGAAACAAATAAAAAGGCTTCTTGATAAAAGCCAAAGAGGTCTTTGATTGTTTTTGATTGTTTTTGCTTTTTTTATAGGGTGAACCCGGTGTACCTGGACAAAAGGTGAGTGTGTCTATCAAAGTACGTGAGCAGACGTTTGTGTTATCCGAAAGGCCATTCGTCAAATCCCACATTTTAGGACTAGAAATTTGGCACTGCTGTTGATTGCTTAAACAAAACGGTTAGAAACGGATCCTTCTTCTCAGAGGAACCTTCAGGAATTAAGCTGAACTGTGAGGGAGTGACGTATCATTTAATCATTCAACAGAGTGATTGAAAACCACTAAGCTACAGCGCATAGCCCTGAATGTGAGGCTCATCAATCGCCATGCTAGATGAAGAGTTTCAAAGTGGAAAAAGAAACTTGGCACGTCACTTTAAAGTCATGCTAGAGCACAGATAAAATATTAGTGGATTACAGAGAACACAATTCATTGGGTCAAACTCCATTTTTCTTTCTGCATGGCCATTTTTCTCTAACTGATTTTGTTCTTATCTCTCAGGGTGATCGTGGTGAAGCTGGTCCAAGTGGACCTGAAGGCCCCGAGGTAGGAATCTGTAACCTTTGACTGGTTTAAGCAGCTTAATTAACCCACTCCACAGGTCACCCATCACTTCTGGGTCAACTCGTTACATAATCCCAACACAGAGGGTAACTTCAGATTGACAGCCCCCTTTGAGTCAGATTCAGAGATTACTAGCTTTTTACAGTGTGTTATTGTGTCAGTTAAAGTCTTGAAGTTTATGAAGGATGTAGGAAACACAGATGTATTACATACTCGCTTCCGTCTTTAATCAGGCCTTCAACAGAAGATGGTGTTATCTAAAACAGTCTGTAGGTGTGACATCAGATACCCAAATCATATAGTTGTGATTAAGACAGTGGGGCGGCACCTTTGTTGTTTGGGTTACAAGACTAAATACCATTGGAGCACTGGAGGAATTGCTCAAAGTACCAGGGGTTGCTGATAACAGCATCTGTTTGGGTTTTACTGTCTTCCCCTTGAGCAATATGCTTAACTCTAAAGTCACTGAGTGCATTACCCCTGAGGTAATGAAAGATTGAATTAAGATAGTACACAGGGTTTAGTGTAATGCTATGAAAAGCAAAAAATACGCTACAGTAAGTTTTTTTTATGCTTTTGAAAGAAGTCTCTTATCTTCACCAAGGCTGCATTTGATCAAAATACAGTAAAAACACTAATAGTGTGAAATACTGTTACAATTTAAAACAGCTGTTATTATTTGTATATATTTTAAAATGTAATTCTTAAATTAAAACTGTATTCCTGTGTTGGCAAAGCAAATCATTACTCCAGTCTTTAGTGTCGCTTGATCCTTCAGAAATCATTCTAATATGCTGATTTCTTTATTGTTTATCAATATTTTTTGTGGAAACCATTATACTTTTTTCTTTTTCTTTTCTTTGATGAATAAAAAGTTCAAAAGAAGATTTAAAAAAAACAACAACAAAAAAACAAACAAACAAACAACAACAACAAAAAAAAAAACATTATAAATGCCTTTACTGTCACTTTTGATTGATTTAATGCACCCTTAAGGTCCTTGCACACTGAGTCCGAAATTTTCGTATGCGTTTTTTCGTTTTTTTCATATTCGTCATCCTTTCCTATCAAAATGCTTGCTACGGATGTGAAAACGCAGAAAATCCAACCTGATCAGAATTTTTTTTATGACGGACGAAAGTTTCGGAGGCAGTGTATAAATGTACAACGTGAGGTCGTATTTATTTTTTTACGTGTGAAAATTTCGGACGAAAATTTCGGACTGAAAAAAAAATATATTTATTAAAAAAAAAATTCTTAATTTCTAAAAAAAAAAAAAAAAAAAAAAAACTAACTGACCCCAAACTTGAACTGAACTGTTAGTCTTCTTTTTTTGTGTGTGTGTGCTTCCTTAACACAACAGTCTTTCTACCTCATTCCACTCTTGTTTCTAGAATAGCACAGAACAGAACAGCGGGTCAAACAGCTTAGCCTATGTGCAGTTACAATTGCACTGATTGACACTTTGTGAGGGAGACATGTTGGCAAAAAAAAAAAAAAAACACATTTAATCTTTTCCATGTGAAATTGAATTTGCTTTGCTTTGATACAACCTATATAGTTCACAATCTTGGATTTGTGTTACGCTTTTACACATGTGAACTCTGGAACAACCTGCATATCTATTCCCTTCCAAATCTACCTTTGTGAACTTGAGCTTTCTTCCATCAGCCACGTTTCAGGTCCAACACACGCACCCAGTCAATAGCTAAAGCTAGATTTATTGTAAGCATGACATACAGTGAGCTTATGGAAAATTCCTCTATAGGAGAGACTGAAGTAGCATTGTGTTTGTTACGTTTACATTCAGTCTCATCTTAGCTCAGGTGAAATCTTTTGTGCTAAAGTAAAGAAGCAGTTATTTTGCACGACTGCACCACCTTCTGGATATTGACAGGCGCTGCGCTCATGAATGCTCACAAAACTGGAGATTTATGGAGGGAGGCTAAAATGTGTTCTCCCCTGTGAACTGAGGTTGTCTCCTGTCTGGCCTACCAGTTTTTTCTACTCGGAAAAGAGACATCTTTACATTCATCTGTGAGAGAGGCAAAGGGCCAAGTCAATGGATTTACAATTAAAAGGTTAAAATCAGAGGTGACACATTATTCGGCACATTACCAACACAATTAATTATCGGCTGACTTTGCCTTCCTCCTATGAGACTTTATTTCTGAAAAATTACTGTCTGTTGCCTTCATGGATGCTTAGCTATTTACTCAGTGCTGCCAAGCCATACGGCATTGAATATGACAGAACAGAAATGCTTTAATAATTTCTCCACTAAACGAGACACTGAATGGGTTTTTTAGATAAATGATGTTGTGAACTGAAACTCTGCTGACTTTAATGTTGCCCTGTTGCTATGATAAATGTAAATTAGTTGTATTAGACCAAGTGAAAGCATGTCAGCATTACCTTTTGATTTATTAGAAGCTTTCATTTTGCATTTCATAGCATATTGATCACTTTGTTTGTTGTGTTTCTCTTTAGGGAATTAAAGGAGATGAAGGAATGAAGGTAAGGAACACATTTGGTTCTTGTTATTGCTGTTTTTTAAATAATGGCTGGACGTTTAAAAGAGATGTGAGTTATTTTGTTGATGTTAAAATCCTTTTAACTGTAGGTATCCTGTTTGTAGGTTGACTGCCCTGTCTTTTATCAAGACATTGATGTGTTTGTTTGATCTTGGCCAGCTCAACATAGCAACATTGACTCAACCAATAGTATGAGTTTGGAGGCGGGGCTATCTGTTTGATTGGCCAATGGCCAGTTGTGTGTGGTGACGCATAAATTGCACACTTCACCTTTACATTTATTGTTATTCTGTGTACGGAAATCTCAGATTTGCATTCAGTTTTGATTATCATCTTTTGGATTTATTAAAATCAGGCACAGATCTGTGTTTTGTTAGATTCCAACCTGTATCTTGAAGGAGCGGTTTTCTATAGAGAGTAAATCTAAACATCTGAAGATTTATGTTTGTTTGACTGTATCACATGTCTGAGGCATTGCTCCTAGTAAAGACATGCATCTGCTAGCATGCTTACACCGTTTCTCACTGTGGAGACGTTTGCCCTGTAAACAGGAGTGGGACGCACGTAAAGTTTACACCTGCTGATGCACAAATAGTCCCTATAGAATACCGCTATTCCGACTGTCTAACTGCTTAATGCCGAGTGTTGTCCTGTAAAGCCAGCAGTGATAGATGAGCAGAGCCTGAATGAACTCATATGTGTGGACTGGCCAGGGAAAACACGGTGTGATATCTTAAAAGGGTCAGGAGGAAGCCAATTTTCCTCAAATATTCCTTCTTAGTCTCAAAAGAGCATTTAGAAGGCACAAACTATAAATAAATAAATAAAAAATGATTAATGACTGTTTTTGGTGCAAGTATTTCATTAAATGACTAACTAACTGGTCTTATGTAAACAGACCTCAAGGGAAAAAAATATGACTCCATGAAATCAAAATTATCTTTTATTTTAAATGTTTGTTATCTTTGAGGTCATCAATACTGTCAACATCTGTATCTTCTCTCAAAATAAATATATATATATATTTATATAGCATATACATTTACATTAAAGGGGTCATACGTTGCTAAAATTAACATTATTTTGTGTATTTGGTGTAATGCAATGTGTTTACGCGGTTCGAGGTTCAAAAACACATTATTTTCCACATACTGTACATTATTGTTGCTCCTCTATGCCCCGCCTTTCTGAAACGCGTAGATTTTTACAAAGCTCATCGTTCTGAGAAGCGAGGCGTGCTCTGATTGGCCAGGTATCCAGTGCGTTGTGATTGGCCGAATACCTCAACCGTGAGATGGAAATGTTACGCCCCTTACTGTATTGTGATGCAGTGTCCCGGCGCGGCGACACAAAAACAATAAAACCCATTATAAACAAGGCATTTATGCATCCAGTGGGGACATAATTACTGATTATAATGACTTATACTGTCTTTTTACACGTCGCGTTGCATCGCACCGCATAAACATTACCATGTCTGCATTTGTGATCGGAGAAACGACAAACAACAAGCACTACTCTATACAGCTCAAAACTCGCGTTTGAATAGTCAGTGGCAAATTCTTTAAATATTAAAACATACTTACAGGCTGTGAGTCAGAAGCGCCAGACTGTCCTTGCAAAGTTGGAATTGCCCACTTTATAGAAACAGCCTTTGAGCATAACTGGCAGGCTACTCCCAGATTCAGGAAATAGTCCTCCGTTTAAATCCGCTGCACACACTCTAATATTTGGGTTGAACTGTTCTGGAACAGTGTTGTAAATACAACTTAACCACTGATTTCTAGTTGTGTCCTCTTTCGGAAGCCCTAACAAAGTAGTTTCGCTTTCACAACGAGAAACAGCGATTCCAGGACATGGCGCCGGTGGCAGCAACAATACTACAGCGAGAATAAAAATCACGCCCTCTTTCTTTGCATATACATTTGAGCAGTGTTATGCAAATCTTCCCACACCGTGATGTAGAGATGTGGGGCGTGTTTAAATGAGCCATTTTAGGAGGGCGTGCACGAGTCTTAACTTTTATAAAGAATATCTCCTTGGGTTTGAGACTTTAGTCTTTGCAACTTTAGGGGTCTTATCTATGTATGAGCAGCTTGTAACACTCCAAAGAGAAAGGAAAACTTGAAATCGCATCATATGACCCCTTTTAAAAAAATAAAAAAAAAACCTTATATGCACTGTTTCCTAAATGAAAGTTAGAAATATTATCTTGGCAACTAAAAGAAATAAGTTGAAGTACTAAAATTACTAAAGCTAAAACTGAAATAAAACTATATAAACCTAAACAGAAAAATGACAAAAGCACATATTTGTTTACTAAAAAAATACTTGAACATAATGTTAACTAAAAAATAAACTTGAAATTTTAAATTTAATTTAAAAAATGAAAAAAAAAAGGATTCATAATAAAATACTGTAATACTGTAGTAGTGTATAAATCACATATACTATATACTATATATATACTATATACATATACTATAACCAATTGCCTTTGACTAGCAAATAACATATGTTGTGGCTGTGATGTACTGTAGCTAAGAACTTTTTTTTATATACTGTATGTCTTGTCCAAACCTGTTTCAGTAGAAACTACAACAACACAGGAAAGAAAACTGTGCTTGCCAAACAATTTCATGGGGTGTTTAATAAACCCTGTGTTCAGACGAGAGAGGTAGCAGAGGCTTGAGTCCATGGGCCAGACATCTTATGTGAACTCTGTGTCTCACAGAAATCCTTTACTATGAGTTTGATGGAATTTTCATTTCCTCTGCACATCCCTCCACCTTCCCCTCGACCACCCTGTATAGTGAACCATCCTGATGCTCGCAGGATCAGAGGATTACTCTAGATCATCATCTTTATCGATTTATTGTTTCTGGCTTCTTAATTCAGAGTGTGCCAGAAGAAAAGTCTTTCTCATCTCATGACTTTGTTTGGGATCACATGTCTCACGTCTGCGTATGTGCTCCGGTTGGCTTCCAGCAGTTTGTGTGTATCTATGGTGTGTGTGTGTTGCTCTGCTGAAGATGTCCCCATCTGTGCATTTGTGTAGGGTGAACCTGGGATGGATGGACAAAGAGGAGAGAAGGGGGAGAAGGTACTCTGCCTGAGAAATGTAGTTTGTTGTACATTTAACTTTGGGTGGCTTGTTTGTATGTGTGTGTGTGCGTGTGTAATAATAATCATAAAAAAAAAAAAATAGTAATATTTTTATATGCATGATCAGCAAAGTTCTGATACTTCTTGGATACACTACCAAAAGTTTGGAATAATTTAGTTTTTTATGTTTTTGAAAGAAGTCTCTTAAGCTCACCAAGGCTGCATTTATTTAAGCAATATTATAGTCAAACAGCATTGTTGTGAAATATTATTGTAATTTTACATAACTGTTTTCTCTTTGAATATAATGTAATTATTATGATGTAATGTATACCTGGTAAAGATAGATTTTCAGCATCATTACGCCAGCCTTTAGTGTCACATGATCCTTCGGAAATCATTCTAATATGCTGATTTGGTGCTCAGTTATGATTATTATCATTTAACATTTGGGCTCAATTATTAATAATGATTCTCATCATTATTAATGTGGAAAGCTTCTTAATGTTTTATATTTATATTAATGTCTTAATATTTTTGTGGAAACCTTGACTTTTTTCGGGATTAAAAACAGCATTCATTTGAAATAGAAATATTTTGTAACATTATAAATGTCTTTATTGTCACTTTTGATTAATTAAATGCATCCTTTCTGAACGAAAGTATTATATTCTGTGTTGATATCAGATTCACAAAAATATTGAGCAGCACAACTGTGTTCAATGTCAGTAATAATCAGAAATGTTTCTTGAGCAGCAAATCAGCAATTGATTTCTGAAGGATCATGTGACACTGAAGACTGGAGTAATGATGCTGAAAATTCAGCTTTGCATCACAGGAATAAATCACATTTTAAATTATATTCAAACAGAAAACAGTTATTTTAAATTTCAATATTTCACAATATTAGTGTATTTACTGTATTTTTGATCAAATAAATGCAGCCTTGTTGAGCATAAGACACTTCTTTCAAAAACATTTTATAAAACGTAATTATTCCAAAGTGCTATACAAGAGCCTTGAGGTTGAGACCTACAGTGGACAGTAAGATTTGGTTCATTCATCACACAGAGAGTCAATAATGACAGAATGTTCATTTTCAAGTGAAAGGTTCCTTTAAGCCGGTCCTAAATGTACATTCCTATAACTCATCCACCCACTTTGACTCGGCACCACTGGTAGACACCGGCTTACGTTACCAAAGTGAGGACTCGAAAGGGCTGAGGGCAGGACAAATGCTTTGCAACTGAAACCAGGATGTGTACAAAGACATATGACTCAGTCCCAGAGTCATGCTGAGAGACCAGAGGGATTGCACGCTAAGAGAAAAACAGGCCGCAAGCTCAAGACATTCCCTACTTCCTTCATCTGAGCACCTGTGCGTCTGATTTACAGGCCTCTAACACTGCTGTTTGCGGAGAGTCCCCTGTTACACTCTGCTTGATGGACTTAGCACACTTATTTTTGCTACCTGCCGTTCTCCCTGCCAAACATGTGCTGCCATACTCTTCGATTGTTAGGTCTGTTGTCATGACAGTGCTTTGTGTTGCTGCATTCGAGTGCTGTGTTTAAATATATGAATGTTTTCATCATCAGACTCAGCAGACATACCATCTGGGGAGCTGACAGATGAATAAGCACATGTGCAGCAGTGCTATATTTAGTATTTTTTTATACATTTATATATATATATATATATATATATATATATATATATATACACACAGTATATATATATACAACTTGATCACTACCTCTGATTGAATGCTGAAACATTTTTGCGTGGGTTTTGGGTTGAAGAACGGTTTGTTTGAAGACTGGGCTATTGCTTGTTTTAATATATTGGAATGTAAATAACATGATACACTGTTATTCAAAAGTTTGGGATGAGTAAGATATTTTTTGATGTATTTGAAAATCACTTATGCTCTCCAAGGCTGCAATTATTTCATAAAAAATACAGTAAAAAATGTGAAATATTATTACAATTTAAAATAACTGTTTTCTATTTTAATATATTTTCAAATGTAATTTATTCTTGCTATGCAAAGCGGAATTTTCAGCATCATTACTCCAGTCTTCAGTGTCACATGATCCTTCAGAAATCACTCTAATATGCTGATTTGCTGCTCAAGAAACATTTCTTATTTTTCTTTTTTACTACTATTATCAATTAACAATTAGAATAATATTAATGGAAATTATATAGTGACCAAAAATGCTAAACAAAACTATTTAAAGTGACTGTATATGAGCTTTGTCTAGATTTCTGACTTAATGAGGTGCATCCTGGGATACGTTTTAAACAGTACTGAAGTTCACATCTGCAGTATGATGCACACTTGTTGCTCTATTTGTTCCAATCCATGCGTTTAAAGACTTTTAAATGTTTAAATTTTAAATGTTTTAAGCGTGTACAATTTAAATTTTAAGCATTTCAGCCTAATAATGTATATAATGTGCAATAAGTTTTAAAGATCATGAGAATCAGATTGAGTCCAGTGTGTCCAAACATTTAACTGGTATTGTATACCCACAATATTTAACAATGTATGTCATCACTTTACTATGGTATCGCCACAGTAACATTTATTTGGGGAAACTGCTGTCTTCCCTCAGTCATATCTGTCTCTGTCATTACTAGTCAGTATTAGGTTTTGTGTAGTGAAAGCCAGTGAAAATATATGAGATAAAAAGGAAATAAGCAAACGCTAAATTAACTCCTTTTACTCCTGCAGCCAGCAGCGGGTGAGCCTCATCTGTGTTCAGTGAGGCTGTTAAAGACTGTCTGCATTTCTCTCCAATGGGAAAAAATGTAACACACATTTACAATAAAAATCAGGCGTGCACAAACACAGTGAAAGACATTCACTCATGTAACACATATGATTCCTCTGCCATTAGACTCTTATGTCAAGTAGGAACGAGAGATGATGGCGTGACATGAATTTAAAGTGCAGCACATCAGAGATCAAATGAGAGCTGCTTTGTTTCGTTCTCTTTGACATTGGCTCTCAAAACATCTCAGTTACACACTCCCCTTCAGACCAGGATTGATAAAACAGAGAACCCAAGGGCTATTAAAGCAATAAGTCAGGAGAAGCCATGCATTGCAGTGATTTTACAGTGAGTTTTTATGTGCTACATGTGGCCGCAACAGAATAAATGACTGCAAAAAGTCATTTTCTTTATCAGAATTTTTCTTCACATCCTAAAAATACATTAATTTGAAGTAAAAGTATTGAAGTACAGTATTAAGGCATGTTATATACTACTGTATTTAGGTCAGTAAGATTAATACTTTTTTTTTTAGCAAGGATGCATTAAATTAATAAATGGTAATTGATAGTCATTTAAAGACATTCAAAGACATTTAAATTGTTACAAAAAGTGTCATTTAAAATAAATTAAAGAATTAAAGAAATTGTATTATTTTATCCAAACTCAATGGATTCAACACTGATAATAAAAAATGTTTCTTGAGAAGTAAATCAGCATATTAGAATGATTTCTGAAGGATCATATCACACTGAAGACTGGAGTAATTATGCTGAAAATTCAGCTTTGCATCACAGGAATAAATTACACTTTAGGATGCATTAAAATGGAAAACAGTTATTTGAATTTGCAGTAATATTTCACAATATTATTGTTGTTACTGTAATTTTGATCAAGTAAATGAGCCATGGTGAATGTCCTCCACAAAATATTCAATTATGCTTTTATTAAGCATAAATCTAACATTTTATGAATTTTGTCAGAATGTTAAGTCAAACAGATTGCTATTACTCTTTTTGCTGCTAAAAAAATGACACACTGTGTCTTTAAGACTCAGAGCTAAAAAAAAAATTATAGTTGTTTTTCTCATCATACAAGGACCCTTTGTGCAGTATATGATGCTTGCTGATGTATATAAATGGAACTTATTAGGTTTAGTTTGGAAATTCCATTCATCCACTTTCTCTTTATACCTCGGGCCAAGCACGTATACCATGCTCTCGTATTTCATTGGAGCCAAAGTAAGTCATTACTTATTACGAACTGTCCTGAAGGAATCAAGTTTGTCAGTAAAGAATGCAGCCACTTCTCTTCAGTGCTGATGACGGTTCTCTTCACCTTCCCAGAGTTCCCCTCAACTCCAAAGGCTCCGTCCTCATCGTTTTTAGCCTGAAGATTAGCACTCCCATAAATCACTTGCAGCCTCTGTCAGTCTACAACTAGCCTATGCCTCACCAAGCACCATTCGC
The DNA here is from genome assembly GCA_039654775.1 of Spinibarbus caldwelli. Classification (NCBI taxonomy): domain Eukaryota; kingdom Metazoa; phylum Chordata; class Actinopteri; order Cypriniformes; family Cyprinidae; genus Spinibarbus; species Spinibarbus caldwelli. The sequence continues at coordinate 24,504,931 of CM077242.1, forward strand.
TCTAAAATAGAAGCGGATGGGGTTGAAGGAGACATGACGATGGGCCTATAAAGGAATGGTGTGAGTTGATTGGAAATGAAGAAGATCAAAGAGACTTCCTGTTTTCAGTATGTGTCCAAGAAGTCTCTCTTTCATGATTAAAGTGATCAACAATCATTGCATCGTTCCATTCCCTTAACGGGACGGTAACATGAAGTCGGGCTCTTTCATCTACTGGGAACACGGATAAACTCACATACGACTCTCTGCCTTGTCCAAACCCTGCCGTCCGTTCTGGTGCCTGATTGGACAGAGTTTATGAAGGCAGCTGAGTATGACAAGCAGTCTTGTCTCAGGCCCAAAAGCACACTAGAGTGCCTTGGATCATTAATACCCTCTCAAACCACACTCATATGGTGTCTGGCTCTCTTGATAACCTGCAGCTCTCTCCAAGGTCTGACCGCTGCACCTGTCAAAGTGGGTAATGCCACGCTAGGCTCTGCCACCTGCTCCCTGCTCAGACTCACTGGAGTCTTCATGCCATCTTTGACCTCTGCCCTCAACTGCCTGCTGTCTGGCCGCCAGTCTCCAAATGGCATGCGTTGTTTTCTGTAGAGGCTTTCTGGACATGTTGTAAAATGCTTCTCTTGTGGCACTAGCATGTAATGTAGTGATTGAGTGCTGGCTAATCTACCTGTTTGTTTGTGTGTTTGATAACCCTACTAAAGAGACCAGCTTAAGCTCGAATTTCCATACTGCTTTATGCTGATTAGATGTGGTTTGCTGCTGTTCTTTTTTTTTTTTTTTTTTTCATTTTCATGCATTTAGCAGACGCTTTTATCCAAAGCGACTTACATAGCATTCAAGTTACAGTTTTTACATTTGATCAGCTCTTGCTTTCCCTGGGAATCGAACCCATGATCTTGGCGTTGCTAGCGCCATGCTCTACTATTTGAGCTACAGGAAAGCCTGTTCTAGTGATGAACCAGTATGGTTTTCTAGTGAAGCTGGTTGCTTGTTGAGAGAGTTGTGTTGGGAGATTTTTATTAATTTTTTTTATTACAATTATTTGTTAAAATGCTTCTTTCTATAAAAAAGTTATGCATTAAGCTAGTATTGCACTACTTACTCTTACTGAAGCTAAATGAAACTCTCTTTCCTCCAGTGGAATTGCTATGCTTGGCTTGCAGCCATTTCGTACATTAGAAATGCATTAGAAATGTATATTTTATTTGTAATTGCTGAATTCCACTGAAACAGCATTTTGACATTTTTAAAACATAAATTTAAATTAAGATGTTCACACATACTCTATTACACTTGTACACCCCTATTTCTTCCAGCATTGGGAAAGGAGAGCTTTAAAATAGATCAAAATTAGATGTAGATATTAGATATGTAGAAAAGGCATATGCATTACTTATTTGGAAAAGTAACTGATATTTTGGTGTAAGTTTAAATAGTGTTCAATGAAATGGTATTCTGTTACTTTACTAATTGCTTAAAAAGTACATTAATCTGTTTGCCTAATTCATGTTACAAGTCCCAGCACTGCTGGTTAAGATAGTTAAAGGTGTAGTTCACCCAAAAATGAAATTTGTCATCATTTCTTGACTTGATTTCTTTCTTCTGCTCAACATAAAAGAAGATATTCTGAGTTTTTATTTATGTATTTATTTGGTCCATACAATGGAAGTCAATGGAAACCAAAACTGTTTGGTTACCAACTTTCTTCAAAATATCTTCTTCTGTGTTCAAGAAAAGAAAATAAGTCATACAGGAACGACATGAGGATGAGTAAACGAAGACAGAATTTTAATTTCGGCTGAACTGTAGCTTTAAGAATCTAGCGTCCAAAGCTCAACATACAGTCCAGTGGTGAGCAGATGTGCTGGGAAATACTCGTTTGTCATCATGTCTAAGAATCTTCTGAAGTGAAAGTCTTTCAGTGGTGTTTTGCTTGCGTTATGAGTGCGATCTTTGGTTTTGGCTCGTGAATGTGACCGTTTAAGGATTGAAAAGATGAGTAATTAATGCTGATTTTGCAGGGTGAGCTAGGGATGCCTGGAATGCCTGGGAAACAAGGAGTGAAGGTAGTTCACTTCTACTGCAGCCTCTATCCATCCCCATTTATTTATAATGAACTATCCTTTTTTCCCAGAACCCTGCATGCTGTTCCAGAAGCATTCCACTGCTAAAACGCTCAGTCTTATCTGTTATGACTGTATGTAAAGCTGCTTTCACACCAGAGCTTGATTAATTGCTCATTATACAGGCACCTCACATATAAGCGTCTCACCTTCTGACACCGTAAAGTGGCGTCTGAGACTTGAAGAATGAGATGGCAGGAGAAAGACGGATGGTGCCACTAGCAGTTAGACCCCCCTCGACCTCGATGGGTCGAGTGTCCGCATGCAGCTGCAGCTGTGTCTGTAGATCACTGCCTTCATGTCTGCTCATTAGTCTGAGATAACAGATATGAATTAAATAGCTGTCATGTGCTCTTTACTATTAATAACAATCCAACTGTGGGCCGGCTCATTGCGGCACTGCTAGTGATCAGCTATTTGCGTGCCTGGAGAGCAAAAACTTCGACATACCAATCTAAATATTGATACCAGCGCGTGCTATCTAATCGCTTCAATAGAAATTATGACATCTGATAGACCCTTGGGGGTTTACGATCGACATAAAGTGTTTGTCTAAATGATTACAGAGAATAATCTTCAATTGAAATTACGATTGACTTTTTCAGCCCAAATATATGATGCTGATTCCTTTGTTGATTTTCAAAGGTCAGGGTTTGAGGACGTGTTTAGATCTATTCTCACTGTTTTTCTTTTCTTTCTTTTTGTTTTCCTAATGTTGATGCCTCGCAATCTTCAGGGAGAGCCTGGTTTCCCAGGTGTCCCTGGACGAAAGGTAAAGGCCTGGTTTGGTGTGGTTGTATCTTTAACACATTTTGCTGATCATTCTTAAAGTAATGAAGATTTTTTCTGTCATTATGAAGGGTCAGGCAGGTGTTTCTGGTATCCCTGGAAAACGGGGCTACAAGGTACACCCAAATGTGTGCTGTGGCTATTTCTCACATAAGTGCTTGTTCTGATACTGGGCTTAAACCCTCAGGAAGTTTTTTTTTTAGATGTGATGTTGAATATTGAGGTAGAATTTTACTCACCCTTTTGCAATTTCAAACATGGCTTTCTTCCGTGCAACACAGTGATTAATTTGAAGAATTTTCGGCAGTTCTTTGAAATTTAATGATATTTTCAAGCTTCGAAATGAGAAAATAAGGTGCCAAAAGTGGTCCATACAAATAATGCACCTTATTTAACCACCTGAAGTGTAATTTTAGTATTATTTATGTAATATTATATTATTTATTGATATCATGTTTTACTGTAAATTTAAATTTAAGTTTTAGTAAGTGTGCTTTTGTTGTTTTTATTAATATTTAAATATATTTCAATGTAGTGTGAATGTATTCTTATTTTTTAGTTTTAGTCATTTTAATATTTCAGCTGTTTTGTTTTTTTTCTAATTTCTCATTTGTTTTTTGTTTTGTTTTTTTGTTTTTGTTTTTTTAATCACCTTTAGTGTTCCACAGAAAAAGGAAAGGGTTTAGAATAAAAAGAGGCTGAATAAAAATAACCATATTTGAATTTTTCAGTGAATTGCAGTGATTTGACTTAAATTACACATGCATGTCTAAAAGACTTGTGGTGAACCTGACTGTCTGCACTCAATTCTGTTTGTTTTTGGTTTCAAAATGTCTCTGTTTATTTTATTTTAGATATTATTTTGTCTGTATTGAAGCTTAACGACATGGAATTATTACGTTGCGGTTTCACTAGACTTTGTGTTCCATTCATGTTCATATGCACATGCAAGCGAGCATTAAATCTGCATGGTTTGCGGTGCTGTAGGCAATGGAAGAAGACAGTCTGTTTTAACATTTTTAATGTGTTAATTGTTATGATTTAATTAGTGTTTCTGCAAAACAGAAGCCCTAGAAGGTGACCTCATATTCTGCGGCCCATATTTGTTGTATTTCAGTGACCACACCTTTATTCTCTCTCCATGTGTTTAAGTACCGCAGCTGTGGTGAATTAAAGACGTCAACTGTAATGCTTCAAAAGGAAATGGGAACAAGATGCGCACACTAGAATGTTTTATACGCCTTTGTTATATAGAGATGCATCTTGAATCTTTGAATGTTAACTCCTATATTGTTATTTATTGCTAGGGAGAGAAAGGTGAGTCTAGTGCTGCAGGAGCTGGCATCAAAGGAGAACCAGGTGCCCCGGGACATCCCGGACAAGCTGGACCCAAGGTACCTACCCCTCATTCTCCACCTTGTATCCACTGCTGAATTTCTTTCTTGATGTGGTGTGACATGCGCAGTCTAACAAAATAAGCTCATGGTTTTCATTGTTGCATGTCTTTTCATAGGGTGAGAAAGGTGATCAAGGCATAAAGGTGAGCAATTGACTTTTTTAATAAAAAATAAAAAAAAGATTGTTGGTTCATTGCAACTCTACATGACCTTGTAAAATTGTTATATTTTAATAATGTCCTTGGAGAAAATAGCACAATTAATGTTTTTGTCTTGTAGGGTGACCCTGGCCAGGAAGGCCCATCTGGACCAAGGGTGAGTAGAGGCCATGCGTCACTGACAGAGAAAATAATGCAAACAAGTCACCAGATTTGTTTAACAGTGTGATGTGAATGGCTGATATCAGAAATAATGATATATATTAATTGATTGTTTCCCCATTGCTCAACAGGGTCCACCAGGTCCAACCGGGGAGCCAGGAAAATCTTTAATCAACAACAATGAAAATGTATGTCTTTATTTTTAATGTATATAAATTTCTTCAATTTGATTATGATTTAGTTATAGTGCATATTCACTTCTCTGCCTCATATAACAGATTCGACAGATTAATTTGTATTATCTGAAGGCACTCATTTTATTTTATTTTTCAGGATATACGCAATGTGCATTTAATGGTAAGTGTCATTCTTTGTTATCTTTGTTGTGAAAAAGTATTTATTGGGAAAATGGATAGCTTGATATTGTTTGCGTATTTGAGCACATAAATAGATGAATAGACAACTACTTTCAGATGTTTAAGTATATGTTGTTTTTATTTTAGGGCCCTCCTGGACTGCCTGGACCTCCAGGGCTTCCTGGGACCCCCGGTTTGAAGGTAGCTGGCCAAGTTCTCTCGTTCTTACCCTTTCTATCCTTAGTGTATAAATTTAGGATAATTTTAGATTATATTCATATACAGTTCTGGTGAGATCTGAGGAAGTTTTTCAGCAGCATGCATACCATGGTTTTAAGACATGTCACTGTTGGCTACCTTGTCATTTATATTAAACATAACATTTTTTTTTTCTCAGGGTGATGTTGGACTTCCAGGTCCCCCTGGTCTTGATGGGGAAAAGGTAAATAATAATTAACATTTACTATAAATGAAACACATTTTAGCCACTAATCTGCCATTAGTCCACTGGTGGATGCATTTACATAACTCTTAGTCCTTCATAATGCTGAGTGATTGTACCTGTTTGCTTCTTAGGGTCCAAGAGGAAAGCCAGGAGAACAGGGACCCATCGGCCCTCCTGGACCTGAGGGACCACGGGGAGAAGGAGGAGTCATAGGCTTGCCTGGGCCAAAAGGAGACAAGGGAGACATGGGCCCCTCAGGATCACCTGTGAGTGACTATACCCAGCATTCCCATCATATATAGTCTGTCTGACTACACCTGAATTGTTAAATAACCACAAAGGGTCTTGTGTCCTTCACCACTTGCATGAAAGAATATTCTGATATCATAATATTCAAATTGTGTACACATCATGTAAATACATTAACCCAACTGCCAAGTTAACCAAATTAAGCCAATATTTCAGTTTCTAGAAATTAATAATATATTTGGTATATGGTATAAGGAAAAGTTTGGATTCGTGTAACCCTCATTTGGAATATTGACTGTAACTGAATAAAAAAAGAAAGCATGTCCAGTATTTCCAGAGGACAATGCATAATTTGATTAAAAAAAAACATATTGCAATAACTGTGGAACATGTACACATCTTTTTCAGATTAAATGCTTAACCAGAATATAGACCTTAATCAGAAAATGAGTTGCATGTAAATGTGGTCATTGTTATTTGAGCAAGTGGGATCATGCTGAGTGCTTTGATGAATTTTGAAAGTGTTTGTGATAGGTGGGCAGCATTGCGTCTTGAAAGCCTACGGTTTACTAATCATTAATCCTACATGTTGGTTGCTATGAATTCAAAGGCCTCTTGGTTGTGGGCCTTGTTTACAAGGTTGTCAAGTCATGTTCATCAACCCAGCCCCCCCAATTGACTTTTCTGCCAATTTTAATGTCTATTTCCTTATTTTTTCCTCATTCTGTAGGGTTTAGATGGCCCTACTGGAGAAAAAGGGGTTTCAGGGCCCCCTGGCCATATTGGATTGCCAGGCCTAATGGTACGCAATGGTGCCCCTCAAGCAAACAGATTGTTGTCATTGTTGAAAAGACATGGCATGACTTTGGGAAACAGTGTATTTCGTCATGCCAGTTTGATTTCTTTTGTATGAATGGTAGAATTCAATATTCCTATCCTTTTACTTTTTCATAATGTCTTCAGGGTCAGAAAGGTGAACCTGGGGAAAAAGGAGATAAAGCAGAGCTGGTATGTTCCACACTTTTTAGCTGCTGATTGCACATGTTAGAGGGTTTTATGGGGTTTCATTAGATAATAGAGCCTATGTGTTTCTTATGTTGGGAAATATATTGAATGAAATGTCTAAATGGTGACTCCCCTATCTGTTCTCTCTCAGGTCTATGGGCCTGCTGGACCTCCAGGACCTGCAGGGCCAGTTGGGCCATTGGTGAGGACAATGTCTACTCCATAAAAACTTATGATAACAGCAAACATATTACAGGCATAGCTGTGCACCCAAGGAGCATCAGTGCATTTTTTTGTCTTCATTTGATGGTGCATTTATGAAGAGAAACTCATTTTAAACAGCTCAAAATGGTCCTGATGTCTAATATTTATTATTTTTTGCTTATCAGGGACCTCAAGGTTTGCCAGGACCAAAGGTAAGTATTCCAACCTAATTTAAAAAGATAGTGTTATTTGTCTTCTGCCATGTGCTAAACAAGGCATTAAATCTCATGTGTTCTTTTTAGGGAGAACCAGGAATAGGCCTGAGAGGAGAGAAGGGATCACCTGGACAGAAAGGAGAGAAAGGAGACAGGGGCCATCTTGGACTCCCTGTAAGTACATTTCTGATTCTTATAATCCAGTTTTTAATACTTGATAAACATGCATTGCATTTATGTTCAGTACAATGTAAGATAAAAAGCTGTCCGATCTATCAAATCACTCATTATGAAAAATGAATTGAGTACTTCATACCTGTGATACCAGTGCATAATTAATTTGAAAGTTTTCATACAATCTTGTCAACTGAATCAAGATGTTTTTGTCTTTCCTGAGTGCAGCGTTAGTGGAAAAGCATGTTTTGTGTAAGGTTTGTGCTTTCATGTGTCTTTGTAACTAGGAGTCATGGTTCATGGCTAAGTGTCGTCACATTGCATGAATCAGTGAATATTCACATTTGGCAATCATATATACAAGTGTTATCATGTAATCATCATTTCCAACAAGTTCCTGATAGTTTTAGATTACTGTAACTGACTGACGTTCATGTTATTATTACAAAATACTGTATGTGGTTGTTTATTTAATGCTTTCTCTCTGCTCTGTAAATAGCATGCTTTAGGTTTTGTTACTATGAATTTCAGGGGTCTTTTCTTGACTTCCTGACTAGTGTATATCTTTGGTGTCAAAGTCATTGATTAACTTATTCTAGTCACATCATCAATGGCACAGTAACTCCTTTACTTTTGTTTTGAATCTGAGATATAGAAACTGAGATATCAAGAAAGTTTTCATAATCAGCATTTTTGTCTTGCTTTTTTTTAGTATAGAAAAGTGAATAAAAAAGTTTTTCTTATTTTAAACATAAACCTCACAACATTGTGTTACATATACTTAAAGCAAAAACAGTTTGGCAATGTGGTAAAATATGAAAAAAAAAAAAATAGTGCATTATGCAATTTTAAGTAAATATGAAGTCAAATTAAATTTGTTTATTGATTTTTACTGAAAACAAGATTAAAATGCTGCTTAAGAAAATGCAGCATGGATGGGTAATGTTACTTGTTCCATAACCTAGTGAGCTGCCATAATTTTAAGGCATTGTATGTTCATTTCTAGCACAAAAGCTGCTTGTTTTGTTGGCTTAGCAACATGCTATCATCAAATTTAACTTAGCAGCATGCTAAATCAAGCCTCCTGTGCGCTTCTCGTGAGGAGCGCTAGCCTATTTGTGTGGCACGCAAAGTCGCTTCCTATGTATAGTGTTCCAGTTCAGTCACTTATGAGGTTGCGTTTCAGTTAGCATGCTGCCTTAAAAGGCAGCAGACGGCAATGTAGCTCACTAGGTTTTGGAACCAAACAACTATTTACAAGTATTATTTTTAGTTTTTGCATCTCTTCTGGAATTTATATGCCACCTGTTGTTATTTTATCACCATCTATACGATTGAATGGACCGCTTTAGGTCCTGTTCACTAGCAGTCACACTTGCACTAAGACAATAAGATGCTAAAGTTACGTTATAAGGAGTTACTGCTCGTCTCTCACATCATGTCATCTTCAACACGTCACCCCTCCATCAAAACTAGTGTTGTTTTTATGTGGCACACGAGTCACTGCTTCACTCACCTCCCACCACACTTCTCCCCTCCTCCCTTCCTCTCCTCCACCTCCATCTCTCCTCTTGCTCTGTAACTCTTTACACACTGTCCAGGGGGCTCATGGTTTAGACGGCAGGCCTGGTCCAGTGGTGAGTGGCGCAAGACCCGTTCCCATCATCCACCCCTCAATTTCCATCCATCCTTCCCTCACTCGTTTCCCTCTCCGCCTGCTTCTCTCTTTCTGTCTGTCTGCCTCTGCTTGAGCTGTTGCTTGCTTGCTTCTGTGTTTTGTGTTTTTTCTGTGTTGTCTAATGGTCAAGGCCTCGTTTAGATCTCTATTGAGGTTGCATCGGCATGAGTATGACTTTGATTTGACTTTGTCCCTAAGCCTGTTTGGCTGTTGCCTCTTGCTGTTTCCAGAGGTACCACACTCGGTTGATTTCTCAACCTGTCAACACGCGATGACTGAAGAAGAGCATGGCCAAACACTTCTCTCTCTCTCTCTCTCTGAAACGCAATTTCTCCTTCTTTGAAAAGTATGCACATCGTGCTCTACAAAAGTGAATAATCCTTTTGCATTTCATGCCGTCGCAGCCCTCTATACCTTTTTAAAAAATAAATTCAGACATGCTTGACCTCTGTTGACCTTTCAAAGGCTTAATTCCTTCCAAGCTTCAGAGCTTTATTTCATTCCATGACAAGCTTTGATCTTGTACTGTCATACCAGGAGAGAGCATGATGGGATGCGGCTGCATGAACAATGATTTCATGGCATACAACAGTACAAATGGCTGAGAAGCAAGACTCCTGAAAAAGCAAGATGTCTAACAGCCCTTCTGTTGAATCCTCTCCAAGTCATGGGAGGAAAATGGAAGATGGATTCGCTGTTATATTTACTTGTGTGTCTGTTTATTTCCGCTTAGATCAACAAACTTTGGAGTTTTGTGGAATTCCTCTGCAGATTGGTCTTCGGATAGCTCTTTTTAAACATATATAAGGAATTTAAATTGCTCTTATTCGGCTCAGAAAAGTTTGTTGATCTATTGGTGCTCAACACTGATTAGTTTCTCTCCCTCTCTAAACTCTTAACCTACCGCCGTGTCCTCTGTTGAAGCTCATGCATGTCGTTTTCTTTGTTCAAAGGGTCTGATAGGACCAGCTGGAGTGCCTGGGCCTGCAGGACCAAAAGGAGAAATGGTTAGTGCTGTAAAAACAATTTAGAAACAAATGCATGACACTCCAAAAATGGGTGTTTCTAGTAATATTTTGTATTATGCGAAATTATAAAAACCTTGATGATGCTGTAGGCATGAATGCAAGCATCATGACAACTGACCAAATGAAGTGTAGTTTGAATCACAGTTAATTATATTTAGTGTTGTGGAAAGTTACTTTTAAAAGTAATGCATTACAACTCATGTTACTTGTAATACGTTACCCCAACACTGATTACAGTATTGCTTAGGTGATAAATAACTTGATCAATCATTGAATTATTAGATGTTTAATGCACATGCAGGATAGTAGTGCAACTAGTTGCTCTGTGAGTGTCGTCAATATTTCAATGGCCTGTTGTCAACCAGTTAAAATAAAGTATTCACTGATTGTGTGAGGAGTAAAGTCCAGTGTAATACAGTTCAGTATAATGCCAGTATAATGTATAATGTCTGTTTTACTTTACAGGGGGAAAAGGGTGATATGGGAGTAGCTGGACCAATTGGACCTCAAGGCATCCCTGTAAGTGCTGAACCAGAGCACACTTTAAGATTTCAAATACTGTAATTTTTCCAAACCACATATAATTGCATTAAAATGAAAAATGGACCATCAGTAACTTTTCTCCCCTATTCATTCAGGGTTTAGTAGGACCACCGGGATTAAAAGGAAACCGGGTAAGATTATAAATGTGTTCTTGATCGCAGTTTGTTTGTAGAATATGTTATTGTGACTTTAAGGGACAATAACATGAGTCCACTTTCTTAAAATAAAGGGATGGATGATATTTCTAAACCAGCATGAATCTGCCAAACTTTTAAGCATTAGCTACTGTCCATTATTTAAAAAAACCTGTGGTTATTTAATTTGTTAAATGAAAAATTATGCAATATTTGTTGTAATTGTTATGATTTTTTTTATTAATGAGACAAGCAGAAGCATGCTGGGTATAAGAAATTAGAATGGCTACTGCTTACTGCTAGAAAACGTGTGTACATATACAGTGAGGTCTAAAAGTCTGAAAATAAGAAATTTAAAATCTAAAATGCTTAAACCTGAAAAATCTGAAAACCTAAAACCTGAAAAAACACAAATGTTATGCCATAAATATTGAGTAAAAATATAATTTCTGTACTATTTAATTATCATTAGATAGTCATTAATTAAATAATAAAATTTGTGTGATCATGTGACTTTTTGTACAGATTGAAGCATGCCCTTTCATTCTCAAATCATGATGAATGAAGCATCAGGATTTACACATACACAAATGAAATTCAAGTTGAATTTATTAAATTGTTCATTGAATTTATATTTTAAAAAAGTATTACGTTTAAAAATAATGTCACTGTATATGTTCATTGATCATTATATTCTTATTTCAGAACAGTATATATGTTAATCCTTGTATACATATATTTATTTGCAATTATTCTCTTTGTTTTTGCAGTTCTTATTTTGTTAGTATATAGACACATTTAGAGTATGTAGACACATTTAAATAGACAAAAAAAAATATATATATATATATATATATATATATATATATATATTTTTTTTTTTTTTTTATATTTATTTATTTTTATTTTATTTATTTATTTATTTTTGTTTGCATGATTAACAGAAAAACTGACGTATGATATAAATGGCTAAAGTTAAAATATTCAGCAAAAGAGCTATTATTATAAAAAGCATATGAATAGACCATTGATTTTCTATGCTTTTCCTATGCTTTCATCCTCCTAGACTGTATGCCTCGATCCTATTAACACTAATTTCCTCAGTTAATGACTGAATGTCTCCCACCTTGAATGTCAGGACATGTCAGTGCTCCTCCCAGCATCCTCCACTGGCGATGTAGTAGTAAACAGGATCAAAAAACTCAATTAAGTCTTGGATAATTGTGCTCAGTGGAAGGTGCTGTGGAGGACCCTTGGACACGGTGCTGTTTTTACTCTTGTCCTTTCCTTGTCTTCCTCTCTTTTTTTCCACAGGTCTTCCTATCCCCTTTTCCTCCCCCCGCACCCTGGCCTGTGTCCGTGGCTCTTTTTGCTGAGTCGGGCCGGGTCGTCCTCTCTGTCCCCTCCTCACTCCCTGGCCTCCTCCTGCTCCTCCTTCATCCTAATGTTGTAGCCTGGGTTAATACTCCTCCTCTTCCTCACCTGCTACTTTTGTTCATATCCTTCACTGACCTCCCTACCAACCTGCATTCATTTTCTCCCAATTATTCTAATGCACAGAGTTCTTATTGTTCCACGAAAGCCTCATCTGGATCTCTTTTGAAAAGGCACATAACCAAGAAATGTGGGAAAAAACATTATGTCAGTGCGGAGCTCATTTTGACATCCTGATGAGAGTATTTAAAAAAAAAAACACTCCAACCCGGAGCCAAAAGTTCAGAAACAGTCTTATAGAATCAGTATTTGTCAAACAGGATTAGAAAATGAGCTCCATGTTGATTCATAATGTAATTCCACTTGATTTTTTCTTCTTCCTCTGTTAAGTGTTAGAATAACAGTCATGATGAGGGCTGTGCGGAATGTTAGAACTCTGTGTCCTAGCTTGGATAGATCCCACTTTGGAAGACTTATAAAGCTTAAATATAATAGTTTCCTCCAAAGAACCCTTCAACTTCGTGTGCAGACTTGAGGATAAATCATGAAACACTCTAAAAGCAGATCTGGTTTTAATTAGTTATAAAGCATAGGGATGTTGATTAAACTGTTTTAATGCCTCTTCAGCTTTTGTAAATTAGCCTTTGTAATTATATTTCATTGACTCAAGAGTTCTATATGGAATCAATCACAGATTGTCTATTTTTTTGGAGCCAACATTTGATGGCAGGATCAGGGAATAAAAATATAGTGTTCGTTCAAAGTGATCACCCAATACAAAATTTACTTCAAAGGTTTAGATATAGGTCTAAAAAATAACAAATTTTAAGTAATCTTTTTAGGCACTTCTAGGCACTTCTAGTTGGAATGACCCTACAATGTGGATGTCAGTGAAACATTTATCCTTTATCTGTTTTTTTTTGTTTGTTTTTTTAAAGAAATTAATACTTTTATTCAGCAAGGACACATTAAATAAAAAAATCATTGTAAAGTAACATTTATAATGTTACAAAATATTTCAATTTTTTTTATTAATAATTCATTCTATTTAATTTTAACTTTCTATTCATCAAAGCATCCTGTAAAAAATCATAAATCATTAAGAAATCATATTGATTTCTGAAGGATCGTGTAACACTGAAAAATGATTCTGAAAATTCAGCTTTGCCTCACAGGAACAAATTGCATTTTAAAATATATTAAAACAGAAACAGTTATTTTAAATAGTAATAATAATATTTCATAATATTGTTGTTTCACTGTGTTTTAATCAAATTAATCAAGCCTTGAGACAATACAGACTTCTTTCAAGAACGTTTTTTTTTTTTATTAAATCTTACCAACCAAAAACTTTTGAACTGTAGTGTATATGTAATTGAGGCAAATAAATAAATAAATAGACAGACTCCCAAGGACATGACCTTTACACAAGTCAATCAACTTTAATCTTATTTATTAATTTTTTTTAACATTCATTACATTTAATAAATGTGCTTTTAGTATTTTTCCCTCATTTAAACTTTTTGCAAATAAAAAAGTCAAAGTGATATTAAATAATAATAATAATAATAATAATTGTAATGTATAAATTAGGGCTGCCCCCTAATAGTTGACTAACTTTTAGTCGACCAGAAGAAGCTTGGTCAAGCAAAATTTCATTAGTCGCTTAGTCGCAGAAAAAAAGAAATAAATAAATAAAAATCCACATTGGCGAAGTCACGCAAATCGTTAACGGCTGGTCTATGTGTTAGGCTAATACAGTACATCGGGCAGGACATCCAAACACTCACCTATCTTTCATCTACCTCAAGTATGGCTTATCATCTGAAATATGCAAGTAGCAGCAACTTTACATGGCTGCTCAATCTAATGTTAACCCAGAGAAATATGCGCTGTTCAAGTGTGTGTGTGAAGTGTGTAATCTGAACAGTAGCACGCTGACTGCAGGACAGATGGAAGCGCCGGTGCGCTCACTTGCTCTTTAAATACTCCGTCATTTTTGGTCATAAAGATAAGAGTAATACACCTTTCGAATCTGTAAAGACTCTGCTTTTATTTGTGTGCACTCACAATAACAACAAAACATTGCGCTTTTGTAAAATAATGAAAGCAAACAGGATGCACTTTCTTCCGTCTCGGTCTCTGTGAACATGAGCGAGAAACTACAAAACTCAGTGTATGCTTGCCTCACAGAAATAAAAAATATATATCTATAGAGAGTGAAATGTCTACTTTCATATAAACCAATTCAAATGGAAAACAAATATTCTCAAATTATGTAATCCGTATGAAACATGCATACAGGTGCATCCACTACTGCGGAGATGACAAGTCAGTGTCGCTGAGTTCATCTCTTAAACCGAAAACAAAAAAGCACTAGTTTATCACTGAATTATTAAAATGTTAATGCAGCCTCTATACTATTTCCCCTGACACATTCATAATCATTACTTCTGCCGGTGTGCCATGGCAAGCTTTATGCTTGCGCTTGAGCACTTATAAGGCAATGTAGGAAATTAAAGGTGCATTATTATGATTTAAATGATTTATTAATAAACGTGCGATTAGTCGACTAATGCTTCAAGTGAACAACTACTAGTCGACCGGAAAAATCTTTAGTCGAGGGGAGCCCTAGTATAAATATTATATTTATTGTGAAAAGTGCTATACAAATAAATGTGCGTTAAATGAATCAAGTAGTAAATGAAAGTCTGCACACTAACCACACTGGCTGATCTCCTTCTCCTTAACCCCTCCACTTACCCTCCTTAAATGATCCCACAACTCATCATAGCTCCATTCAGAAACACAGCTACTCTCAGAATGTCTTGTAAAGCATCTAAAGTCTCTTACAGTTATTCATAGTGATAGTGCTTTTCTTACTAGTACTGCTATAGTAGACTAGGAGGACTAAAGTCTGACTTTTTTGAATGCACTGTTGTTTGCAGGGGGAGAGGGGCAAGAAAGGCAACAGGGGGGCCAAAGGGGATAAGGGAGACCAAGGAGCCCCGGGATTAGATGCCCCGTGTCCGTTGGTATGTCTTTCGTTCAACGTGCAGCACTAAGGCAAAAGGAGACTTCCCGAAAGCCACGTCTCCTTATGTCTTTGTGTAATAAACACTAACAGATGCCCAGAAGAGTTCTGGTCGAAGTCTGTGAATTATAACGTATATACAATATAGAGACTCATATTTAACATTTGTTATATTAGAACTATTATAGATGAGGATTTGAATTAAAAATGACTAGGCACCAGAACTCTTAATGGGATGTTTGCTTTTCAGGAGTAAGACTGACAGGAATATGGTTCTGCTGAACACAGTTGGATGGATCCACTAGTTGTGAGTTTCCAGCCCTGTGGATGCAGCAGGACTCTTCCTGTCAGTCTCGGGTCCAAAGTGCTCTGGGCCAATCAGACGCTGGAACAGAGCGGCCAGTGTAGCTGGACAACAGGATGCTTATATGATTGATTTCATAAACAGGGTTTCCGAGGCTTTAAAGGAGAGAAAGGTGAACCGGGGCTGCCAGGCCTGGACGGTCTAGATGCCCCGTGTCCCGTGGTATGCTGCTGTCTATCCCTTTCCTTTTTCCGCATGCTTCCTGCCTTCCCGAACCAGTAATGCTTTTTAACTGCATAATGCTTCAGCATAGCCCATTTTAAGGAATGGAGAGAGAAAAGTTGCAGAATAGGACGGAAAATTCTTGCATGCATCAGTATTAATATCTATAATTAACTCTATCTATATATTTTAAAGGAATAGTTCACCTAAATATTAAATTTTACTCCTACTTCATCCAAGGTTATCCAAGATGTTGATAAGTTTTTTGTTCAAGGGAACAGATTTGGAGAAATTTTGCATTACATCACTTGCTTAGCAATGGTTCCTCTGCAGTGAATGGGTGCCGTCAGAATGAAGTCCAAACAGCTGATAAAACATCACAGTAATCCACAAGTAATCCACATGACTCCAGTCCATCAATTAATGTCTTGTGAAGTGAAAAGCTGTTTTTTTTTGTTTTTGTTTTTTTACTTTAAACCATCGCTTCGGGTTAAAATACAAGTCTATAATCTATAATAATACTTCCTCCAGTGAAACAGTACATCCACTGTTGTCCTCCCACATCAAAATCCACAGACATATTTGTTTAGAACTGTTTTGTAATGTTTTTTCCTTGTAAACGATACTTGATCTGTGCATATTTCTCTCCTGATTCAGACAAGACAACTTTTTCACTGGCGAAAGCAATATTACGGATAGAGGACTCATATTGTAGTTAAAAAATTCTTAATGATGGATTTGTTTCTTACAAACACACAGATTTAATTTCACAAGACATTAATAAATGGACTAGAGTGGTGTGGATTATTGTGATGATCAACTGTTTGAACACTCATTCTGACGGCACCCATTCACTGCAGGGGATCCATTGAACAAGTGATGTAATGCTAAATTTCTGCAAATCTGTTTTGATGAGGAAACAAACTCTACATTTGGGATGGCCTGAGGGTGAGTAAATTTCCATTTTTGGATGAACTATTCCCTTAATTTTTAGCCATTTTAAAAATGTTTCAAACCAATAAATTGATTTATATAATAAAATAATAAAAATCTAACAGTTTGTTTTCACTAATACATAAGGTTTAACTTTCTAGATTTCTGTTGAATATGGATAAAATATTTAGACTACTTGTAAAATGGGATTGTTGCTACTAAACTAGTTAATTTTTTAATATTTAACATGACTGCATGTGTTCCATTTTCATTTCACTTATCTTTGTATTCAATATTCTTACACTAACCCACATTTTGTCTAAATAATCCTT
This sequence comes from Spinibarbus caldwelli, assembly GCA_039654775.1. Classification (NCBI taxonomy): domain Eukaryota; kingdom Metazoa; phylum Chordata; class Actinopteri; order Cypriniformes; family Cyprinidae; genus Spinibarbus; species Spinibarbus caldwelli. The sequence continues at coordinate 24,521,856 of CM077242.1, forward strand.
CACTACATTTCACCATATCTGTTTCAGTCCAGTAAATTGAAGCACCCTGGGTCACCACAAATATCTGCATGAGAGAAAGTGTTTACTGGAAATACATTGTTGGAAAAAGCAGGCATCTTGACTGGTCATTGTTTTCATGGATACCATTTTACCCGATTGAATTGTCAAGAATGAAAACACTTTGAATTGAATGAAATATCCAGGTGCATACGGTAGATGGATAGATAGAATAGTATAATTATTATAAAGTTATAATTTCAGTTGCCACTATGTAAGTGTTTGTTTGTGTGCACGGACAGTCATCTATTGATTGATTGATTGACTGATTAACTGCAGAGGGGAAATGGAAATGTATGTTTCAAAAGTGACATTTGAAAGGATTATATATACTATATGTGCACGGATACAATTATGTCTCAAGAAAATGACTAATTCTTACCGTTCTTCACCACTCCCTTTCTTTGTTTTAGGGTGATGATGGTTTGCCAGTACCAGGGTGTTGGAATAAAGTGAGTTCTATTGACTGATCATATTAACATTTAGTTTTTTTAATAATTATGCCCATACCATCCTTACTATGATAACTCATGCGCTGAATTTGTGATATGGAGGTATAGATTTAAAGTGAATCTATTAACAGTCATCTATAATAAGTTTAGAATATGTAATCATAATGTAATACAAATTGGTTTAGAAATTATTTTGAGCATTACTCAATATAGAACAAAATATTTTCAGTCTGCTATAATATGATAATTTATGATCAGTTGTTTAGAATATGATTTGAGATTTACATCTCAGGAATAACTCTATACCTCCATTTGCTTGGAAGGTGTGTGCTTGAAAATAACACTTCTTTTTGCCTCTTGTTTTGCAGTGACGTTAATTCCTGAGTGCCATGTGTGATTGTAAATAGAATATTTATTTTTGTACTATTTCTTTTGCCATTGATTTGTTATATTGATGGAAAATACAGCAAACCATAAAAATACTGGCAGGACTTTTGTACAGATGTTTATTTTTATTACTGGTAATGTTGTTTATGTAATGGACTTTATACTGTACCTATGCATTATGTCAAAATGTTTTTTTGATGGAGGAAGAAATATACTGTGGCAACATATGCATGATATTTGTGCATTATGTTAACTGATAAGTGCCTAATAACTTATTGTATCATGGTGTTTTAATGTGTTGTGTCGGACCACGCTGCACTGATTAGTGGGGCTGGAGTTACAAATTGGCCTTGTGTGTAAGAGGAAACCCTTTGCTCTGAGATTAACATGTTCACACCACACCTAATGAGCTTACACTGTAACTGCATATGTTTACTGAACATTAAAATGACTTATTTCAAAGTCTATACTACATGCAGTAGAATTATCAAGTCAGTTGTTTTATGCTAGTTTCAGTGCATAAATTATGAACATTTGCACTGCATGGCTTGTTTAGTGAGTTTTCTCCATATTCACCTGCCATTTTTTGCCAAATATATTATTGCAAAAACTGAATTAGTGAATGGTTTTATGTAAAGAAAAGAATGACTTAAGTCCACACGCAGTGCTTTGCCTTGATGGGCTTCATGTAAATATGCCTAAACCTTGCCCTTTGAGCAGCTATTTTTTTTCCTCTATCTTTATTCTTATTTCTGGCAATTTAATAGCATAGTCGATAAATGTAATTTACATACTTGGGCAATGAATTTAGTCTTAATTTATCTCGTACATATTGCTGCTCACTGTCAAGCACATCTTTGTGTTTGTTAATAAGCATCAACGCAACCATTCAAAAGTTTGGGGTCAGTCTTTATTTTTTATTCTTTTTAAGATAATAGTACTTTTATTAAGCAAGGATGCATTAAACTGATCAAAATTTTAACTTTTTGAGCAGCATATCAGCAAATTAGAATGATTTCTGAAGGATCATGTGACCGTGAAGACTGGAGTAATGATACTGAAAATTCAGCTTTGATCACAGGAATAAATTACATGCTTATAAAGTTATTTTAAATTGTAAAAATATTTCACAATATTACTGTTTTTATTGTATTTTGACTAAATAAATGCAGCCTTGGTGAACATAAGAGACTCCTTTCAAAAATCTTATAGACTCCAAACTTTCGAATGGTAGTGTATGTCCCATTTTACCTCATCCATAAGTAAAAATGAAGAATCACACCAACTAGTTAGTAATATAAACATACCATTTACATCATACTATGTTTATTCCCAAAAAAAAAAAAAAAAATGAGCAGGGTCATAAAAAGGCCTTTAGCTAAAATAGTTTTGTTTTATTTGTTTTTAAGTTCATTCAGTGTTGAAGTGGTTTGTGTAGGATTGCTGCTGCTTACATTGACAAGCTATTCGGGTTCCATTTTGCCACTTAATATCAAGTTAAGCATGGTTTGTAATCACGTGTCTATAAACATTTTATCTGTCTGTAATACCTCATACTAACGTGCCTTAATGCTTTTACTCAGCCAAAGTAGTTTTGAGACATATCAACAATAATGTCAAAGAAGCTATGCTGTCAACATGAGATAATAAATGGCTATAAAAAGCCGAAACATTTCCAAACACGTCTTATTTATTCATATGTTCTCTCTTTGATTTGATATCCTAAGAAGATTCTCATTTTTTAACTGTTTGTTTGCATAGCTGTGACATGACGTGTACACAGAGACTAAGAAAAATGAACACCCTCTGGATGTTTACATGCTGAAGTTGTGCTTGTTATTGTGATATGCATCTGACGAAAGTGTGAAAACTGCATCAGTCTGTTTCAGGATTGTGTTATGTTGTGTGAGACCTTCTCCATATGTCATTGTTGCAGACGTCCACTACAAATATGTTTCTTTTATTAAAAGGGCCAGAATCCGTTCCAGCTTGCCAAGAAGTAATCCTTCAGTGAGATCCATGAGGTTCTGGTTCGATTTCCTTCATAAGCAACACAAAAACTTGAAGAGATTTTGGGAGATCTTTGAGTTTGGCCTGCTCTTTGGTGGTTGTTTGAAGGTTTTTTTTCCCTTTATAACCATCCTGTAGTACTGAAAGGCTCCAGAGGGCGACAGATGTGAGCAGACAGACACTGACTGGACTACAGAAAAGACGATAATGCAAGAAGTAGCCTCCAAGTTTTACACCTTTTTCTTTCTCTTTTATATTGTTCACTATGTGAAAGAAACATTTTAGCACATTTCGTTCTTTGTTGATGACTATGTTAAATAATGTTTGTGATCAGAGGATCCAGCGCAGCTCGTTGAACATGCAGATGTGGTCTGAGTGTTCTTGTGTTTCCAGACAAACCAAAGAAAGACAAAATCTTTGATGATTCCTGATTCAAACTATCACTGCCTTCTGTCGAGAGTTGCAGGTAGAATGTAACCTCACACTTCACTCATACTCGCGTTTAATATTAGTATTTAACATGGATGTGCATAACCGTCCTGCTTTGTATTATGCATACAGTATACATTCAAACAACATAATGTTGTGCTTGTACATAGCATAATGTTATAGCCTAACTTTAAGAAGTGAAAATAGAATAATTGTACAGCTAAAAACAAAGACTATCACTGTAACTAATTTGAAACGCTCAATGTACTTCACAAAAACAGTTTTCAAAAATTGGGCATTTGATGGTGTTGCAACATGCATGCAACATTTCACTGCTGTAAACATAGATGTCAGTGCTGACTCCATCTGAATATTTTGCCAACTCTTTGAAATGCAAATAACTGCAGTTTGTTTGAGTAAATCTACTCGTGCAGAACGGCTGTACTTTTCAGATTGTATTGGGGCAGCTAAAGCAAAAAAATTAAACCAGCAGTGACACATTGGGCGTTTAATTTGTCATTGGTTCAGCACATGTTTGATCTTCAGATAAACTATTTGTTTATATGAAGTTTTTATGCCTACAACTGAGTAGAGTAAACCTCTTTTTTGACATGAAAGCTAATTTTGGTTGTTATTATTACCAGAATCACAGAATATACAGTACTGCTATGGGATGACAACACCACATCAACCATAACAGGGTTTGTGAGGGAAAATAATCTTTAATTTCTTTTAAAATTGTAACCTGGGTTTAAAAAAAAAAAAAAAAAAATGATGTGGTTGTGATATGTACCAGCAGCTATGTATTTTTTTAACCTAATGCAAGCATTCCTTATATTATACTTTGATTGTTTCAGACTAAGATTGGTTGTATATAAACCCACTGTAAATGTAGAGTTTAATTAAATCTTCCATTATGTCAGTTTTAATAGATTAAGGTGTTATCCAGATAACATGATAATTATTATTTAAATTAAATGAGTTTGCATTCAACTCTAAAGCCTCCTATTTTCTCATCAGTGTAGGTTATTGTTTTCATGCTAATCTGAATTACATACTAAAAAAATGAAAGATAATGTTTAAATGTGTTTATTTGAAACTTTGATTATTGGATTATACATTACTGAGAATCTACTTTTATTTGTTTTGAAGACATTAAATTGAATGATATATGTGTAAAAGATGAGCATTTCGCAGTGATACACTTAAAAATAAAGGTTCTTCAGTGGGTTATTGGGGAACATTTTCACTGTTTGAAGGTCTTGAGTAGATATTCTGGAGATTTAGAAAGCTCTTGATTGATTTCTAGGATCTTTAATTCACAAATCATCAGTGCATAAATAGTTTTTTAAAGAATTGGCATTAGGCTGTAAATCATGCTGATTTATGGTGTCAAGCTGTAAAGCCCTTCAAACTGTTACCTTTATTATTAAGTGTGTTGACATCTGTACATTTACAGACATGCGTTATGCCAGTAGGTACAGAATAATTCATATTTGCAACAAAATTCAGATTATAATAACTGCCAAAAAGAAGAGAAATACTTTTTTAGTTGTTATGTTCTCACACTGGTTGCAAATATCACTCATTCTGGACCCACTCACATAATGCTAAATTTACAATGCTCAAAAAACAGGATGAATCTGATCTTATGCATTCTGTATTATATTAGCATTGGTTGATTTTTTGACTTTAGGGCATGTTGTAAAGTGTTTTTCGTTTTATTGTACACAAGGCATCATTTCTTTTTTCTCAGTATAATTTTGCACATTGAAGTGTGTGTGACTTTTTCCATGTTTTGAACAAGAATATAATATTTGTACTGTACATCATGCATTTTCTACACATTTCCCTTTTGACAAACATTGTGATCTTGTATTGTCCTTTGTACAGTGTACTCTTCAAATAATGTGTCACTCCAATATAAATATCCTGACTAGATTCAAATCTGCGACAGCATTTAAAGGAATACAGTAGTTCACCCAAAAATGAAAGTTTCCAAGATGTAGATGAGTTTTTTTACTTCATCAGAACAGATTTGGAGAAATGTAGCATTACATCACTGCTCATCAATGGATCCTCTGCAGTGAATGGGTGCCGTCAGAATTAGAGTCCAAACAGCTGATAAAAACATCCCAATAATCCACAAGTTATCCACATGACTCCAGTCCATCAATTAACATCCTGTAAACAGAAAAGCTGTGTGTTTGTAACAAACAAATACATTATTAAGACTTTTTTTTTTTACTTAAAACTGCTACTTCCAGCTAAAATATGACTCCCTAATAATCCCTAATTATTACTTGTGATGTTTTTATCATCTTTTTGGGCTCTCATTCTGACGGCACCCATTCACTGCAGAAGATCCATTGCTGGGCAAGTGATGTAATGCTAAATTTCTCCAAATCTGTTGTGATGAAGAAACAAACTCGTCTACATCTTGGATGACCTAAGGGTGAGTACATTTTTAGAAAACTTGAACTACTCCTTTAAATAGTCACCTCTCCAGATAATCTTTTGATCCAGCTTTTTTCTTTTGTAAGATATTTATGTTATATATATATATATATATATATATATATATATATATATATATATATATATATATATATATATATATATATATATCTTTTGTTTGAATAGTTAGTTATTTCCCATATTATAAATTGACCTTTAATGAGGAGTAAACTTTCAAAGTTCAGCCAGGAAAATTAACCAAACTTGTCAGTTGTAGTTTTTGATGCCAGTTTATTCTTGCATCATTCTGATCTCTTCATCACACACTGCCTACGTGAGCACTGCTGTCTTTTCAAAGAAGTTCAGACTTTGTTCGCCTGCTGCTCACAAACACATTTTTCTTTACATTTTTCATCAAGTGTGTTTCATACCAAGAACAAATATGTAATCAAACATTTTGTGTGATATCTTCGATACTTTTGTTGTTGTTGTTGTACGTAATTGAAAATGGATACGAGGGCATTTATTTCTGTGCTTGTACAGAAAGTGCAAATGCAAGATAAATTGCAACCACTTGCATGGTTATTATGCACCTACTTGTATATATTTACATTTAAAGTGGCAGTCTGACTAACATGTTACGGTCTTTTTGACTAAAGGTTGACTTTAGGGTTCCGTTTTCCTTCTTTAAAATGTTCAAATTCAAGCATTGAATAAATATGTAAAAGTTCATTGTTGTTGATTCAATATATGCTTCTGGAGAAACCAACATTATTATTTAAAGTTTTGTTAAGGTCTCTTTTTTTTCATAATGGAACATACTTTTTGTTTATTTAGTTTATTTATTTTTAGCTTTTGTTTGTTTTTCAAAAAAGACATCAAAACTGTATTAGCCAGTGAAATAAAGGAAATGGAATCATGAAAATGCACGGACTGAACTGTTCTGTTTGACAATCAAATTGTGATTTTAAATAAATGACAAATCAGAATTTAGGCAGATGACCAAAAATCCAGTGACATAAAAAAAAAAAAAATAAATAATAATAACAAAAGAGGTTTTTGATGTATTCATAACACTAAATATGTATCATAAATTGTGAGAGGGTGTTTATCTCTTATGACGGGTTTGTTGACAGCTAAGACTGTCCTGTGTAATGCTGTCCTGTGTAATGCTGCTCTGTCGCCGCGAGATGTCAGTAGAATGGATGCTGAGTGTGAGCGCTCGAGATCTCGTGCTCAGACCGATCGACATGTGCAGCAGCGGCGCTTCTGAACGATCCGCAAATAAACAGCAGCGGAAACTGCATTACACACTGACAGGTGGTAAGTAGCCTGCAAATCAACATTTTACCTGTCTGCTGCGTTTAATTTCGTTTAATATCAAATTTGCAGATAATTTACGCCATTGTATGTCATTTAAGAGGCTACAGAGTTCACAATCTTAAATGACAATCTAGTTGTTAATCAAATGTTGATGCTCGAAGTCTCGGTGAATTAGATTTTGAATGGGAATATTTCAGTTACTCTGGTCAAAAAGTTATTTATCTGCTATTCATGTTGCTATGTTGCTGGGAGTTTTTTTCGTTAATATCCCATTTTTATTGTCAGATGTGTTTTAAATGTTACAATTAATTAATTATAACATTAATTAAACTATCTTTACTAAAAACTGTTGCTATACTTTCCCTGGACAATAATAATGTAAACAGATTATTATTGTTAATAATAATAATAATAATAATAATAATAATAATAATAATAATTAATAATTCCACAATAATAATTAATTAATAATTATCACAGTCTTGCGTGATAAGGTCTCAAAATGTGTTTATTGGCCATGTGTGTGTGTCTATATATATATATATATATATATATATATATATATATATATATATATAGTCAAACCAAAAATTATTCAGACACCAGATATAATTATTGAATTTTTTTTTTTTTTTTTTTTTTTCACTAGTGGGTGCAGGACACTAGTTCATTGATAGCAAAATAAAGTAAATTGTGACATATTATACATAAAAAATCTTCATACAGTGGACTACCAGTAAAATGGATAAAAATTTTGCTATAAAATCATTCAGACACTTTGACCTGACCATGTTTTGCTTAAATGTTTTTATTTATTTATTTATTTTTTTTTTTTTAATTGCTAATGCAACCTTTTTACACCAAAGACTGAACAAAATGAAGCATTGCTTGGTAATTGGTTGACCTAAATTGGTCTAATTGTATACTTAAATTTAACAGCTGACAGCTATTCAACCTAATTCATTACATACTTTTCTATCAAAGTTATCTGACATTATCAAGATGAATTTGTTAGTTCTTGTCATATTTTATTGCCATTTTCTAAACTATAGCAAATAAACTGTGATAATGTGAGAAATATTGAAGGTGTCTGAATACATTTTGGTTTGACTGTGTGTGTATATATATATATATATATATATATATATATATATATATATATATATATATATATATATATATATATATATTAACACTTCTAAATAATATTTTTAATGGAAACATATTTATAATTTTCTTTAATTTATTTATTATTTTAAATGTTATTTAGTAATGTTTTGTTTTACAAATACATTTTATACAATTTTAATTAGAAGCATGATTAAAACAATTTTTGAAAATAACATATCTCTGGTTCATAATGAGACTGAATGGACATTCCCTGTCTAGATATTTCATCTTCTGATTGCAGTGGCCAACCAGTGAACACATTTAAAAGCCCAAAGGCCTCTCTATGGTTCCTAGTCACTCTCTGATCATGGGGAATGGTTCAATCAAAGCCCCTCGGCTAGAGGAGACCTGCCTGGCCTCCGGTACAAAAGAGGCCCCTGTATGGGAGTCTGTGGAGCCCCTGAAGATGAGGATCGCCCATCTGGAGGAGGAGCTGGCACGGAGGGACCAGGAGCTCCGTACGCAGGAGAAGCGCTTACAGAGCCTTCAAAGGGAACTAGAGGCAAAAGTGTCCCAGATCGATAAGCTTCAGGATGCCATCGGGTATAACAGTCTCGGACGCTCGCCGCCAGCACCGCTGAGGCACAGCCGCAGACTGCTGAGTGTCATCAACCAGGGCTCCACGCGCTTCCACAGAGTGGCTGTGGAGGTGCATCGACGCCTTAAGGCCAAGGAGGGTGTTTCAGCCGAACCCACATCAAGGCACTTCTGTCATGACCACAGGGTCCATCACATCTCCTCAGAGAGACAGCGCATCCGCAAAGACTCTGGGTGAGTGCACTGACACTGATTGCACCACTGGATTGTTTGTTTCATTATGGAGTCACTGGAGTATTGACTCTCCTGGAAGGTGGAGACAGGAGTAAGGTTTAGCCAAGCCTTTGTAGTGTCTCCAACCCCAGAGCAGGCATGAAAGCCTGGATTACCATAATACACTCCGGAGGGGATGGAGAGGCTCAAGAGAACACAAAGGGTGGGCCATTTGTATGCACGGACAGGAATCATTACTGTTTTAATTAAACACACTCTTGATGGCAGTCTACAAATCTCCAGAATATAATTAATTCATAAGATCAATTTTAGGTCAGTGGCAAGACTGTCCTGTTTCAGATGTGATAATGAGAATCAGCTGTAGTATATCCTGAAGACAAAAAATAGTCTGAAACAGACATGCAACATGTAAACGTGTTGCCAGTGAGGATTTTTAGACCTCCAAAAGAAAGAATGAAAAATGTATGCTTTCTTACTTTTGGAAGTAAGAATTAAAATTCATTACACGTTTGCACATTTATACATTATACATATCATTTCAAACTCGTGGAACACGAAAGAAGAATTTGTGAAAAATGTACGTGCTATTCTTTCTCAGTTCATTGTGATTACTCAAAAAAAAAAAAAAAAACACAAGTAATATTGTAAAAGTAACCAATTTGATTTGTGTGCTTTATTCCAAATCATAAAATAGTTTTGTATGAGGAATAGGGCAAAATTTGGTAAGAATTAATGGTAACACTTTACAATAAGGTTCCATTAGTTAATATATTAACTAACATAAATGAACAATGAACAATACATTTATTATAGTATTTATTAATCTTTGTGAATGTTAGTTAATGAAAATACAGTTGTTCATTGTTAGTTCATGTTAATTCACTGTGCATTAACTAATGTTAACAAGCACAACTTTTTATTTTAATAAGGCATTAGTAAGTGTTGAAATTAACATGAACTAAGATTAATAAATGCTGTAGAAGTATTGTTCATTCTTAAGTCATGTTAACTAAAGAAGTTAACTAATGTTAACTAATGAACCTTATTGTAAAGTGTTACCGTGCACTATGAACTAACATGAGCAAACAATGAACAACTGTATTTATATCAACTAACATTAACAAAGCTTAATAAATAGTGTAATAAATGAATTGTTCATTGTTTGTTCATGTTAGTTAATACATTAACTAATGTTATCAAATGGCACCTTATTGTAAAGTGTTAATGAATTAATAAAATGAAGGAATTATTAATATAATAAGATTTTCTTAATTTCTCACTGATCGTCTTTCAAAATTAAAATATGTTGGCATGTAATCTTTAGACATTCGTGCACCAGGTCTGAATTATTTTATTGAAACTGATTTCAATTTCAGTCTCTTCCTCACACGGAACTTCAGAACACTTAAAATGTGAAGCATTATGAACTATTTTATGTAGATGTTTTGTCACTTTTAGAGCTTGATTATATAATTATATAAAAAGAGTAACATACATTCTTCAAAAATGTCTCCTTTTGTATTACATAGCTTGATTAAGTAGTGAAATCAATTTTTGAATGAACCGTTTATTTAACTTGGTATATTAACTTTTATTGCGATTTACAACGCCTGCTTTGAAGAGTGTACCATAAAGATGATTTGGTATCTTTAATTCAGCAGTGCATTAAAGGCAGTCTGAAGTGTTGTGACAGGAGAATCATTCATTATTCACCACCTCCACTTCACTCAGCACTGAAGAACCATGCCTTGAAGAAAGCCTCGTCTAATTAAAGTGTGTCTTTGTGTCTTATAAAAGGAGATTTTAAGAGTAAACTCAGTTGCGCAAACACTTATGACCTTATTCCAACAAGATGTTTATATAAATAGCAACCAAACAAGCATTTCCATATATATTTCTAAAATATATACATAAAATCTTTGAAACTAGATTTCAAGAAAGCCACATGTGCTTGAGTTCTTTTGAAGTGTTGGGGTTTTGCGTTCTCCAAACTGTTTTTTTCTCCTCTTCCTGTAGCACTAAGAAACTGATCAATGAAGCCATCATGAACAATGACTTTCTGAAGAAGCTGGAGCCTCAGCACACTCGAGAGATGGTGGACTGCATGTATGAGAAAATCTACGCTGCTGAGCAGCTGGTTATTCAGGAGGGAGAGCCGGGAAACTACCTCTACGTGCTTGCTGGTAAACTCCAGATGTTATTGTTACCTGCTCCTCATACTTTCATGTTTTTACAAATCTAAATATTTCAATGATAACATTGAAATAATGTTCTGGACTCTGCTATTTTATTTTTACTGTTCTGCCCATTGGTGCTCATTTGATTCTCTGTCCAGAGGGTTTATTAGAGGTCATCCAAAATGGAAAGCTCCTGGGTCAGATGCGTCCTGGGACGGCTTTTGGAGAGCTGGCCATTCTTTATAACTGTAAAAGAACAGCCACAGTCAAAGGTGTGTGTGTGTGTGTGTTCCTCTGCTTAGTGTTAGGGAAAGTTACTTTTAAATGTAATGCATTACAATATTGCGCTAAAGTAATTAATTGTGTTACTTAGTTACTTTTTATGGAAAGTACTGCATTATGTTACTTTTGCGTTACTTTTTGTCAACTAAGTTGGGCTTGCTTAGTTATTTTTAATAACAAAAAACACAAAAGTTATATTTTTTGGCAACTGTAAAGTCTCTTTCACAGCAAAAGTGGAATTAATAAGGAAGGAAGTGCCTCTGGCTCTGCATTTACTCCCAATTTCTCTCAGCCTGGCAAAAGGAAGAGGTGTCAGTGAATAAATGGGAAAACAAAAAAAATTTGAAAAACAGATAAATTGAAAAAGTGACGCCGATTGTAAATTTAAAAGTAATGCATTACTTTACTAGTTACTTGGAAAAGTAATCTGATTACATAACGTGCATTATTTGTAATGTGTTACCCCCCAACACTGCCTGTGCTGGTGTATTTTTGTATTTAAACAAAATGAGGGTAAATAAAATAAATTCTGTCATCTTTTACTCACCTTCATGTCATTCCAAACCTATCGGATTCTTTTTTAATTTAACATACAATGATAGTCAGTGGGATCCGGTCTTCTTCAGGACCCCATTTTCTTTCACTGTATGGACAAAGACATTTGAAATGTCTTCAGAATGTCTTATTTTGTGATTTTTATGATCATTTTGGTAAAACTTTGCTTTGAAAACCAGGCTAAATATGACAGAAGTGTAGTTTATAATATTTAAAACAACATATAGATGACTGTGTCACAATGCTGCTGTGATACTGCATAACGAGCTGCTGGAGATAATGATGCTGATAAATTGCAATGTGATTGGAATATGGTGACTTCAGGTAAATTTGGACATTTTTGCAATTGAGATGACAGGGAAACAAATGGCCCCATTATCCTTAATGAACCATAATTGAGTCTGCATTTATTACTTTTCAGTGAGCTGATTTTGCTTCTGTTACATAAAAACTGTTGGGTGCATTTTTTAAAAATAGTGTTCTCCTATTTACTTTATATAAGCACTGCAAGTCCAAAGCATTACATTTGGATGCAGTCTGCAAAATATTGGGTTATAACCAACATGACCTTTTTCTCTATTATTGTTGACCCACTTTTATTGTAGATATTGGATTAGTGTCATAGTCATAGATTTGTGAAGTGGAACTGATGGTAATTGTGTTTGATTAGCTGTGACTCAGTCCCACATCTGGGCTCTGGACCGGCAGATGTTCCAGACTATCATGATGAGATCCACTCAGGCCAGACATGAGGAGTACTTCAGCTTCCTGCGCAGGTACATTCATGTCACTAACATCTGTGCATGTTTATCAGTCATCAGCTTCACACAAACACATGAATACACAAGTCTCTTCTTAGCTGTTTCAACGCACATTCCTTTCTGAAAGCATTGGATTAGATTGATGTGAATTCAGCATCGTGTTTTTCAATGGGTATTGTAGATCTATCACTAATGTCTATCAGTGCAGCATAAATTGATGTGACTTAACTGTTAAAATAATATTGGTTGGTTCAAGGGTTGAATGTGTTCATTTGTGTACACCTGTCAACATAGTTTTTATGGATTTGATTGCATGCTCTTTTCCTTTAATGCTAATTAAACATTGTTACATTGTTCTTTAGTGTGTCGTTATTGAAAGATTTGCCAGAGGAGAAACTTGCCAAAATCATTGACTGTCTTGAAGTTGTAAGTTTGCAGCATTTTACTGTGTCTACAGTGCTGTCATTTGTTGGTAATGCATGTTTATTTATAACATGAAATATAGCCAGATCATATTCATCTTTCAATCTTTTTATAGGAATATTTTGACAAAGGGGAGTACATTATTCGTGAGGGCGAGGAAGGAAACACTTTCTTCATCATAGCTAAAGGAGAGGTGTGTTTTACTGCATTAAGGGTACAACAGGGCTAAAGGCACATCTTATCAGAAGCTATCAATAGTATATATTAGTCATTCAAAAGGAGAAACCGAAACAAGGATATACGAGATATACGCAGATATACAAAACATAAACAAAGCAGCTTGCTTACCATTATGAATATCAGTTATGTTGATAACGTTCTTCATTTTAAGCAGCTTACGTTGTTATGAAAATATTCGCATATTGGAATGCTTGGGTAAGATTGGGTAAGAAAAACTGATCATAAAAGTTGTTTGTTTTGTTTAAAAAAATCGTAAATGTATGAGATGGCCACACTTGTAAAAGGCTCACCAAAGTGGCGCAAAAGGCACCCAGTATTGATACAAATACTTTAATACTTTAAGTAATATGTTTTGCAAGTTAATACTTGTTTGAAACAAACATTTCAGCAAAGTTTGTACTATTTTCTTATTATTTTGATGAATGAGATAATTTATTTTTCTTTAATTGATTTAATTTTCTTGAAAGAAACTGAAAAAAGACTTTTATGTCAATTTTTTTTGTAAATTTGTAAATTTGATTGTGTCTCGTTTGCTATGTAAATCTATAATATTTTTCAAAATGTTAGATATATCAAATTAGCGCAGAATCAACTTTGCATTGCTTCCTGTGATCGCATCAAGTATCAGCCATCGGAAGTTTTTGTGCCATCTAGTGATTTGGAGGAGCATAATAGCAAATGCTCCACCTGGTGAGCCTTTAGACCTGTTGTATCCTACATTTATATGTAATCCTTCAAATATTTTTGTACCATTTCAGACTTATTGTTCAGACTGCAGTCTGCTTTGCCTACATGAATATTTCTGTAGGAGTGAGCAGACACACAGCCCATTGAGACCCACTGAAATTGTGCGTCAGTGGTAGTCTGTGGCAGAAACCTGTACCATTGATTGTAATAGAGCCAAGACTGATGTCAATTGGATAAGAGACTTTAGATGCATTATTCTGAGTCCCACTCAGACGACATACTTCACTGGTAAACTGCTACTTGCATGGAAAATGCGTTTTTCATTAGACATTGAGGTGCCAATCCATACTTTTAGAAAAGCCTGGCTTTTCTATATGATGATAGGGAGCTTTCTGATGAGTGGGACAGTTACAGTTGTGATGACGGTGAAATTAGTTAGTCAATAAGGATGTACAATAAGATTTTTTTGTGTGTTTTTTTCATAGGTGTTGGTAACACAGACTACAGAAGGCTTTTCCGAACCACAGGAGATTAAGACTCTTGGTGTGGGTGATTACTTTGGGGAAAAGGCTCTCATAAGGTTTGGAGATGTTTTTTTTTTATTTTGATTTTATTTTATTTTTATTTTTTATTTGTTAACAATAATGAACACAATCAACAATGACTCCTTTGTGATTGTGGACTTCCTGTAGGCCAGGAAAAAGATTAATTGCATATTTGTAGGCGTGGATGTGGGAGGTGGAATGTCAGTCATCTGAAAAGATGTTCATTCTCATTGTAGCATTGTTGAAGAGCACACTCAGTACTGAAATAACCACAGAGACGCTCACACACTTAGACACAGGAGAGCCACTTGTCATATTCGCTAATTTGTAATGATTTAGATTCATTTAATGCTCAGATGAAGTGCTCTCAATGAGGAAAGAGCAAATGAGGATGTTTTTCAGGATGTTTTCAGTCACTGTTATATATATGTATCTCCAAAGTGGCACAACATCATTATATATTTCTTATAATTCTATTTCAGTGAGGATGTCCGCTCAGCTAATATCATTGCAAAGGAAAATGACACACAGTGCTTGGTGGTGGATAGAGAGTAAGTGTCGTTTCTTCTACACTAACATCTAGGTTTGTGACCATATCATAATTTCAGTTGTCAATGACAATTTTGATACTGCAGAAAAAAATATATGCTATTGAACATGTTGTGTATTTAAAAAAATAAATATTAATATAAAGTAAATTAAAACAGTGGCATGTAGTATTTTTTTCTCAATTAAGTAAATTATTTTCAGATTTTTTCAAATAATTATAAAGTAATATTTCAAAAATAAAATTTAAAAAAACAATTGCAAGAAACAGAACAAATAACATCAGAAGAGAAAAAAATGCAATAGAAATCAGCTGTTTTTATATTGTTATATTTATTTATTTATTCAAAAATAATAAAAAGGCTGATGTAAAGATTGGCTATAACTATAATCTATAACAGGGTGGTGAACCTCGGTCCTGGAGAACCTCAGCCCTGCAGAGTTTTGCTTCAACCCTAATCAAACACACCTGAACAAGCTAATCAAGGTCTGAAGGGTTACAAGGAAGCTACAGGCAGGTGAGTTTTTATTAGGGTTGGAGCTGAACTCTGCAGGACTACAGCTCTCCAGGACCGGAGTTCGCCACCCCTGATCTATAACTATAAACTATATATAACTTTAAAATGGTAATTTAAAGTCTTTTTATTTGTTATACCTGTTTACAGCAGGTATGTTTTTTTAATATAGACTACTGTTGCAGTGCCCTCCACTAATATTGGCACCCTTGATGAGGAAGAGCGGCTGTGAAAATAGATCTGCATTGTTTATCCTTTTGATCTTTCATTCTTAAATTTCTAACCTATCATTGAAGTAAAACAGTTGAAATTGGGGATAAAATCTCATGATGAAATGTCTTTCTCCAGTGTTTCCAATGTTTTTCTCCAGTGCATGTTGGCCACAATTATTGGCAACCCTACAAATTCTTATGAGTAAAATATCTTTTCCCATTCATATTTACATTTTTTAGCACACCAGGGGTGCCTAGGAGCTTGAAATTGTCCAGCAATGACTTCCTGTTCCACAGGATTATAAATATGAGGAACACAAAGTCCAAATTCCCTTAATCATCCATCACAAGGAGTAAAACCAAAGAATATAGTTCTGATGTGCAGAACAAGATTGTTGAGCTTCACAAAATAGAAAGTGGCTGTAAGAAAAGAGCTAAAGCATTGAAAATCTCCATTTTCACCATCAGGGCAATAATTAAGAGGTTCCAATCAACTAAAGATATTAAAAATCTGCCTGGAAGAGGACGTGTGTCTATATCGTCCTAATGCACGGTGAGGAGGAGAGTTTGAGGGCCAAAGACTCTCCAAGGATCACAGCTGGAGAATTGTAGAGTTTAGTTGAGTATTGGGGTCAGAAACCTAAAAAAAAAATCAAACATCCCCTACATCACCACATGTTGTTCAGGAGGGTTTCAAGGAAAATTCTCCTAGCTCATCCAAAAACAAACTCCAGCAAATTCAGTTGTCAGACACGACTGGA
This sequence comes from Spinibarbus caldwelli, assembly GCA_039654775.1. Lineage (NCBI taxonomy): Eukaryota > Metazoa > Chordata > Actinopteri > Cypriniformes > Cyprinidae > Spinibarbus > Spinibarbus caldwelli. Next base: position 24,538,616 of record CM077242.1, read on the forward strand.
ACTTCAAATGGTACTGGCTTCTATGGTCAGATGAAACTGAAACAAGAGCTTTTTGGCAGCAAACCCACCAGATGAGTTTAGTACAAACAGGGATAAAAAGTACCCCATGTCCACAGTTAAATATACTGCTGGATCTTTAATGTTGTGGGACTGTCTTTCTGCCAGAGGTCCTGAACATCTTGTTCATATGCACTGCATCATGGATTCTATCAAATACCAACAGATCAAAAATCAAAACCTGACTGCCTCTGTTAGAAATCTTATAATGGGCCGTGTTTGGATCTTCCATCAGGACAATAATCCAAAACAAACATCAAAATCAACACAAAAATGGGTCAATGAGCACAAAATGAAGCTTTTGCCATGGCTGTCTCAGTTCCCTGACCTGAACCCTACAGAAAAATGAGTGGGGTGAACTGAAGAGAAGAAGCACCAACATGCAGCTGTGAATCTGAAGGATCTGGAGAGATTCTGTATGAAGAAAATGGCCTCTGATCTCTAATCAGGTGTTCTCCAAACTCATCAGGCATTATAGAAGAAAACTCAGAGCTGTCATCTTGGGAAAAGGACATTGCAATAAATTGGGTGCCAATAATTGTGGCCAACATGAACTAGAGCATTTATTTCACAATGAGATGTTCCCTCCACTTTCAACTGTTTTACTTCAAGGATAGGTTAGAATTTTGTGAATTTTTTTGAATGAAAGATCAAAAGGATAAACAATGCAGATTTGTTTTCACAGCCGCCTTTGCTCATATTTACCAAGGGTGCCAACATTAGTGGAGGGCACTGTACATTAGGCGCACAATATACAACATACACTGAAAAAATGATGTAGGATTTACTTTGCAACAATTTTCACTCAGGAATTGCTAGTAAATTTCACAAATAATTAAAAAGAAATGTCAAGTAACACAATGGCAACTTACTCCAATAATCTGTTTTATTTGCTTTGAAAAATCATTTTTACAATATACTAATATTCTACCCAAGACTAAAAAGGTTACATCACTGGCTTCTGTTCTTCAACAGTAACTTTAATCAGATGGTGGGAACGTACGAGGAGCTGCAAGCGTATCTGAAGGAGTATGTGGAGCAGCTCTCTCTGAGTGACGAGAGGAGGAACGCAGTGTAAGAACACACAGCTAAACCAACACACAACTACTCCAGTCCTGTATGTGACAGTCACATAATCATTTCCCCTACAGACCTCAGTCGCCTCTTTACGAACGCTCTCCAGAGGCAGCAGAGCTCAGGAGGCTGAAGGAGAAGGCAGCTGGTTTGTCCAGTAACTCCTTCCTGAAAGAACTGCAAGTAGTTGCCACACTAGGCATGGGAGGCTTTGGACGAGTGGAGCTGGTTAGATTTCATTTTTCAGTTTACAAACTGCCTGCTGTTCCTTCACAAACCCCAGTTTTTTCATTCTCATTGTATTTTTATATCAATATAGTACAAGATTCTTTTATTCAAATCAATGTTATAAACAAGTAAGATCAAAAGTAATCTAAAAGTAAACAAAAAGTAGTCAGATTATATTACCTAAAATGTGTAGTGTAATAATTTGAATTCAGTAATAAATACAATGCCAGTGACCACTGTTTATTACATGCATTTTCTGTCTTAGGTCAAGCTTAAAAATTCAGAAGATACAGCGTATGCTTTAAAGTGTATTAAGAAAAAGCACATTGTGGACACCAGGCAGCAGGAGCACATCTATTCAGAAAAGGACATCCTCCAACAGACCAATTCAAACTTTATTGTCAGGTCAGTTTAATGAGCATGTCTTTCCTCCCTCATATTGACATACATTAATAGGAGAATGCAAGCACACAGGAATAATAATACAATTTAGATTAATCCTCAAGAGTGATAAAGGTATTTACTTAGACTGGGCTCGACAACAATCTCAAGTTTTTCCCTGAAGGCCTCTAACTTAATTAATTTGTTAATCAATATAACGGACTGAATTGAATATAAGACGAGTAGACCACAGGGCTGACGGAAGAAACTATAGGTAAACAGACTGGTTCAAAATTTGCTGTTGGTTAATTAGGGTCTGATGAATGAACTTGTGCCTTGATTAGACTTGTTTATTAGATAACGTTGTGTCAATTATGATAAGACTTTCCGGTGTTTTGGAAGCTGGGAACTTTGATATTTACTTTAGTCACTGTCACTATGACTACAGGCACTATTTATAGCCATCATAACTGTACACAGAAAATAGCCAAACAGAAAATGGGCTTGACTTTAATTATTTGTTCATACAGGGGTCAATGACATGATGTTAATTTTTGTCTGGATTTATTCATTTATTCAAAAATACATAAAACATGCAGTTCATACATACAATGACATAATTATACACTCAGTGTTGGGGAGTAACTAGTTGCATGTAACGGAATTACATAATTTAATTACAAAATAAATGTAACTAATCTGTTATAGTTACTGAGAAAAAAATATGTAATTAAATTACAGTTACTTATGAATGATTACAAAGGGGGTTACATCTGAATATTTTCACACACATACAGGTTTGATTGATTTCTTTACAAAATTGCATTGGCTCCTCTAAAATATGAGACACCAATGTTTCAGGACTTTAGGACACAGAATAGGACACGTTTATTTGATAACTTTTATTTCCTATTTGAGTTTGTGTGTATGTTTTATTTTATAAACTAACTGCCCAAGGCATCATTAGATGCCAGTGTTTCCTGCCATAGCTATGCAAATAATAAACTATATCTTGTTAGGATTTTAATTCTGTGTTTAACCTCAGATCGATCTCAAAGTTTAAAAAAGTACGGAGCCCCTAAAGGGACATTAGCAAAAAATAAAAAATGAAGACTTTCGCGTGCGCACGAGAAACTATCGCGTGCGCACGAGATACTATCGCGTGCGCACGAGAAACTATCGCGTGCGCACGAGAAACTATCGCGTGGGCACGAGAAACTTTTTTGAGCTCAGGCTTTACAGTTTCCGGTTGCGTCACTTCTGCCATCTTACAAAGAAAACAAGAACATGCATGTGCACGAATTAGCCTAATTGAGATCTGTTTTGGCCTTCAATACTAAAACATTGTTTCTGTTCTTGCATTGGGACACAGATAAATCATCATTGAACAGCATAAGAACAGCTATATTCCACCTGAACAATACATAGCCTAACATCTCAGGACTGTACATCTGTACATAACTTCTCAAAACTTTTCATCTGTAAAATAGCGCATTCATAATTCTTTCTATTTTCTCTATATTTTGTACATAACCTCCTAAAACATTTGCACATTCATAATTCTATTTTATCTATATTTTTATTACCATATAGTTGTTATTCTTTTAATGCATTGTCTATTCTGTTTATTATTAGCCTTATATTTCGTTCTATTACCTTAAATTATATGCATTCCTGCACTCTCTCTGTACTTTCTCCACTGGATGCTCCTGTCACCAAGACGAATTTCTTGTGTTTTTGTGTGCATAAACACACTTGACAATAAAGCTCTTTTTGATTCTGACATTTAAAACTCATTTTGAGGTCTAGAAGTGATTGGTAGCTACAGTATAAAAGCTCAAATTTTAGATTTCGATATGGCAATAGCCTGTTGTCCCACATAAAACGTTAAAAGCAAGTTAAATATGTATATAATCGAAAGCGATTTTTTTTTTATTTTTGATAATTATTTCTTTACTTCAGTTAGGTTTCGATAACTGCTGTTAGTTTCGTTTCATTTTCGTTTTTTATTTCTTTGACATTTTTCTTTCTTTCTTTCTTTGCCTAAATGCCTTTATTTTTGTTAAATATAGTTCCTAATACCGGTACAACATATTTTACCGTTAAACATGTACACTGAAAAAAATGACTCATTGGATTTACTCAGTTTTTTTAAGGTAAGTGGTTGCAATCAATTTATTTTAGCTACATTTAAATAAACAAATTTAGTTCAAAGTTAGTCAACTTATATATATATATATATATATATATAAGAAATAAAAAACGAAAATGAAACGAAACTAACAGCAGTTATTGAAAACCTAACTGAAGTAAAGAAATAATTATCAAAAATAAATAATCGCTTTCGATTATATACATATTTAACTGTCTTTTAAAGTTTTATGTGGGACAATAGGCAATATTTCTAAAATGCTTGTTAAACGAGTTTAAATGTAATAAATATTGTATTCATGTTTAAACTTTAAAATATGTTGTATTAAGAACGTCTCGGTTACGTATGTAACCCTCGTTCCCTGAAGGAGGGAACGGAGACGTCACGTCGGATGACCGACGAAATTGGGATCTCGCCAGAGAGACCAATCCACTTCGAGTGTAACTAAACGAGCCAATGGACATTGGCATGCGATTATTGCATCCAGCTGCCGCTGATCACAGCGTGAGCATAAGAGGCAGCTGATGCACCGCATCAATTATGTTTTCGCTGAGGAGCCGAGCCGGCGACCCGGCAGCTCAGCGGTGGTACAGCGACTGTGGCGACGGGACGTGACGTCTCCGTTCCCTCCTTCAGGGAACGAGGGTTACATACGTAACCGAGACGTTCCCCTTTCAGTCGGTCACTCCGAGTCACGTCGGATGACCGACGAAATTGGGATCCCTACCAAAGCGCCACAGGAGCTGCCCCTTCCAGTGCCCTGTGTAGGGCTCCTGACCCTTCCTATAAGGCAGACGATAGGACCGGGCTCTACACAGAGAAGGTCAACTACTGGTGTTCCTTGAGTAACCCAAACAGTAGGACTAGGATAACACTGGGAAGCGTGCCCTTCCACTTGGAAGAGGCACACTGCGGAGTCACCTCCTCCCAAAAGGGGGTTTAAGTGACATTCAAACATGTGAAGTAACCCAGAGGGCCCTTTTGCACATGGAAGTCTCTGAGATGGCTCAGGCTGCATCTTTAGAGATGGCAGAACGTGGTCCGCCAGGGGAAACACGGCTCCAATAAGAATACCGTGGAATACACATATGGGATCCCGACAGGGTCTCTCATATGGGCACTAGCCTCGCACCAGATTTCAAGAATTCATTGGCTGAAGGCCTGGCGCCGGACGCTCCGCCGTGTCCGGACGCCGGAGTGCTGGAGGACTCAACAGGGTTTGCCTGGTTAAGGAACTCTCTGGAGAATTTAGGCGTAAGGACGCCGCAAGCCGACTCCGAGCCGGCCCTCTCAGTGCCACTACCCGTTTGAGGTGAGAACACAGGAGGAAACCGGTTCGACACGTAGGCTATAAAACCTAGCGAACGTGTTGGGAGTCGCCCAACCCGCAGCTCTACAGATGTCTGCTAGCGAGGCACCACGAGCCAGCGCCCAGGACGATGCGACACCCCTAGTGGAGTGAGCACGCAACCTGAGCGGGCAGGGCACACCTTGTGCTTCATAGGCCAAGGTGATGGCATCCACTATCCAGTGGGCCATCCTCTGCTTGGAGACAGCCTTCCCCTTCTGCTGTCCTCCGTAACAGACAAAGAGCTGTTCTGAGGTCCTGAAGCTCTGAGTTCTATCCACGTACTGACGCAGTGCGCGTACAGGACAGAGCAAAGCTAGGGCTGGGTCTGCCTCCTCCAGGGGCAGCGCTTGCAGGCTCACTACCTGGTCCCTGAAGGGCGTGGTAGGAACCTTGGGCACATAGCCGGGCCGGGGCCTCAGTGTTGCACTGGAGTCAGCCGGCCCAAACTCAAGGCACGACTCGTCGACCGAAAATGCCTGCAGGTCCCCCACCCTCTTGATTGAGGCCAATGCAGTCAGGAGTAGGGTTTTCATAGAAAGAAACTTCAACTCGACTGACTGCAATGGCTCAAAGGGGGCAGTTTGTAGGGCTCTTAGCACCAAAGCCAAATCCCAAGAGGGAAGGGAGGGAGGCCTCGGAGGATTTAACCTCCTGGCCCCCCTAAGAAACCTGACGACCAGATCGTGCTTCCCCACCGACCTCCCCTCTATGGGGTCGTGGTGGGCAGAAATAGCAGCAACATATACTTTAAGGGTGGAGGGGGACAGCCTACGCTCCAACCCCTGTTGCAGAAAGGAAAGCACGGCTCTGATCGAACATCTCCGGGGGTCCTCCTGGTAAGAGGAACACCATTCGACGAACAGGTTCCACTTCAGCGCATAGGCCCGTCTTGTGGACGGCGCTCGTGCTGAAGCGATAGTGAGCGCTACCTCCTGGGGCAGGTCACCTAGAACCTCCGCGTCCCGTCCAGGGACCACACATGAAGTTTCCACAAGTCTGGACGCGGGTGCCAGAGGGTGCCCCGTCTCTGAGAAAGCAGATCCTTCCTCAGAGGAATCGGCCAGGGAGGGGCTGTCGCGAGGAGCATGAGTTCCGGGAACCAGGTCCTGTTGGGCCAATATGGAGCCACTAACAGGACCTGCTCCTCGTCCTCCCTGATCTTGCACAATGTCTGTGCTAGCAGGCTCACTGGGGGAAACGCATACTTGCGCAAGCCCTGGGGCCAGCTGTGTGCCAGTGCATCCGTGCCGAGCGTTGCCTCGGACAGGGAGTAGAACCACTGGCAGTGGGTGGTTTCTGGAGATGCAAACAGGTCTACCTGAGCAACTCCGAACCGACTCCAAATCAGCTGGACCGCCTGGGGATGGAGTCTCCACTCCCCAGGAAGTGCCGCTCGAGACAGCTCGTCGGCCACCTGATTGAACACTCCTGGGATGTGGATGGCACGAAGGGACCTCAGATGCTTCTGACTCCAGAGGAGGAGGTGGCGGGCGAGTTGCGACATGCGACGGGAGCGCAAACCGCCTTGCCGGTTGATATAGGCAACGGTCGCAGTGTTGTCCGTACGGACCAGAACGTCCCTGCCCCGAAGGCGCCCTCTGAGGCGGCACAGGGCAAGGCGTACTGCCAGCAACTCGAGGCAATTGATATGCCAACGCAGAAGGGGGCCCGTCCAAACCCCTGATACTGCGTGCCCGTTGTACGTGGCACCCCAGCCGGTGGCCGAGGCATCCGTGAATACCACAGCATGCCTGGATACCTGCTCCAGGGGCACTCCTGCCCGAAGGAACGAAGGATCTGACCACGGGCTGAAGGTCTTGCGGCAGGCCGGTGTAATCTGAACCCGGTGAGTACCGCGTTTCCATGCCCACCTCGGGATTCGGCCATGGAGCCAGTGCTGAAGCGGTCTCATATGGAGCAGACCGAGCGGAACTATGGCCGCAGCTGCAGCCATATGCCCCAGGAGCCTCTGAAAGAGTTTCAGTGGGACCGCTGTCCTGCCTGATAAGGTCTTGAGGCAGTTCAGCACCGACTGAGCACGTTCCTGGGTGAGGCGTGCTGTCTGGTTGACCGAATCCAACTCCATGCCGAGAAAAGAGATCCTCTGCGTTGGCACGAGTTTGCTCTTTTCCCAATTGACCCGAAGGCCCAACTGGCTGAGGTGCCTGAGCACCAGGTCCCTGTGTGCGCACAACAGCTCTCGAGACTGTGCAAGTATGAGCCAGTCGTCGAGGTAGTTGAGAATGCGCACACCCTGTTCTCTCAGGGGAACAAGGGCCGCCTCTGCGACTTTGGTGAAGACACGAGGCGAGAGGGACAGCCCGAAGGGCAGGACCTTGTACTGATATGCCCGACCTTCGAACGCGAATCGCAGGAATGGCCTGTGCCGCGGAAGAATCGAAACATGAAAGTACGCGTCCTTCAGGTCGATCGCTGCAAACCAATCTAGGGGACGGACGCATCCAAAAATGCGTTTCTGCGTCAACATCTTGAACGGCATCTTGTGAAGTGCACGGTTCAAAACTCGCAGATCCAAGATCGGTCGTAACCCACCGCTTTTCTTGGGCACAATGAAGTAAGGGCTGTAAAACCCCGACCTCATATCGGCTGGAGGGACCGGCTCTATTGCATCCTTCGCCAGTAGGACTGCAATCTCCGCGCGCAAGACAGGGGCATCGACGGCTTTGACTGACGTGAACCGGATGCCCCTGAACTTGGGGGGACGCCGGGCGAACTGAATCGCATAGCCGAGTCTGATGGTCCGCAGGAGCCACCGGGACGGGCTGGGGAGCGCTAACCAGGCTCCGAGAGACCGCACCAGTGGAACCAACGGGCCCACCGACATGCCCGCGGTGGGGCAGCGAGGTGGAACACAGGGACCGGCCCCAGGGCCTGTGACGGCCTGGCCTGTGACGGCAGGGGGCGGGGTCTGGGTGTGTAGTGTAGCACTCACCTGATTTCTCCTTGCATGGGAGGAGACACAGGAACCCGGCTTGAGGCTTGTGACAGCCCGGCGTTTGACGACTTGAAGCGGGGAATGGAGTGCTACTGCCCTTACCTGGTTCCACGAATGGGCAGGAGGGGTGCTCTTGGGCAACCACCTGCTGCCTGCTGGCGAGAGAGGAGGAGGGAAGCGATCCTGTGATGCACGGATCACCACTCTCCTCCTCTTGAGACCCAGAGATTGAGGAAACCGCTCTTTTACTGATGTTTTGGGTACCGCTGGCTGCTGGGCCAGCGGCGGAACAAAAACAAACTGAAACACAGGATTCTCCACCCGGCCCTCCACCGGGGGAGGGAGTGGTGCGGTCACCATCTCCCGAAGAGCAGTCTCCTCCATCTCTGGGTCGCTCGTCTCAGGGCCTCTTGCACTTGCGCTTGCCGCCAGGTTTGGCGGGGGCCTGGACGGGCTGGGCGTCCTGCCTGCGACCGGCTCCACGACGCGGCCTGGTGGAAGGCTGCTGCGGCTGCGCGGGAGCGGGGGCGGCCGCAGGGGGGCGCCCACGGCGACGAGCAGGCTGAGGGGCTGCAGCCGGAGTGGAAGCAGCAGGTTTCCTCCGGCGCATGATGTGTTTGATCGCCTCAGTCTGCTTCTGGGCTGCCGAGAACTGCTGGGCAAAGCTCTCGACAGCGTCGCCGAAAAGGCCGGTCTGTGACACGGGAGCATTCAGGAACTGTACCTTTTCCAGCTCTCTCATGTCAGCAAGACACAGCCAGAGATGGCGCTCCTGGACCACTAACGTGGACATCGCACGACCCAGAGACTGTGCGGTCACCTTCGTCGCTCGTAGCGCGAGGTCCGTCGCAGCGCGCAGCTCATGTAGAACCGCCAGGTCGTGACCACCCTCGTGCAGGTCTTTCAGTGCTTTGGCCTGGTGGACCTGCAGCAACGCCATAGCGTGGAGGGCGGAAGCCGCCTCCCCACAGGCTCTATAAGCACTGCCAGTTAGACCTGACGAATACTTAGAGGCCCGTGAGGGGAGACACGGATCACCCCGCAGGGTGGAAGCGGCTGTTGGACATAGTTGCATGGCCACAGACCGTTCCACCGAGGGGATGCCCGCATACCCCAAAGCGGCTCCACCATCGAGGGTGGTGAGAGCGGAAGAACTACAAGATTTGTTTCGGGCAGTGAAAGGTGCCCTCCACGATCTTGTCAGCTCCTCGTGCACTTCCGGGAAGAATGGCACCGGAGGGGGGCGCTGAGAACCAGCGCGACCCCCACCGAGAAACCACTCGTCCAGCCTCGAAGGATCGGGACGCGGTGGTGGATTCCACACGAGCCCGACATTCTCGGCGGCCCGGGAAAGCATGGCCGTCATCTCTGGGTCTGGCTCGGACAACGCTACCACACCCGAAGGGGGCAGCGCAGCCGAGTCGTCATCCCCGGAGAGAGAGGGCCCGCCCTCCGATGCAGTGATCGACATCTGGTCGTCAGGGGGACCACCGAAGGAGACGCCTGGTGCACCCCGAGCAGAGGGCCCAGCACGCTCCTTCGGCAGCTCCACCGGCTGCGGAGTGCTTGAGGGGCGAGGAGCTCCACTTGGGGAAGCCCTCACCGTAATCCTCAGATCACCTCTGCCCCCACCGGACCCAGCGGCGCGCACGCTGGACCGCGGCAGAGGCAGAGGGACTCCGCCATGTTTGACATAGCGGAGTCTAAGACGCAACTCCGAGATGGTCATGTCCCCACAAGAAGAACATGAGCCATCCACGAAAGCCTCCTCAGCGTGCTGAATGCCCAGACACGTGAGGCAGCAATCGTGACCGTCCTGAGGCGCCAGGAAGCGACCACAGCCAGAAACGCACGGGTGATAAGACATCTTTAAAAAGACGCGATCACCCGTGTACTCTCTTAGAGAAATTTGCTCTTAGAATGCTCTTTTTTTTTTTGAGGTGCTGAAGCACGCAGGGGAGTTTGGCCACCGCACACTCCAAGTGTGGCTGCCAGCGGGAAGAAGATGATTCTGCTCTCCCGGACACCGTGACCACCGCTGCTGCACCGTAACGCCCGCACTCGTTCACAGAACACTCTTCTTGGGAAAGGGAGCAGTAGCTTCACTACCGCTCGGCTCCGAAGCGAAAGGATAATTGATGCGGTGCATCAGCTGCCTCTTATGCTCACGCTGTGATCAGCGGCAGCTGGATGCAATAATCGCATGCCAATGTCCATTGGCTCGTTTAGTTACACTCGAAGTGGATTGGTCTCTCTGGCGAGATCCCAATTTCGTCGGTCATCCGACGTGACTCGGAGTGACCGACTGAAAGGGGAACTGTATTTAACGAAAATAAAGGCATGCAGGCAAATAAAGAAAGAAAGAAATGTCAAAATAAATGAAAAACTAAAATGAAACAGTTATTGAAAGCCTAACTAAAATAAAGTAATAATTATAAAAAATAAATGTGCTGGCAAAATGAGTCGCAATGCGCAAAATGGGTTCTTTTTATTTTCACATTCTCCATTAAAATACGTTCAAAAATGATATGTGACTTGTTGGAATCAGGCAAAAAATGACTGAGCTACAGCCGTTTGAAGGCAATAGAGACAGCAGATCTGATTTCGAGAATAATCGAGTTAAAGATTACAAAGCAAAATCACCAAGCAACGTTGCATATTTTCCTCCAATCCTATTCTTAATAATAATTACTATATTATTAATCACAATATAGCTATTTTATTATTTTATCTTTGTTATTAAAAATAAGAACAAAGATGCAAATAAACGGTAGTTTAATCAAGAGCAGCGAGTGATTCCGTATTTTCTTTTTATGTATGATTAACATTGAGACAGATCTATATTAAGACCTACTGTAATGGATAGATCAAATATAATGTTACACATCAGATATTCCTCCAACCATTAACTAAACGTTCATGTAAGGCATAACAGATTATGATTGTGTGAAACTCGTCAATACATATTTCGCAATAATTGCGCGCTCGAGGAGAGGCGAGACTTATGTACGCGCTTTGCAAATGTCAGTCAGCTCGATCGTATTGTTTTCATCAGCATAGGTTTGAAAATCATATTTCACTGGTTTGGACTCATGTAATCGAGAATTCGATATGAATATTCACAAAGCTGGAATGCTGCTCTTTGCGACAATAGACCTACAAAATATGGTGAGAAGCAGCAGCGGTCGTCCAGAAGCGAGCATAGAAAAGGTAGGCTACTCCTCTCAGAAAACGTACAAATAAAGATAAATTTAGATGTTTAATTACTATTTGGAGCATTGGGATAGCTAGAAGAGGGCTTAATGAACTCATTTTGTGAAAAACTCAAATTCGACCAAAACTGTAATTTTTCATTTTTTATTTTTTTTTTTTTTGCCTGTATAGCTCAAAATTAGTCCATGCGCATTCCGATATATATATATATAGCCGATATAAAGTGCAGTCAGTCGATTAAAAAAAATAGCTAATTAATCGACACGTTTTTTCTTCTGAAATCTGCATCGGTCTTTTCGCGACGATTAAATGTTTAATTTTACTTCTAAAATGATTGTTAAACCAGTTTAAATGAAATATTGTATACATATTTAAACGGTAAAATATGTTGTATTAGGAACTGTATTTAACGAAAATAAAGGCATTTAGGCAAAGAAAGAAAGAAAGAAAGAAAAATGTCAAAGAAATAAAAAACGAAAATGAAACGAAACTAACAGCAGTTATTGAAACCTAACTGAAGTAATAATTATCAAAAATAAAAAAAAAATCACTTTCATTTATATACATATTTAACTTGCTTTTAACGTTTTATGTGGGACAACAGGCTATTGCCATATCGAAATCTAAAATTTGAGCTTTTATACTGTAGCTACCAATCACTTCTAGACCTCAAAATGCGTTTTAAATATCAGAATCAAAAAGAGCTTTATTGTCAAGTGTGTTTATGTACACAAAAACACAAGAAATTCGTCTTGGTGACAGGAGCATCCAGTGGAGAAAGTACAGAGAGAGTGCAGGAATGCATATAATTTAAGGTAATAGAATGAAATATAAGGCTAATAATAAACAGAATAGACAATGCATTAAAAGAATAATAACTATATGGTAATAAAAATATAGATAAAATAGAATTATGAATGTGCAAATGTTTTAGGAGGTTATGTACAAAATATAGAGAAAATAGAAAGAATTATGAATGCGCTATTTTACAGATGAAAAGTTTTGAGAAGTTATGTACAGATGTACAGTCCTGAGATGTTAGGCTATGTATTGTTCAGGTGGAATATAGCTGTTCTTATGCTGTTCAATGATGATTTATCTGTGTCCTAATGCAAGAACAGAAACAATGTTTTAGTATTGAAGGCCAAAATAGATCTCAATTAGGCTAATTCGTGCACATGCATGCTCTTGTTTTCTTCTTTGTAAGATGGCAGAAGTGACGCAACCGGAAACTGTAATGCCTCAGCTCAAAAAAAGTTTCTCGTGCGCACGCGATAGTTTCTCGTGAGCACGCAAAAGTTTCTCGTGCGCACGCGATAGTTTCTCGTGCGCACGCGATAGTATCTCTTGCGCACGCGATAGTTTCTCGTGCGCACGCGATAGTATCTCGTGCGCACGCGATAGTTTCTCGTGCGCACGCGATAGTTTCTCGTGCGCACGCGAAAGTCTTCATTTTTTATTTTTTGCCAATGTCCCTTTAGGGGCTCCGTAAAAAAGTGCTAATGTCTGATTTTGTGGTTAAATTATTAAAAAATTATAATCTTAATTCAAGTGAAGAAAGATTTTGAAAGTCTGACAGTAATCAGTGCTGAGTACTTCTGTAAGGTTAACCCTGCCTGGTTTAAATGTTTGAAAAAATTATAAAAAAAAATTAAACATTTAAGGCGAAAGAACAGAGGAGCCGGGAGTGGCATGCATATCGAGGTTGTAGAACCTTACAACGTAAGCGGCAAGGACTGTTACAAATGTCAAGCATAGGCACACCTGACAGAAAGGCCTTGTAGGCCGCCACACTTCTAGTTGAGTGAGCCTTGACCCCCAAGGGTGAGGGGAAATCAGAGGACTCGCAGGAAAGAGAAATGGTATCAACAATCCACCGGCTGAGGGTCTGTTTAGTAGCAGGACAACCCCTCTTAGAATGACCATAGCAAACAAACAACTGGTCAGCCTTCCTCCACAGTGCAGATCTGTGGACGTATGCGTCCAGTGCTCACACTGGACACACACAACTAAGCTTCTGCTGGTCTGGCTCCCGAAAAGGAGGAGGACAGAAAGCCTGCAGTACAACGGGCCGTGGTGCAGAGGAGGGCACTTTAGGCACGTAGCCATGTCTTGGGTGCAGAAAAGCTTTGGCCATACCGGGTGCAAAGTCTAGATAAGATGGGGCCACTGAAATGGCCTGTAGATCCCCAACTCTCTTGAGAGAAGAAATAGCAAGTAGAAAAGCAGTCTTGACTGTCCCTCCTGACGGGAATCTCCCATGGAGGGCCGTCGAGCAGGGACACTAGGTCCGAGAACCATACTCGAGCCGGCCAAAATGGGGCTACTACCAATAGACGGATCTCATCTCTGGGGCACTCTCTCCAGAACTCCCGGGAGCAGAGCAATCGGGGGAAATGCGTACAGACGAAGCTTTGGCCACGTCTGCACCATAGCATCCAGTCCGAGAGGAGCTGGATGAGTCAGAGAGAACCAGAGGGGACAGTGCGATGTCTCCTGAGTCACAAACAGATCTACCTGAGCTTGACCAAACATACTCCAAATCTGGTTCACCACCTCGTGGTGGAGTCTCTATTCCCTGGGCCTCAGCCCCTGCCTCGACAGGATGTCTGCTCCCTGATTGAGATGCCCAGGGATGTACACTGCTCTCAGCGAGAGTAGTTTGCCTTGGGCCCACACAAGGATCTGATGCGCCAGCCTGTAAAGGGGGCACAAACGCAGACCAGATGTAAGAGACCACCGCTGTGTTTTCGGTACACACCAGTTGATGTGCCACATGAGATGGCAGCTGTTGCACAGACCGCGAGCTGAACGTCCACTCATGACCGCTCCCCAACCGGTGAGGGACGCATCCGTCATTAGTATTACACGACGACAAGGAGCTCCCAACACCGGGCCCTGAGATAAGAACCAAGGTTTCTTCCACATGTCTAAGGCACGTAAGCCTCGCCGCGTGACCTTGATCATGCGAAGCAGATTTCCTCTCGGGGAAAACCCCTTGGTCTTGACTCACCACTGTAGGGGTCTCATGTACAGCAGGCCAAAAGATATCACGTTGGACGCAGCTGCCATCAGACCCAGCAGTATCTGAAACTGCTTGACAGTAAGTGACCGGCCTTCTCTCAATCTCTTGACTGCCGTGAGGATCGACTCGATCCGAGCAGGAGACAGACGTGCCTGCATCGTGGTCGAATCCCACACCACACCCAAATAAGTGGTTCTCTGAACTAGAGAAAGAACACTTTTCTTGGAGTTTAGTCTTAACCCCAATACTTTCATATGGGCGAGAACGACATCTTGATGCTGAACCACCAATTGCTCTGACTGAGCTAGAATCAACCAATCATCGATATAATTTAGTATGCGGATGCCCTGGAGTCGCAACGGAGCCAGAGCAGCATCCACACACTTCGAGAAAGTGCGGGGTGAGAGTGCCAGACCGAACGGAAGAACCCGAAATTGGTAAGCTTTGCCCCCAAAAGTGAACCTCAGGAACTTCCTGTGTTGAAGAAGGATGGAAATGTGAAAGTATGCATCTTTTAGATCTACCATGACAAACCAGTCCTCAGACCTGATCTGAGACACGACCTGCGTGAGAGTGAGCATCCTGAACTTCATTTTCTCTACTGAGCGGTTCAACTGATGCAGATCTAGAATTGGACGCAACCCCCCATCCCTCTTCAGTACGATGAAGTACCGGCTGTAGAACCCGGACTCCCTGTTGAGAGGAGGGACCACCTCGATGGCCTCCTTCCTCAAGAGAGTATCTACTTCCTGTTCCATAACCAGAGCCTGCTCGGATCCCACCAAAGTGGGAAAAACTCAGCTGAACCGCGGTGGATGAGACTTGAACTGAATTCTGTAGCCTCTTTCTACAGTGCACAAGACCCATTGAGATACATTTGGCAGAAGTTTCCACGCTGCCAGATAATCTACTAAGGGAATCAGTCTCTCGAGACTGACCTCTGGTGTTCTTAGAACGACCTATCTAGGTGCTCTAGAGACCTCCTCGGAGGTAGCGAGCCTCCCAGAACCGCTACGTTTTCTGCCGGAAGCTGAGAGAAGCGCTCGCTGGAGACCGCTGTGCCCTGAAGCAGGGTTGCAGGGTTAACAGACCGATCTCCTGAAGGCACTGAGGAGAGACGGGCACCGTATAATGAGGTGTCTACTGCTCTTCCCCAGAAGGACCTGCCCTCCGAAGTCCTGAGACGTGCACATCAGGACTTCTTAGCCGAGGCCCTCTTCGCCTGAAGAATGGTCTGCAGATCTGGCTTCGGCTTAGAAGACCCCAACTTCGAGCGTCTCTGCTCTCTGTCCCGCTGCAGAGGATAACGAGAGGCAACACTCTGTTTTTGTTGTTCCCGGTATGAGGAGGAGGTACACGGAGGGGGCTGCTCCTGCCCGGCAGCCCCAGAAACTAGAGAGCGGTGAGGGAGGAACCGTTGGAACGTTGCCGCTTGTCTACGAGCCTCCTGAAACCTGTCGATGACTGTATTAATGGCGTCGCCGAACAGGCCAGAAGGCGCAAGCGGGGTGTCCATAAGGAAGACCCTGCCTTTCTCTCTCATCTCAGACAGGGTCAACCACAAATGCCTCTCCACCGCCACCATTGCTGCCATAGACTGGCCGATAGCACGCGTGGTCTCTTTGGTGGTTCACCTAAGCTCAGAGATATCATCTGCTTTGACTTCCTCGTCCTCATCCAGCTCCTTCAGCAGGTCAGCTTGGTATCCTTGCAACACAGCCATAGTATGCAAGCATGCACCAGCCTGACCTGCTGCTGCATATCCTTTGCTCACCAACACTGAAGTTGTACGCAGCGGTTTGGATGGCAATGCCAGGGCTCTCAGAGACGATGCCGCTCTGTGAGACAGATAGCTCGCGAGCGTCTGTTCTACCCGGGGCATCGCTCTGTAACTGTGATCATCCAATCCCACCACTTTAGAATAGTGACTGGCTGTGGGACTGAAGATACGGGCCGAGTATGGCTTAGCCCACGATCTCGAAACCTCAGTGTGGAGATCGAGGAAAAAAGGTAAGCCCCGGTGTGGAGGTGCGCAAAAACTATTCATCTAATTTGCTCTTCGGCGGCTCGGTCTGTTTCTCGGCGGGCCAATTGATGTGTAACTTGGCAACCGCACAAGTAATTACCTCCACTAACTCCTCACACTGGGGAGACTGGGGTGGTGAATCCGCAGTCTCATCGACGCCCTCCACATCGAACTCCTCGGAGGACGATAGGCGAAGCGCCGAGCCCAGAGGAACACTGGTGAGAGCTCCCTCCTCAAAGAGATCTCTCCAGGAGGGCGCTCACAATGCGGACAATAAGCCCCCTCGAGGGCTGACTGAGCATGCTCCGCTCCCAAAAAAACAATGCACAGACTGTGTGTATCCCCACCTGTGATGTAACAAGGGCAGGGAGGAACACACAGCCTGAAACGCTGTTTGTCACCACTCGTAATATCTTTTGCCATGATAAATGCACCAGCAAGACAGACAACAATAAATAGGACTGACACAGACAGAGAGCGCTTACTGAATGACAGAAGTTGCTGCTGTTTCCACTGCATGCGCTTTTAAGCTTCCTGGTTGTGACGTCTCACCACTCCGTTGGACTGTTTACACACGTGATTCAGAGCGTGGTCACGCTGAAGGCGTTCCCAAAGCGTTTCGACGCAGCTTGAGTTCCTGAAGGGGAACCTTATTTAGTAGTTTGGCATAAAACTTTATTATATTCAAGGCAAGTGTAGTTCAGGTTGTAAAATGTGGTAGAATTTTAATGGTACAACCATCCAAAAAGTTAATGATATTTCTGAATAAATTATTCATGATATTTTTACACCACATGACCATTTTAAAACCATTAAAATAAACTTTTGTTGAAAATGGTATATGGTAAATGGTAGACCTAATTTCTAAGAACTTGGCACATGTTTAAAACTCGATTCTTAAAAGATGTGCTTTTCTTTATCTTGGACACTTTTGTCACCGTATTGGAGCTACTGTGTGTGCTTAATGCATTAAATCTGCATTTAATCTGACTGTTGAAATGTCCACATTGAAACTGAAATTTGTTCTTTAGCAGACACTTTTATTCAGAGAGACTGGAACTCAGCAACATTATACTGTAGTTTCTGCTCCATTCCTACAGACTTTAATAACTTCAGCATCACGGTGTGGTGGAGCAGACAGAGTCATACAAGAAATCCATGAAGGACTGAATTTCCAGAGCCTATGACAAACAAGACATTTGGCTTACATCTGTCACAGTGGTCCAGTGCCATTGTGCTTTTCATCTGTATCAGAGAAGGGGCTTCTGCTTTGCATGTTGCTAGGAAACTCCCCGGGGAATTTCAATCCATGCTTATATTCCTGTCTGAGTGTGTGCTCTGGCTCATTTTATTGCCTCTCTGGCATTTGTGGATGAAATGATAGCACAGCTTTACATGCGAGTCTAGTTCTCTATGAAAGCAAGTAGTGAGAAATGCTAAGGAGACGCTCTGTTTCACAGAATGCAAATAATGGAGTGTGTCAGGCTGTCCTTGTGTGTTTCAGGTTGTTCCGCACATTCCGGAATGATAAGTATGTTTACATGCTGCTTGAGGTTTGCCTGGGAGGAGAGCTGTGGAGCGTGTTGAGGGACATGTGAGTGTAGGTTGTTTTGACACATACTACAGCTCACTGTCTTTGATAATCACGCAGAGTTATTACTGGTTATGGCTGAATGATTCATAGCGTCTCAACTGCTAATAAAGGTAGAATACCTTAGAATGTTGTGATGTTTTGGTTTCATTTAGGAGCTGTTTTGATGAGCCCACTGCCCGCTTCTGTACTGGATGTGTGCTGGAAGCTTTTGATTACCTGCATTGCAAAGGCATCGTGTACCGAGACCTGAAGCCGGAGAATCTTCTTCTGGATGGGGAAGGCTATGTCAAAATGGTAATTTTACTGTACATATACCACTAAATACGATGGTAAAAGGTCCAAACATCTGAGGCCCAATTAAAAAATCTTGGAATTTTCTTTGGATTGCATTTTAATGTGGAAATAAATGTTAGGGCAAAACAATTATGATGAATAAGAACATGAATAAGAGTTATTTCAGATTTTGCACTATTTCTAGGCCTCTAAGCCAGTGGTTTTCAACCGTTTTGACTCTAAGCCCCTTTGTCTTAGATAATATTTAAAGAAATTGTTTACCCAAAATGAAAATTTGCTGAAAATGTACTCATCCTCAGGACATCCAAGATGTAGATGATTTTGTTTGTTTATGGGGATAGATTTGGCGTTACATCACTTGCTCACCAATGGATCCTCTGCAGTGAATGGGTGCTGTCAGAATGAGAGTCCAAACAGCTGATAAAAACATCACAACGCTACATAAATTTGTAATAAACAAATCCATCATTAATACATTTTAACTTTAGCAAATTTTAATTTTTTAGTAATTTATTCCTTGAAAGTACCTCTGGTACTTCTGTTGTAATAAACTCAATATGATTATGTTTGAGTATTTTTTATTATTTTAATTAAGATTATGTTAATATTACTACATTTAAATCATTTTAAAAATTACTGGGCCCCCTGATTAAGAATCTATGATCTACGCTCATTTGAAAATGATCATGTGACTCTTTGCACAGATGGTCAAATGTTTTTACTTCTATTGAAGGACAAGATGCTCACTGGATCATTCTCAAATCATGCTAGAAAACATGATCATCAAAATTTTTAAATAAAATTCTCATGCAGATACGATAATTTGTTATTAACCTTTTTTATTATCAAATTGAAAAGAATACAAAATAGAAGAATTTTTAACAGGGGTCTGAGACTTTTGGACCTCACTAAATATATGCATGGATTCTGAGATACAGCCACTTTTAGTCTTACACTGAGCATCCTTATTATTTGCTATGTTTGATTTATTTATTTTTTTCAGACTGATTTTGGCTTTGCCAAAAAGATCGGACTAGGTAAGAAGACTTGGACGTTCTGTGGCACTCCTGAATATGTGGCTCCTGAGGTCATCCTGAATAAGGGTCATGATTTTGGAGCTGACTGCTGGTCCTTGGGCATTCTCATCTTTGAGCTCCTGATTGGCAGGTAAACATTTGTGTTTCAACGCATGCGTTTCATGCTTCCACGTGTCTGCAAATTCCCAAACAATGGAAACACTGGCCCTGTGGTGATTTTAAAGCAATTTCTGTTTCAACTAATGCTGTGAGATTGGGACAGACTTACCATTTACACAAGCAATGGCAAGTGTTTGGAAGCAAGTTTTGCAGTTCCGTTTGGTGCCACTAATGGTGCAGAAATTACACACTTCACCTTTAAAGAGCACAGATTTCCCAGACATGAATTGGCATGGCCTTCCCTGTGCTTCTGCCAAAACGCTCTGCACCACGTTCAACATCCGTTTTGTAAAGGGCAGGGCTCTCTTGACCAGAGCAAATGGTCCTCTAGTGTGAGATTAGCAGTCATGGCTCTCGCAGCGAACTCCATTGCCTCAAGCTACAGACAGCATCACCATAGCAGCATAGAGTTGAGGATGGGACTACGCAATAAGCTGGACAAAATCATCATGATGTAATGCCAGAGGACGTTTACATCTCTTCAGTCTTACTGATACACTGTTTGCTGTGCTCATTTACTGCATAAATTACCATTCTTATGCATGGTTGCGTTATGCATTCCTGTGACATTATTAATGTATGTTTTAGTACTCCACTTCAAATTCACCAAGTTAAATATACATTTTATTGTCTGTCATTTTCAAATCAATTGATGGTGTTTGAAATATAACATGTCCCACACGACTGTCAGCCCTCCATTCACAGGCTCTGATCCAATCAGGATCTACACCATGGTTCTTCACGGGATAGAGAAGGTAGACTTTCCCAAGAGGATCAGCAAGCGTCCAGAGGATCTCATACGGAGACTTTGCAAGTAGGTTTCTCATATTCTGAGACCTATTTTTTAAACTCATCACAAATATACAGCAGGTAAATAATAACAATATAACAATAAAAAATACAAAATTAAGCATAAAAATGATCATAAAAAACATAACACAAATAATGGGTAAAACAGTCCATTTTTAATTCATTTGAACTTTTTTCAATATTTAAGGTAATATTTAAGATAAGTATGTACTTGTGGAAAAAAAGTACACTTTAGCATACTTTTTTGTACTTATTGGGGAAACAGTGTATTTTTAAAGAATATACTTGAATGTGAACCGAATGTAATTTTTTTTCTGAAACACTTAACTTGCATGTTATTTAATTAAATGAAAATGTAGTATAATTTTAACTTAAGAAGGACTTAAGTGTATTTTTATGTGTCATTTCATAAATCTTTAATATTATATATTCTGCAAATACAATTTTTATTTTACTTTTAAGATTTGAAGTACACTACAAGTGCACTTTCAATATAATTGAGCGCACTTCGTTTTCACAAAAGTTTTTAAAATACACATCACAGATTGTCCTTTAAACTGAATAAATTCTTTCTTTTGTTTGTCGCATTGTATTAAACGATTGTCTTCTTAAAGGACACGTATGATGCTGCCTTAGAATTTTACCAGAAGATGATGTATTTTAAACAGTATTCTTGTTTGGAGTGTGCTGCCTATGTAGCTCATGTAGGTTTTGGAGCAAAGCCTCTGTCATCCTTGTGTACCAGTTAATGTATGTTTAATAGGTACACAAACATGACAGTTCGGTACGTACCTCGGTTCTGATGTCACGGTTCGGTATGGTTTCGGTACACCAGGAGGAAAAAAGCTAAACATAAATTGCTTCTTTTTTAATTAAACAATGGTTTACTGAACAAAGGTTACAATTAACAACAGAGCCCAAACTGTCATAACTTGTTTCACAAAAGATTTATTTAAGCATACATTAAATAATTAAGATAAACAGGTAAAGTAAAATATAATGAAGTATATAGTCTAATATTTAGCAAAATGCTCTTCACTAGACTTCAACACCCCTACTGTTTATGCATTTATTGATGTGACTTTTTCACTTGCTTGGCCTGTATAAGAACAGTCACTCACTCATCTCCCTCAATGTCTCCAGGCTCAATCCAGCAGAACGGCTTGGGAATAAAAAGAATGGCATCATTGACATCAAGAAACACAAGTAGGTCAACAAATATTATTTGCTGAAAAATCATTTATTCACCCTATTCATCATTTATTTGTTCTTAACATGACCCTTGTAAAGTACACTTTTAAAAAGAGTACTTCTTAAATGAAAGAGTACATCTCTCTCTCTTAATTTCATGTTAATGGCAAATGTGTATTATAGTTTATTTAAAATGCAGTTAGCTGATCCTTAGAGTGCTTTTTTGACCCACTTAAAAAGACTTAAGTACACCTTTGTATGTAATTTCATAATTACTTCTGTTGTCGTTGAAATATAAAGTGTACTGCTACAGTAAATGTACTGACAAGTATTTATGATAAGCTAAAATATACTAATATATTAAAGGATTAGTTAACTTCCAGAATAAAAATTACCTGATAATTTACTCACTCCCATGTCCAAGATGTTCATGTCTTTCTTTCTTCAGTCACAAAGAAATATATATATTTTTTTTTTTTGAGGAAACATTCCAGGATTTTTCTGCATATAGTGGACTTCAATGGGAGGCGACGAGTTGAAGGTCCAAATTGCAGTTTCAGTGCAGCTTCAAAGGGCTCTACATGATTCCAGCCGAGGAATAAGGGTCTTATCTAGTAAAACGATAATTTTCTTGTCATTTTATTTAAAAAATAAAAATGTATATACTTTTATACCACAAATGCTCTTCTTGCTCTAGCTCTGCGATGCGGGTCTTCACGTATTGTGTAATCATGTTGGAAAGGTCACGTGCAGTTAGCTCTTTGCCCTACTCACTTACTGCATGCATCAGGGATATCAAGCATTGGATGTCCTTGAATTTCCTTAAACGAAATAATAACAAAACTGAAATATTGATGATTGGCTCTGCTACCTCAGTCAAAAGTATGGACCTGTCCTTTGAAATTGACAGGGTTCATGTTAAGCCTTCTTCATCTGTTCGTAATCTCGTTGTCTTATTTGACTCATCTCTATCTTTTGCCTCTCACATTTGTTTTGTTGTTAAAACCTCTTTTTTTCATCTTCGTAATATTGCACGTCTTCGACCTTTTCTAACTCTAGCTGATGCTGAAATCTTAATTCATGCATTAATCACATCACGTCTGGATTATCGCAATGCTCTATTTCTTGGTCTGCCTAAAAAAACTTACTTCTAACATTTAAGGCATTAAATGGTCTTGCGCCTCCATATCTATTTGACCTACTGTACTCCTACTATCCTGCCCGGTCCCTCAGATCATCTGAGCTTGGTCTTTTGTCCATTCTTCTTTATCAGCTGTCCACTGTAGGTGGTAGGTAATTTGGTGTTAATGCTCCTAAATTATGGAATTCGCTACCCCTTACACTTGTATTGTCTATGTTGGAGTGCAAATGTTTTGTATAGCACTATGTAAAGTGACCTTGAGCAATGGAAAGGTGCTGTATAAATAAAACGCCTCTAGGTTACGTATGTAACCCTAGTTCCTCGAGGGAACGAGACGCTGCGTCGAAACGCTCTGGGGAACGCCTTCAGCGTGATCGCGCTCTGAACACGTGTGAAATCTGTCCAAAGGATGGGCGAGACGTCACGGGCGGGTGACGTCAGAGACCAGGAAGCTATAAAAGCACGTGCGGTGGAACCGGCGTCAGCTTCCAGGAATGAAGCAAACGCTCGCAGGGATGCCGGAAGTATGGCTTCGAGACGCAGCGTCTCGTTCCCTCGAGGAACTAGGGTTACATACGTAACCTAGAGGCGTTCCTCTTCAGGAACTCGAGCTGCGTCGAAACGCTCTGGGGAACGAGGTGCCCACGCCGCCAGACTTCCAAGTCCCTGCCCTGTGTGTATCCCTAGGAGCACAACGAGGGCGAGAGAACGGAAGCGCCTGGAGTGGCCCGCATATCGAGGCCATAGAACCTGACAAAAGTCAGGGGCGTGGACCATCCTGCAGCGTTGCAGATGTCCTGCATCGGAACACCTGCAAAGAAGGCCTTGGAGGCCGCCACACTCCGGGTCGAGTGAGCCTTGACTCCCAGAGGTGAGGGGAGATCAGAGGACTCGTAGGCAAGGCAAATGGCATCCACGATCCACCGACTGAGGGTCTGCTTAGAAGCCGACAGACCCCTCTTGGGGGGACCATAGCATACCAGCAGCTGGTCCGCCCTTCTCCACAGGGCAGTTCTGTGGACATATGTGTCCAGTGCTCGCACCGGACACATACAATTAAGCTTCTGCTGGTCGGGCTCCCTGAAGGGAGGAGGACAAAAGGCCTGGAGTACGACAGGCCGTGGTGTAGAGGAGGGGACCTTAGGGACATACCCCACTCGAGGGTAGAGGAAGGCTTTGGCCAGACCGGGCGCAAAGTCTAGATAAGAAGGGGCCACTGAGAGGGCCTGAAGATCCCCAACTCTCTTTAGAGAAGATATCGCCAGAAGAAAGGTAGTCTTCAAAGTAAGGTGGCGATCAGAAATCTCCTCAATGGGCTCGAATGGGGGCCTGCAGAGAGCCTCTAACACCACAGCCAAGTCCCACGGAGGGACACGGGATCGTACTGGAGGCCTCAGCCTCAGCGCACCGCGGAGGAAACGTGTAACTAGGGGGTGTCTGCCCACTGGCTGGCCGCCGAGAGGGGCGTGGTAGGCCGATAAAGCCGCCACGTAGACCTTCAAGGTGGAGTGGGTCAACCCTGCGGAGAAACGGGCCTGCAGGAACTCCAGCACTGTACCAATAGGGCAGTTAACTGGGTCGAGCCGGAGGTCTCCGCACCATGAAGTGAAAAGCTTCCACTTCAGGGCGTACAGTTTCCTCGTAGAGGGAGCTCTGGATTGGAGTATGGTCTCAACAACCTCGGTTGAGAGACCGGAAGCTATGAGTTGTGCCCCCTCAACGGCCACACCCACAGCTTCCACAGCTCCGGGCAAGGGTGGACGATAGTGCCCCCTGCCTGTGAGAGGAGATCCCTCCTGACGGGAATCTCCCATGGAGAGCCGTCGAGGAGAGAAATCAGGTCCGAGAACCATACTCGGCCCGGCCAGAACGGTGCTACCAGAAGTAGACTGACCCTGTCCCGGCGCACTCTCGCCAGAACTCCCGGGAGCAGAGCGATCGGGGGAAAGGCGTACAGGCGAAGCCTCGGCCAAGCCTGTGCCATGGCATCCAGCCCCAGCAGAGTGAACCAGAGTCAGAGAGAACCAGAGGGGACATTGCGATGTCTCCTGAGTCGCAAAGAGGTCCACCTGAGCCTGGCCAAACACTCTCCAGATCTGCTTTACTACCAAGGGGTGAAGCATCCATTCCCCGGGCCTCGGCCCCTGTCTCGACAGGACGTCTGCTCCGACATTGAGATACCCAGGAACGTAGACGGCTCTCAGTGAGAGGAGTCTGTCCTGGGACCACACAAGGATCTGGTGCGCCAGCTTGTACAAGGGGCGCGAACGCAGACCTCCCTGGTGGTTGATGTAAGAGACCACCGCTGTGTTGTCGGTGCGCACCAACACATGACGGTCTCTCAGGTCTGGGAAAAAGTGTTTCAGCGCTCGAAACACGGCCAGCATCTCCAGGCAGTGGATGTGCCACGTGAGATGGCGGCCGTTCCACAGACCGCGGGCAGGGTGGCCGCTCATGACCGCTCCCCAACCGGTGAGGGATGCGTCCGTCGCTAGCGTCATGCGGCGACAAGGAGCTCCCAACACCGGGCCCTGAGACAAGAACCAAGGTTGTCTCCACATGTCTAAGGCACGTAGGCATCGCCGCGTGACCTTGATCATGCGAAGCGGGTTTCCCCTCGGGGAGAACCCCTTGGTCTTGAGCCACCACTGTAGGGGTCTCATGTACAGCAGGCCAAAAGGTATCACGTTGGACGCAGCTGCCATCAGACCCAGCAGTTTCTGAAACTGCTTGACAGTGAGTGACCGGCCTTCTCTCACTCTCTTGACCGACGTGAGGATCGACTCGATCCGAGCAGGAGACATACGTGCCTGCATCGTGGTCGAATCCCACACCACGCCCAGATAAGTGGTTCTCTGTAATGGAGAAAGCACACTCTTCTTGGCGTTTAGTCTTAACCCCAGCTCTTTCATGTGGGCGAGAACGACATCTCGATGTCGGATCGCCACCAGCTCCGATTGAGCCAGAATCAACCAATCGTCGATATAGTTCAGTATGCGGATGCCCTGGAGTCGCAGAGGAGCCAGAGCAGCATCCACACACTTCGTAAAAGTGCGGGGTGAGAGTGCAAGGCCGAAAGGAAGAACCCGGTATTGGTATGCTTTGCCCCTGAAAGCAAACATCAGAAACTTCCTGTGAGAGGGAAGGATGGAGACATGGAAGTATGCGTCCTTTAGATCGATCGTGACAAACCAGTCCTCGGACCTGATCTGAGACACAACCTGTCTGAGTGTGAGCATCTTGAACTTCAGTCGCATGACTGAGCGGTTCAAAAGACGCAGATCTAAGATGGGACGCAACCCTCCATCCTTCTTTGGAACTACAAAGTACCGGCTGTAGAACCCGGACTCTCGTTCGTGAGGAGGGACCACCTCGATGGCCTCCTTCCTCAAGAGAGTGTCTACTTCTTGTTCCATTACCAGAGCCTGCTCGGGACCCACCAGAGTGGGATTCACCCCGTTGAATCGAGGCGGAGGAGAACCGAACTGGATTCTGTAACCTCTCTCTACAGTGTGCAGGACCCACTGAGACACATTCGGCAGTAGTTTCCACGCTGCAAAATAGTCTACTAAGGGAACCAGTCTCTCGAGACTGGCCTCTGGTGTACTCAGAGCTGCTAGCTCGGTGCCCTGAAGCGGAGGACCGGCAGGGGACGACCGAACCAACTGCTCTAGAGACCCCCGAAGGGGTGGCGAGCTTCTCAGCTCCGCTACGTCTCCGGGCGGAAAAAACTGAGAGAAGCGCTCGCCGGAGACCGCTGCGCCCTGGAACTCTGGCAGGGTTAGCAGACTGATCTCCTGAGGGCACTGAGGAGAGACGGACACCGTGTAATGCGGTGTAGCCCGCTCTTCCCCAGAGGGGCCTACCCTCATAAGCCCTGGGCCACGCCCGTCAGGGCTTCTTGGTCGAGGGCCTCTTAGACTGAAGAACGGTCCGCAGATCCGGCTTAGCCTTAGAAGCCCCCGACCCCGAGCGTTTGCCACCTCGGTCCCGACCCGGGGGAGCGCGAGTGGCAACGCTCTCTCTTTGAGCCTCTCTATATGAGGAGCTGGTACGCGGCGAGGGCTGCTCCCGCCCAGCAGCCCCCTGAGCTAGAGATCGGCGAGGGAGGAACCGCTGGAATGCCGCCGCTTGTTTACGGGCCTCCTGGTACCTGTCAACGACGGAATTGACGGCGTCGCCAAACAGGCCAGAAGGCGCAAGCGGGGCATCCATGAGGAAGACCCTATCTTTCTCTTTCATGTCAGATAGGGTCAACCAGAGATGTCTCTCCGCCGCCACCAGCACTGCCATAGACCTGCCGATGGCACGGGCGGTCTCTTTGGTAGCGCGGAGAGACAAATCAGCGGTTCTACGGAGCTCAGTGATGTCATCAGATCTGAGCTCCTCTCCCTCATCCAGCTCTTTTAGCAGGTCGGCTTGGTACGCCTGTAACACTGCCATGGTGTGCAGACACGCACCAGCCTGACCTGCAGCCGCGTACCCCTTGCCCACCAGCGCTGATGTTGTACGCAATGGCTTGGAGGGCAAGGTCGGAGCCTTTAGAGACGATGCCGCGCCGGGGGACAAATAGCTCGCAAGCGTCTGTTCCACCCGGGGCATCGCTCTATACCCGCGCTCATTCAATCCCCCCACATTACCGTAGTAAGAAGAGGAGGGGATGAAGAGGCGGGAAGAAAAAGGTCTAGCCCACGATCTCGACACCTCGGTGTGGAGATCGGGGAAGAACGGTAGGCTCCGACGTGGAGGTGGCGGCTTAGTTCGCAGGAAGCGTTCATCTAATTTGCTTCTCTGCGGTTCAGCCTTTTTCTCGGCGGGCCAATCGATATTCAACTTGGCCACAGCACAAGTGACCACCTCCACTAGCTCCTCATATTGGGGCAATTGAGGGTGCGAAACCTCATCGACGCTCACCACATCCACCTCCTCGGAGGAAGATAGGTGAAGCTTCGAGCCGCACCGCCGGGGGGAAGAGACCGCAGAGCGGGCTTC
Organism: Spinibarbus caldwelli; assembly: GCA_039654775.1. Lineage (NCBI taxonomy): Eukaryota > Metazoa > Chordata > Actinopteri > Cypriniformes > Cyprinidae > Spinibarbus > Spinibarbus caldwelli. Next base: position 24,566,297 of record CM077242.1, read on the forward strand.
CGATCCCAGCGAGCGGCCGCTGGATCTGGCGGGTGAGGAAGAAGATAGGGACTCGCCCGTCTCCATTCCCTCCACCAGATCCACCTGCGAACCCCACGAGTGCAGCCCCCGCTCCGCCTCGGCGGACGCGGGACCGGCACCGCGGGGAACGCTGGCGAAGGCTCCCTCGCAAAAGAGAGCCTTCCGGGAGCGAAGTACACGCAGTGAGAGACGCTCGCAGTGTGAGCAGTCGGCTCCCTCGAGAGCCGACTCTGCGTGACTCGCTCCCAAGCAGACCACACACAGGCTGTGTGTGTCCCCAGCAGTGATATAACGATTGCAGGGAGGAACACACCGCCTGTAATGTGATCTGCTCTCGCCCAAGTGCTTTGACTTGCCAGCACTTTTCATTTTTCTTTATGGAGCTTATTGACTCAGGACAAACAACAGTAAATAAGACTCACAACAGAGATCGACAGACACACACAGAGTAGCGATTGCTGAATGACAAAAGCTGACGCCGGTTCCACCGCACGTGCTTTTATAGCTTCCTGGTCTCTGACGTCACCCGCCCGTGACGTCTCGCCCATCCTTTGGACAGATTTCACACGTGTTCAGAGCGCGATCACGCTGAAGGCGTTCCCCAGAGCGTTTCGACGCAGCTCGAGTTCCTGAAGAGGAACTTTTTCTTCTGCTTTGTCTGTGTACTTCGGTTCAAAAAGGTAGGGCAAGGTGAAAAACTCCATCTCATTTTCTCCTCCAACTTCAAAATCATCTGACATCGTTGTTTTACCTTTTTTTTTGTAAAGGGCGTTTGACTTTCTTTGCACGTTCGCTTTGTAAACACTGGGTTGATACTTCCACACGTGACCTTTCCAACGTGACTACTTAATGCATGAGGTCGAGCTAGTGCAAGATGAGCAACTGTGGTTAAAAAGTATATACATTTTTTTTTTTTTTTTTTTTGAGAAAATAACAGATCGTTTCACTAGATAATATCCTTATTCCTCGGCTGGAATCGTGTAGAGCTCTTTGAAGCTGCATTGAAACTGCAATTTGGACCTTCAACCCGTTGGCCACCATTGAAGTCCACTATATGGAGAAAAATCCTGGAATGTTTTAATCAAAAAACTTAATTTCTTTGCGACTGAGGAAAGAAAGACATGAACATCTTGGATGTCATGAGGGTGAGTAAATTATCAGGAAATTTTTACTCTGGAAGTGAACTAATCCTTTAATGTAATTTCTATTGAAACGTATGTTGTGTATTTAAATATATTTGTAATTACACATTTGTTATGATGAAGCAATTTGGTACATTTAAAAATATTGCCTTTAAAAGTATTAACACGCTAGTTAAAATTATAATCAAGTACACTACATGTGCTTTAATATATTAGTCAGTACATCAAAAGAAGTGTTCTTCTTTAAAGCACAGCAATGCATTAAAATGTATTTTAAAGCAAAACTTTTAATTTGAGATTATTACAAAGTGCACTTTTTAAAAGTCTACTTAAGTGTGTTAAGAAACAGCTATGAAAGTATCTGTCTTCATGTTCAATTAAGTGGTCTTTTAGGTCATTAGTATTATGTAATTCTTTTTTACAGGTGGAGTATGAGTAAATAATGATATATATAAGTTTGGGATCAGTACGATTTTTAATGATTTTTAAGGGAATCTCTTCTGCTAATTCATCAAGGCTGTATTTATTCGATCAAAAATACAGAAAAAAAAACATTAATATTGTGAAATCTTATTGCAATTTCTAATATTGGTTTCCTATTTTAATATACTTTAAAATAGAATTTATTTCTGTGACGCAGCGCTGAATTTTCAGCATCATTACTCCAGTCTTCAGTGTCACATGATCTCTCAGAAATCATTCTAATATGCTGATTTATTATGAGTGTTGAAACTGTTGTGCTACTTAATATTGTTTTTTGGAACATGTGATACTTTTTTCTTTGATTCTTTGATGAAAACAAAGTTAAAAAGAACAGCATTTGTTCAAAATAATAATCTTTTCTAACAATATAAGTCTTTACTATGACATTTATTCATTTAACACATCCCTCCTGAATAAAAATATTAATTTCTTAAAAAAAAGAAAGAAAAAATTACTGACCCCAAACTTTTGAATAGCATTGTATATTGTAACACAAAATTTATTTTTTAAATAAATGCTGTTCTTTTCAATTTTTTATTAATCAAAGAATCCTAAAAAATAAAAAAATATGAAGCAGCACAACGGTTTCCAACATTGATTATAAATCAGTATATTAGAATGATTTCTGAAGGATCATGTGACACTGAAGACTGGAGTAATGATGCTGAAAATTCAACTTTGATCACAGGAATAAATAATATTTTAAAGTATATTAAAATAGAAAACTGTTATTTTAAATTGCAATAATATTTCACAAAATAACAGTTTTTTTTCTGTATTTTTGATCAAATAGATACAGCCTTGATGAGCAGAAAAAACATTCAAAATCTTACTGATGCCAAACTTTTGAGCGGCAGTGTATACATATATATATATATATATATATATATATATATATGTATGTATGTATATATACACATACATACACTATTTCTTAAACATTTCAAAATATTGATGACATCAGGTTTAGTGTGATAACTCAGTCTCCTTGGCAAATGCTATGAATCCAGCAATCCTGCCCATAAATCTTGTCAATATATTCCCTTTATTTGTCTCACTGTACACTGCAGACCATACACTGTCATATTCTCATGTAAGTGTTTCATTTATGTGCATTAATGAACATTAGACCCACCTGGGAGTAAACTGAAGCGCTGATCCATGTGTCTGATCACGGGTAGTGTATTGCTGAGTCTGTTTTGCTGCAGGCCTGTCTGTCCCCTCCTTTGTATGTCACAGCACAATGGGTAGCTGAGCCAGCCTGCCAAATTAGCCTCACTGCATTCACAGGGGGAGCAATTAGTGGCCAAAATGAGAGGCACAGCTGTTGCAGCTTCCACAGAGCAGTGAAGCCGCAGACAGCAAGGTGAAGCTCTGGGCCCATCCTTTAACAGTCACGGGAGTGATAGAGCCTAAAGTGCATGTGCACTGATGATGCCCACTGTTCAAATTACAATCAACTGGGAGTTATCACACTTATTATTTTACTAGCGTTCTGTGTGTTTGCACTGAGACACTGTTGTTTTTATATTCATTATGCTTGAGTATTCTTATCACGCAGGGTAAGTGATTCAGGTAACATACACACAAAGCGCACTAGAGCTCAACATCATTTGTATTATGTCACTAAATTATGTTCAGAGCATTATGCAAATGAAGGCGCATGCTCTTGATACAGGCATGAATATGCATGTTCAGGTAACAGTGTGTCGTCAGATGAGTGAGATCTGAGATGTACACTATTGTAAGTTTGGGGTCAGAATTTTATTTTTTTTTTAATATCAATACTTTTAGTCATCAAGGTTGCATGAAATTAATCAAAAGTGACAGTAGACATAATATTAGAAAAGATCAAAAAGATTTAAATATAGAGATTACTAAAATCAAAAGAATATGAAATATGTATCATGATTTCCTCAAAACCATTAAACAGCACAGCTGTTTTCAATATTGGTAATGTTTCTTGAGCAGCAAATCAGCATATTAGAATGATTTCTGACAGCTCATGTGACACTGAAGACTGGAGTAAAATTCAGCTTTGCATCACAGGAATAAATTATATTTTAAAATATATTCAAATAGAAAACAGTCATTTTAAATTGAAATAATATTTCACATTACTTAATGATTCCAAATGTTTAAATTATAGAGTATCTTCAGAATTTAATGGTCATAATATGAGCAAGGAAATTTTCTTGATTTTTAAGCTAAAATAATTCTGTCCATGAAAACATAAAGTACCTTAGAACTCAAACTTCCTCCCCAGTCCAAAAAGTCCATTAAACTGCAACAACTTCTCAGTTTGTGCTTTTGCAAAGAGGCTGTTATTAAACATAAAGACTAGTTGAAAACTGAGTAAAACGGCAAAACCTTTAGCTTGTGAATAAGTACTCATCTCATTTCACATGTAAAGAAAGCGCTTACATATGTGTCTTACATATGTGAGCAGTAGCAAAAAAGTGTCCTGTTCAGTTCTAAAGGTCAGAGAGAGGGTGGAAATGCTATAATGCAGTATAATTTTTGGTGCTATAAAACACTTTCTAACAATAAAAGTGGACAATGTGCAATATGTCCGTTTGAAACATTTTCTCACTGGATGGAAAGTGATGGATGAGGCTGAAGACGTGAGTGGATGCTGAGTCACTGTGCTGTGGAGGTTTACTTTGTTCCTTTGTTTTCTCGCAGATGGTTTCAAGGCTTTAACTGGGAAGGACTGAGGCGGCGGAAGCTGACGTCTCCTCTGAGGAGAGAGGTGAAGCATAGATTCAACAGAGTTTACAATGTTTTTACATACGTCATATTGTGTAAGAAAATTAAGCCTGTTCTCCTACAGTTGTGGTATTCTCTGTTCATTTTTGCAGCTCAAAGGACCTCTGGATCACAGTCATTTTGACATGTTTCCCCCTGAGCTTGAAGAACCCCCAGATGAATTCTCTGGCTGGGATAAAGATTTCTGAAAATGAGCTGTTTCTAAGAAGAAGCTGTCTTCTCAAAAAAGATCTGATATAAAGTGATGGTGGACAGTGTCTGGAGGAGAAGTCTCAGTATTACCTCAGTGTGCTTTCTGAAGCATTGTGCAACTTGACTGACTGACTTGTTCAGATGGACAGGAATCAGGTTTAAAAGCCACGGTTTTAAGTTAAAGAAGACAAAGTTAAAGGTTATTTCAGTGATATTTCATTATAAGTGGATCAATAAATCACTGATGCCTTAAATCTGTCTATTAAGTCTTAAATATGTCTTCAAGTCTCTGACATATCACATTCATTTTGTACTTATTCAGGTGTTCCAGCTCACACTTTTTTAAAGCTGCTTTTATGCTCACTCAGTATTCCTGAGTGTTTTGTCTTTGGTTATGCTGTAACATAACTCAACACTGACTACCATCCCCTATCATTATATAATCAGTTGACTTTTCAGTCTTTTTCATTTTGGTAATTTGGTTAAAAGTTGGATATGGCTTAAAATATGATTTCAAGAGAGAAAGGGAAATTGCCACAATCATGGAGGCCATTTATTTTGCTGAAGTTGCTAATGTTCTTAATCTTTGTTTATGCTGGTGTCAAGCACAGCCACAATGATAATATGGAGAAAATAAAAATAAAAAATCAGACAATAAACAAAGCTGATGGGAAATTCATGTTTATAATGCTAATTTAATAACAACATTTAATGAGCATATGTATATAATTTATTTTTCTGTTGTAGCCTACTTGTTATAGTCAATTTATTCAGGATTTTGTTTCGGATTCTAGATATTTCTGAGATTCACTTATGAATGAAACAACAAGGTCCTCTACTGGGGAAAATCTGCAATCGCAAGCACAAGCTACAAGTTTCTAAGTAGCTTGCAAAATAATTAGTGTTAATAAAGATCGCGCAGATAAATGACTTTGAGGATTTAGTATACTAAGAATTTGTTTATGAGCATTTTATGCTTGTCCTCCACAAGCAAACACGTTCTTACTTTTCCACAGATTGTAGCGTTCATCTCAAACATAGGGCCTAACTGAGACAGGAAAACAATTGTTGTCTCATCTTAAAATATTTGTTCATTCTGTTAAATGGATTAAGATCACAAAAAAGTGACCGGATCAAATATCATCCAAAAATCATCCCTAAAAATTAAAATAAAATAACTATTTTACGGCCATTAAGATTGTTTGTATTATGAGATTAATATTATGGAAAAGTTAAGTTAAGCACTTTCTCTAACCAAATTATATTATTATAATGCATCCAAGTAATGTTTTATCCTTTTTTGCAATATACTGTATATATATATTTGACTATTTAAATTGAACTGAATTGCATAATATTTATTTTCTTAATAAATACAATTTATGCAGACAAATAAACATATCATATAATTGACCCATTACATAATGAGGATTTTACTCTTGAGTTAAACTCATTCCCTGTATGCCAGAGACTGGCTGCTAGAGAAAAACCTTAACTGCTCCTTCTATGAAATGCCAAAGCAGCCTGCCGCTGGTTCTCAGCCAGTGTGTTTGTGTGTGTGTGTGTGTGTGTGTGTGTGTGTGTGTCAGGACAGTGATGGCCTGAAGAGGGAGATGCTTTTGACATTTGTGGAGAACTCATCCAACTGGCCAGCCATCCTTGAGGAAATGCCAAGAGACAGGGGTGAGCTGTTGTCATAGCGATGCATGAAGTATGTCCTCTTTCTACCATTCTGCCAATCAGTAGTGTATTAATCACAGTATGACTCAGTTCTGCTCAATTAGCAAATCACAATCTCCTGCACAGGAGGAAATGATTCTCAGGACAGATATGAAAAATAAGCCTGCTGAACTCTGCCATGTGCCCTGGATGGGCAAACATCCACCTCTTTCAACACACTAAAAGGAGATGGTAAATCTGACTGCCGTGTTATTTTGTATGTAATTTTATTAACTGAACATTTCTAAATCTAAATCTGATCGAAATCTGGAAATTATGTTGTTATAAAGTACATTATGGCATTTGGCATTTAGAAAGAATGTGTCTGTGAAGTTTCAGCTCAAAATAACTCACACTTCATTTATTATATCATTTTGAAAATGCCTATTTTGAGTGGAAGCATAAACACACTGTTTTCATGCATGTGTCTTTAAATGCAAATGAGCTGCTGCTCCCTGCCCCCTTTTCCAGAATTGGTTTTAATTATCATCTCTATTGCGCTGAAATAAACCATATTTAAACTATATTTAGTTAAAACTTCTGATATATGGTTTCCTGAGCACACACATTCGAAGCATGCGCACAGAAAACAGCTGTCACACGGCAAGTGAGTACTATACTAAGTTCTCTTTCATGTCTTATTGTGCTTAAAGGTGACCTATTATGCCCCGTTTTACAAGATATAAAATAAGTCTCTGATGTCCCCAGAGTGTGTATATTAAGTTTTAGCTCAAAATACCCAACAGATAATTTTTTATAGCTTGTTAAAATTGCCACTTTTAGGGTATGAGCCAAAAGGTGCCATTTTTGTGTTTATCCCTTTTCAGAAGATGGCAGAGCTTCAAAAGCTAGAAAAAACTAAACTGGACAATTTCACACACTAAAAATGTCAGAAACTCTCAGTAGCGGTGTTCAGCAGTGTTCAAACTGAAATCGGCTTAGATGTCAGCCATCTGATTGTACTGTGCATATGCGCATTTATGAATTACACAAACGGGGAGAATGGCGCGATAAAAATAACAACAGCTGTTTCATGGTGGCATGATCACGTGCTATCACAAACTTTATAAGTCCCACATGTGATTATGAGCTTGACAAATTCAAGTGGTCGACTTCACATTGCTTTCATATGCAATTTTTAACTACCACATTCCTATTTACAATCATTCTTGTAGCACGTGAAGGCAGCATCAGTGAAAACAGGCATAGCTTTAGCAACATTAGCCTTATAGAGTGCCAAGAAGCTCTTTCAGAAAGGCCATTTGGAAAACAAACGAGTGATATTTATTTTGTCTGGAGCTGACGATCATGCACGAAGCATTGGTATTGATCCCTAAACATATAGGGGACTTTACTGATTTTTTCCTGGGATATTTCCTTCGAAAATTAAATTTAACCACAGTGTCCTCAGCAGCTCAGATGGAGGGAGTCTATGGAGACTCCTATGTTCATTGGTGCATCCCAAAACACAACACTTGTAATGCCTGTTTGGTGCTGACATTGTATCTCCATCAGCTACAGCAAGAAAACAGTAATAGCGGACTGCTGCTTCTCACTCAGGCCTGTGTCTATGTTAACAGGGCAGAGAGGAAGTAGTCCCCAGCTAAGTAACTAGTTATGATATAGCTGGGGACTACTTTCAAGTGCTGCCTAATATCATTGTGCCTGCTGCACCCATGGTACAGCAGCAAAGTTCCTTGATTATTACGCCGGAATGAGAGTATAGTTCCTAGCCATTTTGGCCTAGAAAATCACAACTTTTCATTTTCCGTCGGTCTTAGTACACGATGTAACTACAGAAAAGTCAAGTTTTAAAAAGGAAATTATCGAAACTCTTTGGTCATTTTGATGATGAGATGCTAATGGTCTAATCCGATTCAATGATCTATGCTAAGCTAAGCTAAAAGTGCCACCGCCAGACCCGGAGATCGGTTGAATGGATTCAAAAATGGTAAAACTCAACTGTTTAACTCTAGGGGAGTTGTAAAACGAGCCTATTTCCAAAAAAAGTGGAGTGTTCCTTTAAAGATGCAGTAGGAGATCTTGGAAAATGCTAACTTTAGCCTGATAGCACTGAAAGCGCAATCACCATCTAAAGCCACGCCCCTGAACGCATATACGCTCATAGACCAGAATACCAGATACAACATTACTACAATAGGCTACATCAGCGATTCCCAATTCCAGTCCCAAATAGTATTTATTTATAGAGGTATATTTATGTCACACTTCACATTTCTCTAGTAAGTTTCGTCTGTGTGTGAAGACGCTGCGCAGCGCAAATCCGTGAATGAATGTTACGAAGTGAAGTAAATAGGTTGTTGATGTTTGCCTGCCATTCTCGCTCTGTCTGCACAGCGTGCGTGAAGGCGTTGATGACGTACCTTCCACAGAATATATAAATACAGATAAATACATTTAGACCACTTAAATTAATGATTGCTTTCGGGATGTGAAGAGACTTTCAACCAGCATAACAAAAAATGTTTCTGAAGACAATCACCTATTGCACCTTTAAGATGAGATGTATGTAGGGAGAAATTTGGAATCGCTTGTTCTCAGAGACTGTTTATTGGGATTATAAAAAAAAAAAAAAAAAAAAAAAATGGTTGTTTTCACACACTGTGGCCACACAACTGTTCAAACACCTTAGAAAAGTGATTTTTGCATAATAGGTCCCCTTTAAACTGTCAAAAACACACATGAGATACAAAAACAGTCGGTTATGTCAGATTTTCATGATATGTAACCTTTAAGATAACTGCATAGTGCTTTGTGTAATGTAAATAGTTACAAATACAAAACTTTGCATAACACACATGCATAAAAGAGAAGTGCGCCTGGTTGTATGTGCACTTGTAGTGTACTTCAAATCTTAAAAGTATACATATAAAACTAGATTTAATATAATATTAAAGGAATAGTTCACCCAAAAATGAAAATTTTCGAAATTTCAAAAATGAAAATAAAAGCATTACATCACTTGTTCATCAATGGATCCTCTCTGCAGTGAATGGGTGCCTTCAGAATAAGAGTCCAAACAGATGATAAAAACATCACAATAATCCACAAGTAATCCATTCCAGTCCATCAATGAACGTCTTGTGAATCAAAAAGCTGAATGTTTGTAAGAAACAAGTTCATCATTAAGGCATTTTAACTATAAACCTTCATTTCTTGCCATGAAAAGTCCATCCCCTGTAGTTGTCTCACATTGAAATCCACAAACATGTTTGAACTGTTTTGGACTTACTTTTGGAGTACTTAAAGTACACTTTCATGACTATGTTTCTTAACGCACTGAAGTACACTTTGTCAATTTAAAGGGTTTACGTTTAAGTTAATTTTAAATCATGTTTTTGTCATGCTTTTTTTTGTCAATTTTGGTCATGCTTTAAAAAAGTACATGTATTTTGATGTGTTATTTAATGTTACATTTGAAGTGAACATATTTTTTAATGTACACTGTATAAAAGAAATACACTCACACACACACAAATGAACAAATACTACGCTGGTGTTGCCTCATGGGAACTCAAGTATGTGTTCCTGTAAATCATCCTTAACTGGCACACATCCCACTATATATTTCACAGCATCATTGGTCTGTTTCTGGCCTGTGGTTTCTGTAGGTGCAGAGGGTGGGCCTGTATGACATATTTTATGACTCCATTGTGCTGGAGTTGCTGGAATGTGTGTAGCTACACCGGCCATCCTTAACCTCTGAGGGTACAACATGAGTTCATATTTCTCCAGTGTTCAATTGTTCAATTTTATGAGACCTCCAGCCACTCAGCTCTCATAAAATACTCTATAGACTTCCCAGAACATCAGTTGACTCATTTTGCTGTACTTCTGTCGATAATTCAATTAATTGTGCTATCATACTATTGTTATTGCAATTTGTTCTATTCCTGGTTGGAAATTAAAGGGATAGTTCACCCAAAAATGAAAACTCTGTCATTAATTACTCATCATGTCATTCCAAACCAGCAAGACCTTCGTTCATCTTTGGAACACAAATGAAGATATTTTTGATGAAATCTGAGAGCTTTCTGACTCTAGCTTTAGACAGCAATGCAACTATCATGTTCAAGACCCAGAAAGGTAGTAAGGACATCGTTGAAATAGTCCATGTGACATCAGTGGTTCAACCTTACAGGTTTGGAACGACATGAGGGTGAGTAATTAATGACAGAATTTTCATTTTTGGGTGAACTATCCCTTTAAGAACTATGGGTTATGAAAGCATGTGGCATTAGTAAAATGCCCTTGCTCATTCCTTACCGTTGTCTACCAGAGGGAGGCACTAATATCAAGTGTGCTCAGCTTTGTCATGCAGAAAAACAGCTTGACTCTCAAGCGTTTAGCTTTTATAACACATTTTATGAGTTTGGGGCACACTTATAGAGTCTGTGACTCTAGTCCCACATATGCTATAAATTTACATTTATTGTTTACTGTGCATGTGTGGTTTACTGTCGCATTTAAACCATTTATTTAAAGCTGTTCTGTTTGTGCAGCAACTTCTTGAACGCTGTGTTAAGTGAGAGAAACCTGAGATACTTCATGCTAAGAGTAATGCTTATATTTACTGTCATTCTGTCAATTCCCAATAACCTCATGACCAGGATTCATGTTTTCTCACCTGATCCTTTAGTCAATGCTTATCCTACAGACTAAATATTAACTCTCATACACTGAAAGGTGTCCTTACATTATGCTGTAAGTCAGTTTCAATTTTTATAATTTGTGAATTGTATCTTGACATGAATATAACAAAATATTACCTTTTTTATTTCAGAATCTGCAGTGCTCCTATAGGGAACACTGAGATGGAAGGAAAAATTCAATGCCTTTGATTTCTCTTTCATTCCTCCAAGAAACTCATTTGCAAAACTTTTGTGATAAAAAAAACTATATAAACTATACAAGTTAGTGCAAATATTGTGTGAGAGAATGCAGTTTCTCTGGGTTTATCAGAGGAAGGAACTCAAAGGTCTTTGCAAGAGAATGTGAAAACTTTAAAATTATTATTTTAATAATATTTATTTATATTATTATTTTATTATTTTGCCCCAAATCATCCTCCCTTAAGAGTCTCTGACAGAAGGCTAAGGTCTCTTTTTAAGAGCTATTCAAATAAATCTATCCATATATCATGAAAGACACTATCTGATGTTATTTAGAAATATCATATTTATTAAAAATACATTTGAATAACAATGCAATATGCATATTGAATTATTCCGTCCATTTGGTACACTACAACACAAGATAAGTACAAAATTTCTTGGTCTTGTCTTCTGTCCATAATAGACAAAAAAAATCTGCCATATACTTCAGCTCTCATTCATTTTTACACACAGTTTAACACAGTTTACTCAGTACAGTGACTATAAAACGATAAGTAAAGTGTACATCAAAACACATATGCTGGAAGCCGTGTTTTAATACACTTTCCTGGCCAGAACAATACTGTGTTACAGAAGTTTAAGTAGAAAATTGATGTTCCATCTTTCACACAAAAGACTGCAAGTGTTCTGCAAAACAGACTTTATCTAGACATCAGTATTTTAGTACCTCACTCACCCAGCTGTCAGCAAAGACAGTTAAACACTTGTGTGCTCACTCTCTGAGCTTAACTTAATGCTGTCCAGGATATCTGACTGTTTTAACTGTGGATTAACTGTAGTGTTTCATTAGTAATAGCCTGAATTAAACACCTTTTTAATTTAAAGGGGTCAATTCATACATTTTTTTTTATTTACGTTTTCTCCCTGAGGTACACTTATAAGATTAGTAAAGTTTTATGACCATTTTATACTGCATTTCTTTTCTGTGTTTATGTCTTTGGACTAATATTTGGCTGGAAGCCCTTTTCAATTCATATTTAAGGATAATATTTCAGGTTCACACTCTGGGCTTGCTTGACTTTTAGAGAGGCGAAAGGTCACACATTATATAACATCAGACAGGTGAGCTGCGTACAGAATTGCCATAAGTCATTTACGTTATCATAAGCCCCGTCATCACAAAGATATATGTCTGTAGATAGAAGAATTCAGACGTAGGAGTGCCTCTTATCCACTCTCATCTTCATATATGATCCATGCATCATGGATACATACATGCATATTTATTATATCTGTATATACACACTTAGCATCTGGTAAATTGTCCTGGCAGAAATTTACATTAGACTATAAGGATTTACTGCAATTCCCTTTGTCTGTTCACATTCTGTAAATCATTTTTCCACGTTTATATCATCCTTAATAGTACCTCATTAGCTGACAAATCTAATGAGTGCTTCATTTGAATTAATGACTTTTACAGAAATGTCATGTCACACAAACAAGCTTTATCAACAGGTCAACTTAACACTTTCATCAACATATAAGCATCTCTCTTAGTTTTACATATACACGACACCAACTTTTTTGTTTTTATCTGTCATTACTCCAATCTCATTCGTTGTTTTCTTGTGCATTTCTCTCCCATCTTGTTCCTCAGTCTGGATAACCAACTGCAAATGGCAAAAACTACCACTTTGTCCTTTGCTTTTTGGAAAAGCTGCCCCATCGCAGGCCATCTGCTCAATGTCTGATGAGAAAACAAAAGCTGAGAGTTAACACGCTGCTCATTTACTGTGTGCATGATATCAGTTGTACTGAAACAACACTGTGGAGAGAAAGAGCCGTACTGTCCAAACAGTGCTAAAACAACAACTGACCTGGAACACAAACCCTGGACATCACTGGGGACCAAGCACTGAACGCTTCGTTGTTTCTGTTTTATATTGTTTCAGTTCTGACCTCTTTTTGTTCTTGCATGGGAGTCAACGGCAGCCCATATATAACCCTATGGTAAGAAGTTATGAAATTTGACTCACCAATTCAAGGTGTCTAAATAGCACTATGAGCAGCTTAGGGGGATTCAACTTGGACCACCTTGGGTCTTAAGGTTCCTTTGGTAACTTTTAAACATTTGCACTGTCCAAACAGTGCTAAAACAACAACTGACCTGGAACACAATATATTGTTTCTGCTCTGACCTCTTTTTCTTCTTGGGAGTCAGTGACAGCCCATGTATAGCCTAACCCTATGGTAAGAAGTTATGAAATTCGGCTCACCAAATAAAGGTGTCTAAATAGCACTATGAGCAGCTTAGGGGGTTACACTGCTTGATTTATATAGATTTCTTTTATAATATATTTTTGTACTTTTTGATGCCTGAGCTGGATAAACATTATTGGAGAAACACACTTCATTTGTGTTTCAAAATTGGTAGTCTTATGGATTTGGAATGCCATGAGAGTAGAAAATTATGTATTTAATTTTTGGGTGAACTATCCCTTTAAGTTTAAATCATAATATTTGAAATAACTGGCATTAAAATCATACTTCTGCTGTTTTTTAATGCAATGTACTTGATGTCACTGAGGTTCTTTGCTCTAAATTTGCTGCTGGTATTTATTTACTTAACTAGTCAGCATTTGTTAACAGTGTTGGGCAAGTTACTCTAAAAAGTAATTAATCACTAGCTACGGATTACATCTTAAACAATATAATTAGATTACTGTACTAATTACTCTCTATGTAATGCATTACTTATTACTGATAACTTACAGGGTTTTTTTTTTTTTTTTTATCTGCTCACAAATAAAATCTTTACTTGTCACATAATTTCTGAAACCTGACACTCAAACAACAGAACCACACACCAAATCTGCAAAACCATACGCTAATTCTCAGCCTTTTACTCAGTTTCCAATTTCATAAAGCACTTTTTGCAAAACACAACACACAATTCTCTATGTAACACACAAAAATCCAAGGTGTTTGCAAATGCTTGCTTTTGAGATGTGTTTGTGATATTTTGAATGCAGTGCTTCATTTTGCAAGAGATGTGAGGCATTTTGCATTTTGTGTGTGTAATTCTTGGATTTGTGTAAAGTTTTGAAAATGTGTGTAAGCAGTTGAAAAGAAACTGTAAATCCCATATCAACCTAAACCAGTTGAACAATACAAGGATAAATATGAAACGGTTATTTTAATTCTTTCAAATAAATAATATAATAAATAAACAGTAAACATTAAATCAGTGGTCTCAAACTCAATTCCTGGATAGTCACAGCTCTGCACAGTTTTGCTCCAACCCTAATCAAACACACCTAATCCAGATAATCAAGCTCTTCAGGATTACTAGAAACTTCCAAGCAGATGTGAGTTGAATCTGGTTGGAGCTAAACTATGCAGAGCTATGGCCCTCCAGAAATTGAGTTTGAGACCACTGATTTAAAGAGAGAAGGTTAAAAATATACATTTTAACATTAGATGTTAAATTTTGATGTTAGATCCACTATTGTTTTATATAGAATTGTCATATACAATATGTAATGCAATTACATCAATAGTAACTGTACAGAAAAAAATAAGAGCAATCCCTTACTTTTTCAAGGAAAATTATTTAAATTACAGTAATTAATTACATAGTAATGCATTACACCCAAGACGGATCATTAAAATATAAGTCTTAGTGTCAGATTTTGACCTTCATTTCCATAGTTATTGCCGTAGGAAATGGCAGAGGATGTATTTTTCCTACCTGATTAATACTACTCTGGCCACAGATAGTCCAGTTTCTGATGGCCCAGAGCGATCATGGAGTTTCTGTTTGTCCTGGGCCGTTCTGCTGACATCACATCTGGGCTGTGAGGAAGACAGACACCATTTTAGCAATCTTAGTAGCAGTGAACAAATTCGCAGTGTAATTTAGGTGTGGATTTCAAGCATGCTCTCCATATCATGCTAAAGACTGGGACACTACTACTACTTTAAAATATTTTAAACGCGTATTACATAACCTTTTTCAGATAGCACCAATGAGAATTTTTAATGCCCCATTAAGTTCGTCTGAACTAATGGACGACAGTCTGACCTGATTTTTCAAATCGCATAGCACTTACGCAACACACTGATCATTACAGTATGAGAAAACAGAGACACGGAGCAAACACAGTCTCTTAAAGTCAGCATATTGCATGAATCACTGATCCGTATGGATATACTGTATTCCTCAGAAAATATCTGCTCTCGGGAGGACAGCGCGTTCAGCATAGCTCCCATATCTCATGAGTGAAATACACGGGGAATTCGCTTACTCCCACCAGCATACCTCCAACCTGACACTGCAGCCCTGAACTATTCATCTGAGTCTGTGCCAACCTGTGTGTGGGATGGCAGCTCACTAGTGGAATAGGTTGAGGTTCAAGTTGTTGTTTTTTATTGAGAGAAAAGACATTTTTCAAGGGTATGTCCTTAAAATGCTCTTCACAGATGAAGTATCTGTTATCAGTTCAGACAGAATGTGGAGGCGATGTTGCAATTCACTCATCAAAACTGGAACTAGTCTCTAGCCTTTTCAACCAATCAGAACTGAACAGTGTCACAGTATAAACTGATTCATTAACATAGTAAAAAGGTGCGGTATAGATGTACTAATAAGTATTAGTGACATCCACAAAACCCATGATACTGGGAGTTCAGTGACTGAATCAGGGTTGTTATTAACATATTGGCTGTTTATTAGTGCTTATGAAGCACACATTCTGCATGACCATATTCTACATCCCTAATCCTACCCAATACATAAACTTAACAACTACCTTACTAACTATTAATAAGCAGCAAATTAGGAGTTTATTTAGGTAAAAGTCATAAGTTAATGGTTTGTTAATAGCGAGAATTGGACCTTAAAATAAAGTGTGACTGTATTGTTTATTCTTAGTTCTTTTTAACTAATGTAGTTAACTAATGTTGGGGGGGACTAATAAAAATTACAAAAGAGCACAACAAAATTCCGCACTACAGAGAGGAAGTGGCAAAAAAAAAGGTCTCCGCTCATTCATACAATGTGGTTCTAGTCACCGACTACTACATGAGCCCAGTGCTGAGGTATTTAAGAGGAGGCAGCGTACAGGCAAGATTAGGACGCCTAGCAGTTTAACGTTACAGCGTGCGATTGTGATGAGAGCCTTATCTTGCATCACATGGACACAGTCATAACATCAAAAGAGCGGAGCCATTAGTACTTGTGTTTGTGAACGGCTTCCCAGAAGTTACTCTATGTGCTCCCATTGAAACCACACAACTTCAGGGCGGAGTGCTAAAGCTTTAAAACATTTCCATTCTGATTGATTTTTAATATCATAACCAATTGTCTGTGAAATAATATGTCAATTTGACTTTTAGAAATAATAAATAAATATTCTATTTAAAAAAATAAAAATAAATAAATAACATTCAATAAGCCTTCAGAGGGAGATCAAATCTGAGTGTTGTTTTGAGTGCTAATGATCTGAAACTCCTGAATGATTATGAAAACATGGATGGAGTACCGGTAAAGCTGCGGACAGGATCTCTTCAGGGAGCCTGAAGACAGTCCCAGCCGGCTCTGGTTCCTCAGTTTGGTCTTCTTCACCAGTTCCTTCACTCTTCCCCATGTATAGTTCTCACTCAACTGCGATACACAAAGTTACACTGTAAAAAATTATTGTAATTTTTAACGTGTAAGAATACTGCAGTATAATAATTGGTTAGTTTAATTTATTTTTATTAACCTCATTTGTTGCTTTGCATGAAAGCAAAATGTGTAAATGTAAATGTTATAGTAAATTCCCTTAGATCTTAGATCTTATTGCATTTAATTTGACAGTAAATACTGTTAATTGTGCAGTTTTTTTAAGTGAAGAAGAACAAGTAATCTTGTATTTTACAGTGAAAAGCCATAAATTGACATTCATTCAATTCCTTACATGACACTTTACATTTGATGCCTTTACATTTAAATAATTGTGTTTCTCGTTTATTTGTTAACAGTTATGCACATTAGGGTTTTGTTACATATTATGCTGTTAAATTAATGTTAATTGCATTGTTTGTGTGCACCCTCTATATATTTGTATTTACCTCAGCTTGTGGAAAAGCTACTTTGATTCATCATGTTGCTGTCTCTTACAACATTTTTTGAAGTGGTTGTCAATGTATTATGATGATTTACATTGTATATATTATATACAAAACAGATTGTAGTACATTGGTTTATTAACATTATCTCAGTTAATGAAATATACCTTTTATGCACTGTTGCTTCCATATTTTTACAGTAAAGTTCTGGCAACCACAGCTGCTGTTTTTACCATTAATTATTTGTGTATGATAGTGAGATACACATGAAAGCCATTCATAATACCAGTAGACTTTAGTCAATGCATTTTTATTACTTTATTAGGTAACACTTTAGCATAGAGACCAGTTCTCATTATTAACTAGTTCCTTATTAGCATGCCTATTATTAACATACTGACTGTTTATTAGTGCATATATTCTGCATGACCATATTCTACATCCCTAATCCTACCCAGTACCTAAACTTAACAACTACCTTACTAACTATTAATAAGCAGCAAATTAGCAATTTATTGAGGCAAAAGCCATAATGGTTTGTTAATAGCAAGAATTGAACCTTAAAATAAAGTGTGACCATATGATTATTGTTATTTATGCAAAGTTTGGAGTTTCTTTGTCGAGTGGAATGTTTTGTCAGCTTCATTTTCATTTTCTTTTGAGTCAGCTACTACCATCTAGAATAATCTGATGAGTAAATGGATGTGTGAGGCAGAGAGGCTTGACCAAACATTGGCTATAATTCTGCTTCCTCTGAGTGTTTGTCAGATTGAGTCAGTGGCTGTGTATATTTGATTGACTCACCCGTCTGTGAGGAGCGGAGAGGACCTCAGCACTGTCACTCAGGTACTTGACCTCTCCCTCTGTGTAGCTCCTTCGATTCAGACCCCTCCTCCAAACAGGAAGAGGAGGTTGGCAACCCATGTCACCATCTGTCCAAAATAAAAGATGCAGTTTTATTATCATCAAAACACACTATGAGGTGTGTTCATAAACTATTATGAACGATTATAAATGTATTATCCATGACTAAACTCTAGACTCTCTGAAGGTTGTGATTTGTACACACACTGAAATATACAGTATATTAGCTCTGTTTTCCTGCCCACCAAAAATCCCTGGGTTATGTTTCTTCTCTCTATATGGAATTCCAGAAATTCCTCCTATAGCTGAAGTATTCATTTCCCATTTCTCCAGAGACTAATGTTTGGTTGCCCACCCACCTGATGGAACATGAGATGGAAGAAAAGCAACCAGGAAAAACATGTCTACGTGCAACATGGACGGCAAGGGGTTAATCTATTTATCTATCTATCTATCTATTGATCGATCTGTCTGTCTGTCTATTTATATATTCTTATATAATCTTCAAATTTGAAAACATTTTTCAACTTTCAGGCATGGCTTTTTCAAACCAACATTCAAAGTTTGTCTTGAACTTGAATTCATTTTCTAGTTTAATTATGTGCTTATATAATTCATTCCGTTATCAGATTACTATTAGGCTTAGATAAGCCTGCTCCATGCCTTACAAACATTAGGCTTTTTCAATAGGGGTTCCAGCCAGTGTAAACACAGATTAATCTTAGCACTTAGTGTATGACTCCAGGTGTGTTTGCACACTGACCTCTCATGGGTGCCCTGAGGGGGATGCGCGTGACCTCAGGGATTGTGCTGAGGTCAGACAATGTGCCGCTTGATGCCGTCGGGCTGTAGTGGTCACTGCGAAAGTGTCTCTTGAGCTCTTGGAAGGCCAAGCTGGCTGCTCCACAGCTACAGTGCTGCATGAAGAAGTCCTGAAAAAGAGTTGGAATTGAGAATTTGTCTCATAAAACTGAGGCAGTTTGATTTATTCACTTTGTTAGTGATCTGTTTTATGAAGGTATGCACAGATAGGCCAACATTGTAAAATTACACATGGATTTATAAAGCTTTATGTTTTGTATAGATTTAATGCTCCAAAATGTAGTGTGGTCATTTGGGAAAGAAGAACGCTTAAAAATAGTTCACTTTATGAAATCTAAATTCAATTTGTGGATGTTCACACCCATGGGTCAAGGATGATAGCACATACTTGGCCTGTGGAATAGACATCTGGTTCAGATTCATTCAAGTGAAAAATTACTGAAGCCCTCAAACACAAGCATTCAGTGACATAAATAAAATGTATTTCAAATCAAGTCGTCAAGTTGAGCTTTATTGTCATTCCGCTACATGTGGGGACATACAGTGGAACGAAATGTCGTGCCTCACAGGACCACAATGCTACATAAATACAGACTTACAACAATGAAGTAAAACAGTATAAACCTATACACAACTAAACTACTGATAGATGACTATAAATTGACTATAAATATACTATATATAAATGTTTACCTATACATAAACTAAAAAAATACAAACTATACAAACTATACGAATGCTTCAGATAAATACTGTACATGTGCAAAGAGAAACATTGTAAGTCAAGCAGCTGGATGTGGAGCAGTACAGGATGATTTGTAGTGCATGAGCATGTAAACATACATATATTACTGAGTCTTTTGTGGGATTGTGTACACACAGCAGTGTGTGTGAAAAGTGTCTAGTGTGCATAGAGGAGGAGAGTGTGTTACAACAGGTGGTTTGTACAGGCCCACTCACCTGTGTGTAGCACACTTCGAATTGCACAAAAAAGTTTTCATACGGTTTTTATTTTGATATGGTAAGGTTGGGGGGTGTTTGGAGGGGGGTGAGATGGTCCATGTTTCAGGAGGTAGGGGGTTTGTATGGGGTTTCAGAGAGGGGTGGGGTGATTTGAGTTCAGGGCTCTCACAGCCTGGGGGAAAAAGCTGTTG
Organism: Spinibarbus caldwelli; assembly: GCA_039654775.1. Taxonomy (NCBI): domain Eukaryota; kingdom Metazoa; phylum Chordata; class Actinopteri; order Cypriniformes; family Cyprinidae; genus Spinibarbus; species Spinibarbus caldwelli. The sequence continues at coordinate 24,586,433 of CM077242.1, forward strand.
AGCAGTCTGGCAGAGCGGGCTCTGATGCTCCGGTACCGTCTTCCTGATGGTAGGAGCTGGAAGAGACTGTGGGAGGGGTGGGTGGGGTCCTTCACGATACTGTTGGCTTTGCTGGAGCATCGTGTAAGGAAAATGTCCAGGATGGAGGGGAGAGGGGCACCGATGATCTTTGCAGCTGTGTTCACTGTCCGCTGGAGCGTATTGCGGTCTGCTGCAGTACAGTTCCCGTACCAGACAGTGATACAGCTGGTCAGCACACTCTCAATGGTGCCCCTGTAGAAAGTGGTGAGGATGGGTGGAGGGAGACTTGCTCTTTTCAGCTGGCGGAGAAAGTGTAGGCGCTGTTGTGCCTTCTTGGAGAGTGACATGGTGTTGGTGGTCCAGGTGAGGTCCTCTGTGATGTGCACCCCCAGGAATTTAATGCTACTGACTCTCTCCACAGTCGAGCTGTCGATGGTCAGTGGGGGGTGGTCAACGGAGTTTCTCCTGAAGTCCATCACAACCTCCTTTGTCTTCTCCACATTGAGGGACAGGTTGTTAGTGCCACACCATTCAGCCAGTTGTGCCACTTCCTCTCTGTAGTGCGTTTCATCGTTTTTGCTGATGAGGCCTACCACTGTTGTGTCATCAGCGAACTTGATGATGTGGTTGGAGCTGGACTTGGCAGTGCAGTCGTGGGTCAGCAGCGTGAAGAACAGCAGGCTGAGCACACAGCCTTGTGGGGCACCTGTGCTCAGTGTGGTAGTGCTCGAGGTGTTGTGGCCGACACGGACTGACTGAGGTCTTCTGGTTAGAAAGTCCAGCATCTAATTACAGAGGGAGGTGTTAAGGCCCAGCAGGTTTAGATTGTTGATGAGTTGTTGTGGTATTATTGTGTTGAATGCTGAGCTGAAGTCAATGAACAGCATTCTAACATAGGAGTCTTTATTTTCTAGGTGGGTAAGAGCCAGGTGGAGGGTGGAGGGAATTGCATCATCCGTAGAGCGGTTTGGACGGTATGCAAACTGGAGCGGATCGAGTGTGTTGGGGAGGCTGGTTTTGATGTTGTGCATCACTAACCTCTCAAAGCACTTCATCATGATTGAAGTCAGTGCTATGGGACGGTAGTCATTTAGACAGGACACAGGTGATTTCTTTGGTTTCGGTATGATTGTTGTGGATTTGAGACATGTGGGGACGACTGCCTGGCTCAGCGAGGTGTTGAAGATATCTGTTAGGACATCTGTCAGCTGTTCAGCACAGTCTTTCAGTACACAGCCAGGTATGTTGTCAGGACCCGCAGCCTTGCGTGGGTTAATCCTGGATAGGGTCTTCCTTACGTCGGCTGGAGACAGACAGAGCGCCTGGTCGTTGGGAGGTGTGGGCAGTTTTTGTGCAGGTGTGTCATTCTGCATTTCAAACCGTGAATTAAAGTGGTTGAGTGCATCTGGGAGGGATGTGTCATCATCACAGGCCTGTGGTGGGGGCTTGTAGTCAGTGATGGTCTGAATGGCTTGCCACAGACTCCGTGTGTCTCTGCTGTCTGTGAAGTGATTGCTGATTTTTTGAGCATGTGACCGTTTTGCATTTTTGATGCCACAGGACAGGTTGGCTCTTGTTGTTTTGAGGGCTGCTTTATCTCCTGATCTGAATGCTTCATCTCTGGTCTTTAGCAGCCCACGAACCTCTGCTGTCATCCACGGCTTCTGGTTGGCACGTGTGGTGATGGTCATGGTGACTGTCACATCATCAATGCACTTTTTGATGTAAGCAGTCACAGTTTCAGTGTACTCCTGCAGGTCTGTGTGGTTGTTGTAGGTGGCCGCCTCTTTAAACATGTTCCAGTCTGTGTCCTGGAAGCAGTCCTGCAGTGCTGAGGTAGCATTGTCTGGCCATACCGTGATCTGCTTTTGAACCGGTATGGCAAGTTTGAGAAGTGGTCTGTATGCTGGGATTAGCATAACAGTGATGTGGTCCGAGTACCCGAGGTGGGGGCGGGGTTCGGCTTTGTATGCGTTCTTTTCTGTTGTGTAAACAAAGTCCAGTGTGTTGTTTCCCCTTGTTGCAAATTTAACATGTTGGTAGAACTTTGGCAAAACTGTCTTTAAGTTTGCGTGGTTGAAGTCACCGGCTATGATGAAAAAGCCATCGGGGTTATTTGTTTGTTGTTCACTGATGGCGCTGTACAGTTCACGAAGCGCGTCCTTAGCGTTTGCTCACGGGGGATGTAAACCCCGACAATAACAATGGCCGTGAACTCCCGCGGCAGATAGAACGGTCGACACTTCACAACCATAAACTCCACCAGCGATGAACAGTGTTTTGTCACTACCACAGCATTGTTACACCATTCTTTGTTTATATACATACACAAGCCTCCCCTGCGAGTCTTACCAGACAGTGATGAATCAGTGATGAATCTATGATTTCACACTATTTTTTAGAATTTTGGGTAGCCTTGCTACTTGAAAAATAGCGTAAATTTCTAATCCCACGTTGTCTGATTTTATCTTTATTTTACATGGCATAATTAATCTAGCTGTGATATTGACCCATAGGATGAACATATCAACCATATTTCAGACTTTAAAATATCTAACGATTATGGCTTCATCACACATTCTATGGACAGAGCTAAAATTAATGCAAATAACAGCTCGGATAATTTGGTATTTAAAAAAAATCCGAAGGTTTGAGTTCATATTAAGAAGCAAGAGTCGATTTGCTCTCATTTGCAAACAATTCAAATAATATCTCACTATAGTGATTTTTCATTCCTATGGTGAACATTTAACGCTCAACAGTTGCAATCATGAGACAAAATCAAAATGACCCTGAATTGCTTTTCCAGAGGGAAATGTCTTTATCTGGGTCACTATTTTAAGCATTTTCCTCATGTATCACACATCATCACTTGGACCACCTGAACAGCTAAAATCTGCTAGTGTCATTTCCACCAATTATTCTTATTGTTTACACTACTTGCCTCCCAACCAAATGTAGAGTGTAGTGGATATGACTTATATTTTGAATACTGTGTAATAGAATGCATAAGAGTCTTTGATCCATTCCTCTGAAAATTTTTTAACTTCTGAAAATAACATGGCAGTGTTTCTTGACAGTCAGAGTGACAAGACGTTTCCCAAATCTCTGTTTATCCAAGATTATTCTCTTAGTTCCATTGCATTAGTATTGGCGTGATAAACGCTGTCTGACTGATGGGGTGATGATGCCAAGGCGGATGCTGTTTGTTGAGGATTTTATGTTGTTGTTGCAACACAGATTCCTTTGAAAGCATCTCTGCATTGTAAAGATTCTTGATGTTTTCGAAAAGAAAGAAGCATATGCTCTGAACATGGACTGAAGATAAAAGAATTCACCTTAAATGTCCCATAAACCAAAACACCAGATTGCCTCAACCTGATGTGATGGAGCATATCTGTTCATTGGACCGGTCATGGCTGATAACTAAGGAGATCAGGGTGTAGAACTAACAAGAGAGACAGAGGACACTACAGTGGGGGTAATTGCATATTGTCTGAGTTCTGAATGCTTTTTAAAAGTACAGATGAAAGCGTGTTGTGAGGGTTTGGGGGCGGGTGGGTAAAACAGCCAGGGAGGAGACTGGCGAGACAGCTTGGTTCATTATAGTGGAGACTGGGGCACATTTCAGGAGTTCCCCTGCCTTTTGATGTGTGTAACAGCATGCTGCTACCTGTTGCTTTTTCTCCAAAGACACACACAGCCCAGAGAATCTAAAAGACCCAGGGAGTTCAAGAAGGGTGGTCCATAGAATATTCCTGTGTGTCACAGTTTTTCTGTTTGGAATTATAAGGAATAAAGGATTCAACATTCTGGATCCACTGATCTTTTTTTTTTTTTTTTTTTTTTTGGCTCCTTAACAATTCCATTAACAATTCTTTCAGTATTTTTGCGGAGTATAACTGAGCAAGTCTTTTGACTGATTCTAAGAGATCATTCAGTTTAAGACCTTATCAACCTGAAGAGATTTTATCAACCTGATCTCATGAGAAAACAAAGCTATTTTAAAAGTGTGCAATTTTATACAAAAAAAATACATGACTTGTATACAAACTTTATATGAGGTAGAGAGCAGATAGTACAAAAACGTACACATTCATATGAATTTGCAACAAATCAAAACGTTTATACACTGTCGTGAGACTGTGTTGGATCTTTTTAGTCTTTTTGACCATTTCAAAAATCTATTTCATAAGAGTCATTCATTCATGAATGACTCTACACTTTGTTGTGTGGAACCTCTGGGGACAACGCAATATAAAGTTGTCTTGTCCATTTATTGCTACAGCAGTGGTTCCCAACCTCATTCCTGGAGGCCCCCCAACACTGCACATTTTGCATCTCACCTTTGTCTGACACACCCAATTCAGGTCTTGGAGTCTCTACTAATGAGCTGATGATCTGAATCAGGTGTGTTTGATTAAGGTGACATGGAAAACATGCAGTGTTGGGGGGCCTCCATTAACGTGGTTGGGAACCACTGTGCTACAGGACTGAATGTTGTAAGAATCATTCACTTCCAGTATTTTAAATGAATGCAATCAGTTCTTATTCAGAACCTAAACCTAAAGCAAACAATACGCATGTTTGGTTTCTGTAAAGAAGAACCTTTTTAAAATGTCCTCCTTTCTTTTGCCTGTCTTTCTCTCTTGCTTTCTTTGATGACTTTGAAGTGCAGGCTCCCACTGAGCTCACTCACTGTGACCATGGAAGCATTTTCTGGCCCCAGGGCCCAAACTGACAGAGCCAGTTTAGAGATGACTCTCTGAAAAACCATGAACAAAACTGCTCTCATTTAACAGCACAGAGTCCAGAGGCCAGGAAGATGTCTACACAATATAATGCCATGGCCTTTAGTCAGTAAGCAAAGAACTAGAGCAGTGGGAGAACTGGGGTAGAAGACGGGCAAATGGACAGCTACATTACATAAAATATATAGGTTCCAAAAATTATATTAAAAATAAAGGTTCCAAAAAGGAATTTTCGCAGCAGTGCAATATAAGAACTATTCTGGGTGCCCCAAAGAACCTTTCAGTGAGCAGTTCTTAAAAGAAGCATTTTTTAATACTGATTTTATATGACAATACATAACTTTAGCTGAATAACCGAATGTTACAAATAAATTTGAGGATGTTTTCAGTGAATTTCCACTTTAATGGAAATGAAGTATGCACTTATTTTTCTAACCTGTATCTGCTTTTAACAAAGATAAGTTCCCTTTAGCCTCAACATTTTGGAATTATGTTACTAATTTTGGAGCAGTTCAAATCCAAAGGGGAAAACAAAGGCCGACATGTTAGAAAAACACCCATGACTTCACAAAACATTGTAAAACGTTGATATTTTTCCTGTGGTTTTGGGCTGATAACATTCAAGCCAGATGTACCGTCTTGTTCTAAGATGGGAAAACAAAGACGCAGTGCTGAGTTCAGATTTTTATGGGTTACGCATTGTTAACTCAGTTGAATCTGAACAACTTTGCAGTTAACCAGAATTCCTTCTCATTTTTGCATTTTGCAGTAAACAAATGACATAATCCGTTCTGCTTACCAGCATTTTTAGTTTAGCGTATTTTTTGTTAAGTTTATATTGATGTCCATCTGCTTTTCAATCTCATCTTTAATCAAACAAAATATATTTCATGCCTGAGTGAGCTTCTCTCAGTGACCCACAAAACAAAGACACAGTAAAAGACTTTCGTCCTGAATAATGTCAACACGGGACACATAAAAACAAATGAAATCCATGTGAGGGGACATCACATCCTTTGAAACGAATACCCCATCTGCGTACGGGTCGAAAAGGGCTGAACCCAACAGCTCTATTTGTTAAACACGCTTTTATCCGTCTTGACCAAAAACCCCTAAACCCCGCTCAAACCAGCTGGATTTACACTGACACAGTATGAACCAATAATCCCTTGCCCTAGACATTAATATAGAGTTTAACCCACAACAAATCATAAATCCAAGACGTCATCTTTGATACTCAGACCTACAGCAGTGCCTTTAATCAATTTCAGATTGAGAATTATGGTGTGTTTCCAAATCTTCATCTACACAAGAATATGAATCAGGTAAGCCGGGGCTGTCCATACCTGCTCCTGGAGGACCAATGTTCTGCAGAATTTAGCTATAACCTACTTGACTATATATTTCTAGTACTCCTGAAAACCTTGTTTAGCTGATTCAGGTGTGTTTAAACAGTATTGGAGCTAAACTCTGCAGAATAGTAGCCCTCATTAGTAGGATTGGACACCCTTGAGGTAAGCTCATAAAGACTAATGCTGGCAGATGATTGATACCTCTTTAGTCTTGATCACTCGGCCTTCCTTCTGCAGTCCACAGATCTGTTTCTGTAGTCGAAGGTTGTGTTCCTGTAGCTGTCCGATCTTCTCTATGAGCTGGCAGATGTGCTCTAGGTACCCCAGTCCAGAGCCTAGCGGGTTGGACTGATTGGCTTGGTTCACCTGGTTGTCAAGACAAAACAGAGACAAAATCATTTACGTTTTCATAATAAAACCAAAAAAGGGGGCTGTAAACATTCACACTGGACACTAGGACTGCACCCTTGGGGAAAGACCCCCACCCCTCTCTGGACAATAGGTTGGTTCTAAATAAAGGGATTACTGGAGATGTTTATGTACACCATAGGGGGTTAAGCAACTTTTGTGGAACAAGCCAACAAGAACAGTGTGAACTGCATCCCATTGTTTGAAAGCCAATGGCTCATTTGACGTGCTAATGAGCACAGAGCAAAGCCAAGGCTCCTACAGTTCATTCCAGGAGCATGACAGCATGTGTTCAGGTGGACCTGAGGTTCACAAACTGATGACGGCAGCACTATGATCTCCACCCATTATTTAACAATACAAGTATTTTTACTATCTCTGTGGAATTCTTAATGGGATTTATTACAGCTCTTGAAACACATTTAGACAAACAAGATGGTCTAAATACAGTTTGCCAACTATCTGAAACCAGATATCGTTAGACCACTGTACATCATTCATTTCAACCAAGACTGACACTGTTAATGTAATGAAATTGGTTTATGAAAACAAATCCCAAAATTCCAATGTAGTCTTGCATGTTTGCACCCCACTTTTTCAACTGAAAGCTTGAAAAACTGGATTAGAAATCGAAGGTTAGTGGTTTAATGGTGTGAATAATTGGTGGGAAATGTGCTAGGTGCTATTGTTTATTTGTTGAATCATCCTTCCATCTTTGGTTGTAAAGCTACAGATTCTCAAGTTTTTCAAAAAATTCAAAGGAAATTTTGAACAAACATTTATACAATCATCAACATTCCAAAAAGTGTCCCAACAAAAGCAGGATGTGAGTTCAGGTCTCAGGCTTTTTCCCTCTGAAAGCTTTTCCGTGCCACTTACATCCAATGCAGTCCCAAAGCCCAGCATTAATGGAAACGCAGAAGCTAAACAATAGAGGACATGACGGAGAGATGAAATACTAGGAGCTGACATCACTCGCTTCCTCACACAGAGTGTGAGATCCTCGGCAGGTCACGCTTCTGCTCATCTGACCGTGAACTTTTCTCATGCTTTTCTAGTAACCTTGCACTTCCATCAAACTTCCATTATTGCTTTAAATGGGTCATATAAGACAATTCTTAATTTTTTTTTTTATTTTATTTTATCCTGATGTCCAACTTATTATTCATATACAAAAAATGATAGAAGGGCTTTGTTAAAAGTAAAGCCACTAGTGTCTAACATTGGGATTCTTCATATGTTGAGTAAGGAAAGTTATAGCACACTATAAAAAAAAAATGTTGACCAAAAATTGCATATACTTTCTTTACTTCTGTCAATACAAATGTAAAAAAAAAAAAAAAAAAAAAAAAAAAAAAAAAAAAACTACTGTGTATACTAGATGCTTGTCTGGCAAGAAACCCCTTTGAGGTTCTTTCAGGCTTAGACTTGTTTAGATCATGTGAATGAACTACAGTCTTTCTCTCATTTGTAGTATTGGAAGCCAGACAGGTGGCACATACCAGGTGTTCTCTCATAAAACGACAACCAGCTTAATGTGGGGTAACTAGAGGAAAGTAACTTTGCCAGGCCTTTATGAATGCAAAAACATGACAGATCTTATCTGCTTCCTCTGCCCAGAATCCCCAGTGACCCAGGAGAAGGGAAGACACAAAAGTTTGGGAAAGCCCCACTCCCTTACTCCCCCTCCTTCTCTTCTCAATGTGAAAGAATCTGCGTTTCTCACGTGCTTTTCTGCACAGACACAGAAACAAAGCGGGGAATGTTGTCCTATACAAAAAAAAATATATATGGAGATCATTTTCTATAAAGCTGTTAACTTAAGCGTGACATTGCGGTTATTGATAGTGTATTGATGGTGTGGGTGGATTTTAGCTCTCTGTGCTGTGAGGATGTGGTTTTTTAACCGCACACTGAAGATCAAAACAAACTGAGGAAAACAATTTTGCATATGCCTCTGGGTTGAATTGAAAGAACAATATTTTTCTAATTACATAAGCTCTGTATTACCAAATATGAGGGAAGATATTATAAAGCCATTCAGGCGTGTCTGAGAAAATAATCCTTTATTATTTGAAATATTTCACTGGGTCTGTTATAAAGCAATACTAAGCATGACTCAGTGGAGAGGAATGAGGAACCATATGTGGGCTGTATTCAAAGATATAGGAAAAGGTGTTTTATTGGTTTTTTTATATAGTAGTCTTTAATGCTGAATAGAACATAAAAAATAGTGTCTTCAACATAAGTTTTTAATGCATTTTCAATACATTTATGTATGCATTTACACATTTATGTGCTTTACAAATGATGTATAATTAATCTGAAAACCTAATGAGAGATTTGTGAACTTTTATTTTTTTTTTGGAACAATGAATTATTTGTGGTGACACAAATGATTCACTGAATCAGTTTAGAGAATCAACATTTTGAATAATTGCTGATTCAATAATTCAACAATTAGGTTTGTCCTAATGGTCTCATGGGACTAGTTTACTTTAGATTTTGAGGAAACTTAACCGATCTTAACCGATTTTAAAACCATGGCAAACAACAGACATGAAGACAGTATTAAACGATTTTTGGCCTTATAATCCTCAAAGATATGAATATTTTATATATCACTTAGCCCTACATGCCATCATTGCAGTGTTATTTTTGTATCATTAATATATTTATGTAGAATTTACTAATATTGTGTATAGTGTTTATTTTTATATTTTCCATTTTCATTTTATTTTTAGTTAGTTTTATTTATTTTGTTGTTTTTTGTCATTTTTATTAGCTTTGTTTTTTATTTGGTTATTTTAGTTTTTGTAATTTTAGTACTTAGAAATGTTGCTTTGAAAAATAAAATACGTTTAAAAATAAGTTTTAAAAAACTAACCTTTCTTGATCTTTTTTTCATATTTGAATTGATATAAAAAAAATAATAATAAATATTGGATCACTGTAAAACAATACAAAACATATCAATTTCTTTAGATTCGGTCGATTATTCCAAGTTCACCTTGTTTTTCTTTCTACAGGTTCATTTACAGCCCATTATCACCCCACAGTGTGACCTCAGGTGATCGTGGGAGAGATACAGAGCTTGTGTTCTTCTTGAAGTTAGCACTATATTTTTATTTATTGTACTGGCGGTTATGAGCCTAAAACAAAGCTGAGAACTAATATTGTTGGCTGATATGAGGTCTCACAAAACAAGCTTTGTGTATTTATCCAAAGACATCCTGCTAGACCAAGAAGATGTGTTGATATTCTGTGTTATTCTGTGTATCTGAAAACCATTGAAAATCATTCAAGTGTCACGACCCGTTACATCACATTTCAGGGTGTCAGCCAAATGTTTGAGGCTGGATGTGGCGCACACAGCGCTGGTCTCCATGCCTCATCTATCACTACATTAAAGCCTCACACTCACACTCTGGAAATGTTCTCTTTATGACTGTTTATATGTTACAGCTGAGGAATTCAACTCCTCAGCTGTAGCCGTCCTGGGGATGGCTGAGGGGGGCAATAAGGGCAACAGCAATTATGCAGTCTTCATTCCTCCCTGACACCATATTTTGCTCTGCTACGCATCCATCAACTCGGACTCAAAAATGCTTTTAATGTCCCATAGACCCACTTATAGAGAGACTCGCATATGGAGGCTAGCTGGCAACCAGCCGAACACATGCATTTGATTAACACTCAGAGTCTAAGTCTCTTATAGGTTTTTTTTAATAATTCCCAAATCTATCTTTAAATATTGCGAATGAGCCTGTTATAGGCTACATTTCTACAGTCTGCCTATTCACTGGTCCATATCTGACTGCTCAGGCCCACACATAATCTGAGCTCAAAGGATTTCGCTGAACTGGAAGTTGTACATCATCCGTCCTGTGTATTCATTTCTGAAATATTTTGGCTAATTTGATTAAGCTTTCATCTATCAATAATAAATTAAAAAGAGTTCTGAGAAATGGCTGTACAAAGGAGTTATGAACCGCAACCATGGCATGTTTCAGCATCTGCTCAAAATGTGTGGTGTGCTACCACTGCACTGGATTGTGAGGCGACTGGAAACATTAGCCTCTATTAAATTGTTCAGTCAGTTTACTTTGTCTGATGATGAAAAAAAATCTGACTGAAAAAAAAGTCCTGTTGGCTTTTCATCCCTGCCCGTGTGAAAAGATGTGTGCTTAGTTGTACTGAATGTGCACCTGTAGTTTACATCAAATCTTAAAAGTATATTTTAAAAAAAATAAATAAAATAAAACTGTACTTGCAGATAATGTTATATTATGTATACTTAAAGACATGACTTTCATAATGGTTTCTTAACACACTTAAGCAGACATTTAAAAAGTCCACTTCATTATAATGTCGAATTAAATGTATTATTTTAAAGTAAACTACTATATTTTTAATAATCTTTTGTCATACTATAAAGTACATTTATTTTGATGTGTTGACTAGCATACCGAAGTACATGGAAATTACTTATAATTTTAATTGTAGAGTATTAATATTGCAATCAAAGAAAATATTAAATCTGTAATTTCAAATATATACATGACATTAATACAAATGACATTAAACTATGTTTTAGTTTACCATGAATGCTTGTAAGTACATTATCAGTACATTTTAATATTTTTTCAAAAACAAAATAAGTAATTATGAAATTACATATAAAATACTTAAATCCTACTGAAATAGGTAAAAGGTACTCAATTTCAACTAACTGCATTTAACATGAATTTAAACTATGATGCATTGTCATACATTTTCAAATAACATGCAATTTAGTGTCTGAAAACATTATATTTAGTTTACAATTAAATATATTCTTTTACACTTAAGTATATAAAATATTTTTCTTAAATATGTAAGTATAGTATGTCTGTGATAAGTAATAAGTGTTCACAGGGGGAGTGTGAAAATGAATGTGTTTCTATTCAATACTTTTTTTGAAACAAACATTCACAAAGAATATTGGTTCTTTTTGTGAACAGGCCTGTCGAATTCAAAATGTGTTAAATGGACCGAATACATATTTAATTTTAAATCTGTCCCTGTTGAAGAAATCAGCATATACTGGTTAGTTAGGTTTTGAAGCACGGCAGCTGGTTTGAGCTGGTTTAAGCTGGTCCTTGGTTGGACATGAGCTGGTTTAAGCTGGTCCTGAGCTGGTTATAAGCTGGTTATGAACTGGTCCTGAGCAGGAGCTAGTTGCTTAGGACCAGCCTATAGGATCAGCACATGACCAGCTCAAGACCAACTAAGGACCAGTTCAAACCAGCTACCATGCTTCAAAACAACAGCATATGCTGGTTTTTCAACAGGGGTGTGACTTTCTTCAATGGAGTCCAAAACACTGAGACATTTTTCAAAACATCTTTGGTGTTTCATGACGGTGGGTAACCCCCCCACCCCCACCCCCCCACCCCAAATCAGTATAGAAGCTATGAAAAAAGAGTATTCAATCAGTCTATTGTGATTGGCATACACCTGCTGTACATTTAAATCTTCACTGTAGCTCTGTGTCTTTCCTACCCTCATAAGTTGGGAACAAATCAGATTAGAAATGAGAGAGAGAGAGGCCCTTTGAAGTCGCCATGTTTGAAGCGGATGGGAAAAAAAGCTCATAGTCCTTTTTCAATATCCTCTTCCTCAGGCCACAGAGCTCCATTTAACAGGCAAGGGAATTAGCTTATTAGCTTTGGTGACAGGTGATGATGAGGGCCGAGTTTACCGCCCTGGCAGCCTGTCATCGCAGCTCCCATAAAGTCCACCATTCGTCAAAAAAAAGTCCAGTCACTGGCCACCAAAAGCTATCAAAGAGGCATTATTTGGGTAAATATGTGAGTAATTTGAGCTATTTGACACCTGTTTGATGCATCCAGGGAGGCTTGGATGAGTATGGCGGACTGAGGGACACAGTCCAGATGAGAGGCATTGGCTGTTCCAGCTGTAATCGCTGCTGCCATCTGCATGCTCTCTCAACACAGACGAACAGGTGCTGTGTGATGTGCCGGCCATGTTAAAAGGGAAGAGATCTGTAGCGCACCCCGCACTACATCTTCTCAGCTCTCAGTACTGTACTCAAAACACAATCTCACTCATTGACCTTTTGTGGCTGCAGTAGTTATCAGCTGTTGTATCATTAGATACACCACATGGTCGCCACAGTCCATAAATGATTGACCTTCAAAGCATGAACTGTATTTGTTAAGCCAAATTTAACAGTTCTCAATTGGTGTGTGACACAAAAATTAAAGATTGATTATTATTGGGTTGCAGAAAACAGAATCCAGAAAAAAAGTGCTACTTACTTGCTATACCTGCTAGTGTCGTGCCCTCATCTTTAAAAACCATGGAAAAACTAAGGTAAAATGTAAGGTAAAACAAAGCTGCATGATCTGAACATAATTCAGTACACTTTAATAAACTGAATATTTATTTAAATTTCATAATATTATTTATTCAAATCCAAAAGGACTTCTATTTTAGACAGAAACAATAGTTTGTTAAAATATGGGTAACACTTTAGAATACTGTTCCGTCATTAATAAATAATTACATAGGAATAAATGTACGGTGGCGGAGAGAGCTCAACGCGCTGCAACTTCAGAAAACACACGCAAATAGAAAAAGCACCAGCAAATCAAGAAAACATGCAGGTGCTGCAAATGCTCACAATGCAAACAAATATAGAAACGCGCTGCAAATCCTCACAACACAACCAAATAAAGAATTTTATTTGCAGCAGTGCGTTTCTTTGTTTGGTTGTGCTGTGAGTATTTGCAGTGCGTTTCTTTATTTGTTTGTGTTGTGAGCATTTGCAGCGCATGCGTTGTCAAACTGATGAAGTTGTTTTCTTAATTTGCAGGTGTTTTTTCTATTTGCAGTGCGTTTCTTTATTTGTTTGTGTTGTGAGCATTTGCAGCGCGTGTTGTCAGATTGATGAAGTTGTTTTCTTAATTTGCAGGTGTTTTTTTCTATTTGCAGTGCGTTTCTTTATTTGTTTGTATTGTGAGCATTTGCAGCGCATGTGTTGTCAAATTGATGAAGTTGTCTTCTTAATTTGCAGGTGTTTTTTTTTCTATTTGCAGTGCGTTGAGCTCTCTAGGTCACCGTACAAATGGCTAGTGCACTATTAACATTCTATTAACTACTATTAACTAACAAGAAACTCTGATTAATGATTTTGTAAGTAATATTGCTCAGTTGAAAGTGGTAGTTTACTATTAGCTAATCAGTAACTACTATTTATTTTTCATATATCCCAGAGAACTTCTATACAGGTTTATAATTAATGTGAATTATGCATAACATATAATTAATTCTAAAGTGAAGATCATGTTAGTCCACTAGTAATTACTCAAGTTTTACAAATAATTAATACTTATAAACTACTAATTACCTGGATCAGTATTCTAAAGTGAAAAGCATGGTAACTTCCTAATAGTGGTTGACGTAAGCTTTTGAGGTGTATGTAAGGTTTTGGATGGTAATGATTCAAGTGTTATTGCATCCTTCTAAAGGAATTACTAATTATTTGGATCAGTATTCTAAAGTGAAGATCATGGTAACCCATTAGTAATGACTCAAGTGTTATCAAATCTAGCAAAAAGGAATTATTATCTAGAACCTTACAAACACCACAATCGCTTACTAGAGAGTTATCATGTTATTCACTTTAGCATACTGATCCAAATAATTAGTAATTCCTTATGAAGGCTGTGGTAATATTTGAGTCATTACTAGTCGGTTACCATGACCTTTACTTTAAAATTAATTATACATTATGAATTATTCATATTAATTATGGTCGGGTATACAGTAGTTCTTAGTAGTTCTAAGGGAGGTATGAAAAAAAATAGTAGTTACTATTTAGCTAATAGTGAACTACTAAGCACTATTTACTAATTCATTAATCAGAGTTTCTTGTTAGTTACTAGTATTAGAGTGTTAATATTGTGTTACTCATTTGTTCCTGTGTAGTTATTCATTAACGATGGAACAGTTTTCTAAAGTGTTACCAAAATATGTTATGATGGATTTGTTTCTCACAAACATGCAGCTTTCAACTTCACGAGACATTAATTGATGAACTGGAGACGTGTGGATTATTGTGGTGTTTTTATCACCTGTTTGGACTCTCATTCTGATGGCACCCATTCACTGCAGAGGATCCAATGGTGAGCTAAAATCTGTTCTGATGAAGAAACAAACTCATCTACATCTTGGATGCCCTGAGGATCAGTCAATTGTCAGCATATTTTCATTTTTGGGTGAACTACTCCTTTAAACAATTTTGTGTAGCCACTGAAGAAAAACCAGATAATTCAGGCTATGTATACCAACCAAAGCCTTTTGTTAAATGGAATGCTGTTCTATATATAAAAGAGACAGTTGTTTATTCCAATACCATTAGAAGAGATCAACTGTTTTATTATTTACTCTAGTTTTACATCATGCAATAAGACAAATTATGTCTACATATCTTACACCACACATTTTCAGCTTGCTTTGTGTTTAAGAACACATTGGATATGATCATACTAGATAGGTTAAAGGTGACATGTCAAAAATATTCATATGAATATTAAAACAGTACGCTGCTTGGCAGCAAGCTGAGGTGGGGCATTAGCTATGTATTTTCATTTCAGGGACAAAATGCTGAAAGAAGCAGTTTCTTTTAAGGGAAAAATCTATGGAAGCTCTGCTCACAGGAAGACTTTTATCCTGTTTTCCTTTTTAGTCACAGTATGCACATTCAGTGATGAGCTGATAACGTCAAGTTGCGGGAAGACCGTCATTATGGCTAATGAGAAAGGATGTGTGTGTTCTTCTAAACTGTAAACAGAAGCTATTCATTTTACCATGTTGACAATGAGGGTTTCAGTCTGACACTCTTCACTAAGGCATCTCTCAATGCAATTAGGATAAATGAAAAACAATATCCTTAAATATTCCTCAATCTTTAATAAGTTTCTTCTTTTGGTGTTTTTTTCTTTGGATTATGTTATTGAACTTGACTGACAGGAAGAGAATTTCACTCTGATATTCAGAAGTGTATCTCTGAAACTTAATTTCAAAGGCATTATTTACACTGCTAGTCTCTTGATCACACTGCAAAAAAATAAATAAATAAATAATTGATCAGCATTTTTGCCTCGCTTTCCAGTAAAAATAGCTAAACATTCTGTAAAAAGTTTACTTCAATTTTATATACATTTCTGCATATCAATTGCATATTTGTTTTCTTATTTAAGCATAAACAATAATAAACTTGGATAAAGTTATGCTTAAAACAAGAAAAAAGGCAAATAAAACTAATTAAATTTCCTGAAATCATATATATTTTAATATACTAATTATGTAAAGCACTGATTTAGAGAATGATTTTTTATAGTGCATGCCTTGTTTTTGATAGATTTTCATTAAGATTTGTTTGTTTTTGTTTTTTTAAATAATGCTCCCATTCCAATAAATTCTGTGTAATGCATAGAAGTGAGGGAAAAAACAGCGTAATGTTCTTTTTTATATCACATTTAAATGCTTGCAATAAGACTGACCATTGTTGTTTATATAAAAGCAGATGTAATACTATGATGTCAAGTAAATAACAATAAAAGACATGTAAACTGTTGACTACCTCACTTAGCCTGCAGCACTCTTCCATGTACTCATCCAGACTGTCGCTGGTTGTACTTTTCCTCAAAGGCCGTTGCTGAAGTTCAGGTTCTGTTTCGGCATCATAAGCTTCTATAGAACACTGGCTTCTTGACATTGTGTCCTCAGCCATTGCAGTGTCTATTATTTCCTCCTGTGCTGCCATGATTTCAATGGCATCTTTACAGTTCTCCATGGTATTCCTCAGGGTTCTGTCCTCGGACCTCTCTGAATCTGCTGTAATGTCTATTAAATAATCATCAACATTCTCTTCCTCTGTTCTGTCTCCCAGGATGGTAAGAGTGTCTTGTTTAGCACACTTACAAGACGTTTGTTCAATTTCTAAGAAGACTGAACTGTCTTCAAGAGGATTATCAGCAGGTACAGGAGAGTTCAGGTTGCCAGAGTCACATGAAGACTCCCTACTGTGGACCACAAAGCTTTGCTCTGAACCAGTTGGTGTGGATGGAGAAGTTGCTCCACTAGTCATTTCTACCCCAGAGTCCTCAGATTCAAATTTATACAATCTTGGAAGTTCAGAATCTGCAAAAATTGAAGATAGATAGTCTGTTTTTGATTCAGGGACAGTGGTCTCAGGAGCAGCGCTGTGGACAGAGATCACCTCATCAGCTTGGAGAGGTTCTGTGTTATCCTGCTCAGACATTGAAATGGATATGGTTGAAATGGAATCCTCAACATTAAGCAGTTTCTCAGGGATGTTGTTGAGGAGCTTCATTTTTGTCAGTACAACATCATTATCTAAAACAATATCCCCTTTACCTGCAAAACAAACAAAGAGAGAGGTCTGAGTCATTTTATACTTTCACAATATTAAAATCATAAATTTGTTAAAAAATGAATTAATTTGAACTGTGCATTTTCTGTGCAACTACCACCAGATGGAGTTGCAAAAATAATCATTATTTTCAAAGTGGTTTAATATTTTGATATCACCACAAAAGCAACAATGTTTACTCTTCTCTGGGAAATCAGTCAACTTCTGGACTTATAATTGTGTCTAAACATTAAACTGGGATGGGGAAAATATTTAAAATAACAAAAAAAAAAAAAAAAAAAAATCATAGACTGCCGTAGTGAAGCTGAATTTCCATTGCATACTTCAGCTCTCATTATTCACATTATTTAAAAGTGAAGTGCTTATCTCACTATAAAGCATTCTTTAGCATCAGTAGTCATATAGTCCTCTCTTGCTCTGAACTTTGATCTGTGCATTATCTTAATGCTATTATCATATTACTGGAAATCTGATATATTTCAGGTGTCATTCACTTCATATCTAAAACTCACTTTCCATAGTATGACTCTGTGCATGTACTTTCAAATTCAAATAATATTGGCTGAGCACTTCTGAATACAATCAGGTCAAAAAAATTATATCCTGCACACTTCTCTTTTTGCTTATGATTAACAGTGCTAAACAATGGTGAACATGATTGTCAGGAAGAGGTGTGACGAGAAGCTTGCAGTGGGGTGGAAATAAATGGTTAAGTAGATGATTCACATGATATTTATTCTGAATATGTTTAGAGGAAATGCTTCACTAATTTACATACTGTGAGGAAATTGAGAGAGTCTTCACAGTCTCATCACAGTGATACAACGTGATATTAGAAATCATACACTAAGATATCATTTCATGAAGTCTTGAAAAAGATAACAATAATAACGACTCTAGCCATTCCCAGCTCTCTCATAGATCTAAATGTTGTTTTTGTATGTCACTTTTATTAATAATAAACATACCCATGTGTTTTGTTAGAAAAGAATGTGTGATGATTTTTTTTTTTTTTTTTCCAGATTGGATAGTGATTGTGAAAACACTGATAGCATTTCAATTATGTGAGATCTGCTGCTGCACCAGGGATTTTTTTTCCCCCATTCAAAACAGTGCATGTGTTTTTGCAGTTCTTTCTCATGGACCATGTATACACAACACCTGGACTCCAGTACAAACCTTTTTAAGATACATTTCAAATAGACTTCATTGTTCACTTTTATCTAATCTAAAAGAAAAAAGTTTCCTTCATAAGGCATCAAGCAGTAATGTTGATGTTAATCTAATTTTTTCGTGCTAACCAGGTGCAATTCAACACGTTTCCAGAAACAATACGTTTAACAGTGTGTTTGTCCATAATGAAAGCAAAAATACATAAGAAAAATACCTAAAGAAATATGTCTAATTTCTGCAACATATCTGTAGTGGGCATGATGCCATTTAAATATTAAACATAACAGACTGACAAAATGTCCTCACCTATAAATACATATATATATATATATATATATATATATATATATATATATATATATATATATATATATATATATATATATATATATATATATATATATATATATATATTGTCCATGCAGTACTAGTAAATACATCATCTTAGATATTTTCCAATGATTACATACAAACGGTCCCAACATGAAATCCAAGCATACAGTAATTGGAGTCCTCTACATGAGGCCTCTGATCATAATTTAGCTAATTTACTTCTACAGGTCAATTAGACTGACCCATTGGGTCAGTCTTTCATACAGCAGTGCTCTCCAGCTGAGACTACAGAACTGCTGATGGTGGGACATTTTTGATGCCACTCAGTAGGAGAAAGAAGTCAGCATCGAAATCCCCCTGGGTTTTCAATTAACATTGCTCAGACGTGGCCGCTTGTAAAGAGAGATCAAAAAGCCCTCGCTAGCCCCTGGCAGCCAGGAATGTGAGTAATGCTAAGGTCCTTCATGCTGCAGAGTATAATGCATTCAAAATAAAAACAGGTCAATGATAGTGTTGGTGGGATTCAAACCCCACATATTTCTGGTCTTTATCACTCTGGAGTCTGCAAATTTCTACTGGGGATTATTTCAGAAGTAAAAGACAGGTACAACAATACAAGAATATCTACCCATCTACAAACTATCAATCTTCTGTGGAAGCCCAATTCTGCTTTGGTAAATCAGAATGGTGACATAAAATGTCAAAATTATTACATACAAAATTATTACAGTCTCATAACTAAAATATGAGATAAGGTCATAATGGTATTAAAAGGCTATTTTTAGGTGTCATAATTTGACTATAATTTTATGTCATAATTAAGACATTTTAGCTCATAATTTTGCCTTTTGTCAATTTTGTGAATTATGAATTCATATTAATCAGTTTCATCAGTTTCGACTATCTCATAATTAATTACTTCACATATTGTAATTTTGAATTTTCAGATCATGATTTTGTATTTTTATCTCATAATTGTGACAATATGTCATCATTTCTACTTAGTATGTCATAATTTGGACTTTTTATCTCATAATTATAAAATAGTATGTCAACTTTGACTTTTTATTTCAAAATTTTGTCTTTTTATCTCGTAATTTTTGCAGTATGTAGTAACCGACTTTTTATCTCATAATTATTACTCAGCATGTCAAAACTAACTTTGGCACGGTTTGATAGACAGGGCTTAGCCTAAGCCAGGATTTGGTTACATAGTTCAATTAGGACATTTAAGTCATTTTTATAAACATGCCTTAGAAAAAAAACATCACTGGTATGCATCTTAAGACAAAACAATGGCACTGACATGTTTTAAGATCAGTCAGTGCAAGTTTCTTTCAGTTGAAACAGCTCAGATTTACATTTTAGTCTAGGACTAGGCTTAAGCCTGGTCTGTGAAACCAGGGGTATATCTCATAAATTACTTAGTGCCATAATTTTGACTTTCATTTCAAAATTTTGTCATTTTATCTCATAATTATGACTCAGTGTCTCATAGTTTTGACTTTTTAATGCCGTAATTTAAGTGTTTTGTCACTTAACTTTGACATTGCATGTAATAAGTTTGACTAAAAGCATGATTTATTTTTCCTATATAGCAGAAATAGGTTTGGCTTTGTGAATTTTTTTTAGTCATTTTTAAGCAGCACTGTTAGTCACGTCCCACCTGCAGTAGTGTTTTTCTTCCAGGCCAGCAGAGATTGTTTTTCACTGTGTACAACTGGCAAGTGCCTCACATTTTTGAGCTGATAAAATTCAAAAGTTCACATTCAAGAATCCTGGAATCATCTGCTGGAGTGTATTTTACAGCTGCACGTACATTTGGTAGGTAAAAACACTGATATGTCCCAAGTGGCAATGGTGATGTTTTCAAGGCAAGTCTAATAAATATTTAATTTGAGGAATTTCTGGGAGACTTAACTACTCTAAACATATTTTATCAATTATCTGTCCTGAAAGGGAGAAGGAAGTCTGCTTCAATTACCAAATGCCGCTGTTATTCATTTGAGATGAAGAATGTGAGAATCATTAAGGGCCGTCGATAGAAACATTCACATGGATGAAATGTGAAGAATTCACAAGCTTAGAAAAGAACATGTTTACTCCATCTGGCCTCACCCACTCATGTTTACCACATTTCAACACTGCTGTGTTTGTGAGTTTGGCTTAACTGTCACAGAATTAAAGTCATACTCTTTAACTCACATGATCAGTGAGCAGGTTCTTTCAGGTTGGTTTCAGTGAACCAGTTCATCAGTTCTTTTCATATCATTTTCACATCTAAAAAGTGAAAGTGAAAGTCGTGACGTATTGTCAAGTATGGTGACCCATACTCGAAATTGGTGCTCTGCATTTAACCCATCCAAGTGCACACACACAGCAGTGAATAGTGAACAAACGCACACACACACACCGTGAACACACACCCGGAGCAGTGGGCAGCCATTGCTCCAGCGCCCGGGGAATTATTTTTAATAATTCCAGCATTATATGTACACTCAAAAGCATCATAAAAAGCATTATATGTACATCCCAGCATTATATGTACACTCAAAAGCATTAAAGCCAAAATGAAGAAAACTTTCTCTATCAGTTCATAATAACAGGGGTGTTCATTATCAAAAATGTTACATTCAGTGGCTTTCCTGCTTATTGAATGACTGATCAATGTTCTTGGGTAAGTTCATTTTTTCTACTTCCAGGAATACACAAGAATATAGATGACCTCAAAGATAATGTACTAAAATTTAGTGAACTGGATGTGGTAGTTCAGCTGTGATTAGGAAATTGGGCATTTGTGAACAACAACAAATATCTTTTGGCTCTTTCTTGAATGGAAGTGCATCAGGTTTTCAAATGATTTTAAGCTACTTGACGATTTAGTTAGGGGATGCAGTGGGATCAGGTGTTTAGGGACGCTCTTGTCTGCAGACACGTCCATTGTGATTGTAGGTGGAGAGGTCAGAGGCAGGCCAGGGCAGGTCTTCTATTTTTACAGCCAGGAGAATGTCAGAACCCTGTTAGCACTTGGGTGGCCAGACTGAACGACCCCGAGAGCATATGAACCAATAATCTCTCTGCTAGAGTCTATACATGGACTGCTTTAACATTGCATTGAAGTTTTGGCCTTACAAGAATAATACAAGCATCTACATGTATATTAAATCTAATAATACTGTACGTTGCTATAATTTTTTTTTGCAGAGAAACACTTCTTCCATTTTTTCAAGCCAAGCATTAGTATTACTATTTCTCTTTTTTCCCCTCATTTCTCAGATTCTACTTTTTCTCTTTTTAATGCCCCATACAAACTAATGACATTCAAGATATCCTGCTCACTACCTCATTCAGCATTGGTCTGACCTCATTCAACTACCTCTTCAGACAGTTTAAATAAAGACTGCTCTCTGAGCTTTTTGTCACTTTAATCAGACTGATAAGCCTTTTGCACTACAATCATTATATTTGCATTGTTTGTTTATATCACTATATTTGCACTGTTTGTTTATTCCTTGTGCTACTTTATTTTTTATTTTTTTTTTTTACATGTCGTTATTTGTATATTTGTAAAGTTGTATTTTATATATATTTAATCTGTATTTACCTGTATTTTTATGTTCTACTGTTAGTGTTATCTGTATGCACCAATGGCCTGAGAGTAACACAATTTCAATTCTCTGTGTCTATGTGCTGTACATGTAGCAGAATTGACAATAAAGCAGACTTTGACTTTTGACTTAATGATAATTAATATTAAATAAAACTAAGAGCAAAATAAAACAGCACATTAAAAAATCATCCTCAAATTGTATGTTGAGCATAACTCTGGATGGTTTGTTTGATAACTCTATGTTGTATGTGTTGAGAGGTGTGTGCTAATAATTATTTTAACAATTAAACTTACTACTTTCAGATAGTGTATATATATATATATATATATATATAGCAACATAGCAACCAACCACATCAGTGTTATTTTAGTATAATTGGTATACAGTATATATTGTTATGATAATTGAAATTAAATTTTAATTTTATTTTACTTTTAATTATTTTTATTTAATATTTTCTGGATTTATTTTAAATTTAGTTAATGATTTTGTCATTTTTATCAGTTTTTGTTACTTGTACTTTTTTATTGTAATTTATTAGATTATTAGGGGTTCAAGCGCGTAGCACTGAAACCCTATTGTAATTGTTAGAATGGTCACGGATGAGCGATTTCGACGTAAAACTGATCGTGCAGACCAAACGGTAAGTCGTAAAGACTTGAAACTTGGAGGGATGGTAGGACTCACACTGCTTACAACGTGACCTAAGCTTTCCCCAATCGGCCTGACGAGGGCGCTACAGCGATCGAAGGTACGAAATCGCTTATAACTCCTAAACCGTCAGTCGCAGGCTCAAGTGTCTTATGTCATTGGAATCCTTGGATCCTCAGATTTGATCGTGAGGTGTCTATGAGGACATTTGTGTATCTCCAAAAAAACATGGCCGATGAGGTTTGAGCACCTATTAGACAAGGTTAACGGAGGCCGCTCGGAACGAAACTCAGTGGGCCTGTTTGACTCATGGCCCCAAAGGTCTGTGAGAAATTTTAAAGAAATCGGCCACTGGGGGGTGGTATCGTATTTTTTGAGGGCGTAAACAATTGTACATTGTGCGGTTTTTCGCACATACACACGATATTCATATCGTATGATAGACCTCCTCATTCCAAACAACTTTGCCTCTAGAACCACTGCTGTCAATCAAACCGTTTTTTTAAATGATTAAGAAGATGTGAAAAACTACTTTTGCGAACTAGTCCTAGGTTTTTCATTCAATCTGAAAAAAAAACACAGCAGTGCAATTCTCTGGACTCTCTAGGTCAATAATTATCAGAGACATGTCGAAATTTACCCTTTGGAAAGCTATAACTGGGCCCTTTAGAAAAGGAGCCTGTCCAAATATACCCAAAGCATATAAAGCCTAAACGAAAAGCCAAAACTTCATGAAACCTGCTGAGCACATGCGACAGGTGATTCTAAACAAGCATGCAAAGTTTCAGAGAGATCGGACATAACAGTCATAAACATCTAAAAACATCATTTTCTATGGTAAATCACTTGGATTTGCCAAAAATGCTTTTTTAATAATTGATTTAGGTGGCTACAGGCTTGCTAAATAATATGTAATGTCTTTTTCCTTATGTGCTTAAATGCCTAAAGTGCTTGAACCCCGGTAATCACTGCTTGCAGCTATATTTTAGTTTTTGTTATTTTAGTACTTCATATTAAACTAAACAAAAATCAAAAATGAGAGTTATGAAAGTTGTCAATTTTTATTTTATTTCAAGTAATGATAATATATGTATATGTGTATTATGTATGTAATATTATGTATATATATATATATATATATATATATATATAGTAAACATTTTTTACGAGCAAACCTAAACGCTTCCCAACGAGACTATAAATGAAAGTTAAATCCTTTGACTTTTTTCTTTTTTCTTCTGAATTGCTCTTTGTTGAAGGAGGTGACAAAGGCCAGATGTCAGGTTTGATGAGGTGCGAAATACAGCCATACACCTTTTTTCTCCCTTCTTCCTAATCTAAAGCCGGCAAACCTTTAGTGCCTCACACCTCTCTGTCTCTCTCTCATCACAATGCCAGAACATTTTCCCTGCACTCTTTCTGTGATCCTGCACGGCAATGGTTTTGACCCTAAGGAGTCTTTCCAGAAACACATTATCAATGCGAACTGAACGGGCCGGTCTTTCATTATCTAACACCATTAGGATAAGGCAAGAATGTGCGGGAGCTGTAACATCAGTCAAGCCTTCAGGCAAACTCACCCCACTCTTCTTCCTTCATTTGCTTCAAAAAAATACCCATGAAATTGTAGATTTCTGAGGAAACTGATGATTGTTTCGGAGAGTAAGATTACTTAGACATACTTAAAGTTTTCCACTTGTGACCACAATAAAGGCACAAGTCCTGCCAACCTGACAGTGACGGATCATCTGTTTTTGTCAATCTGAATGTCAATTTCAAAATGATGATATCTCTCATCTTGTCCCTTCAGGTCAGTTTCACATCCGTATTACCTGAGTCATGTAACAGTGATTTCACACACTGGCTGATCTTACGCATGAAGAATTTGACTGCAGCTGTGCCTGTTTACAGTTATGAGTCACGTATAATATAACTCAAGTAGAGGAGAAGAGCCCCGCTCATGAAGCTGTCACCACTAAAACATTCACATCTGATATCACTCTGTTTCTTATGATGCTCTCGCTTGAAGTTGAAACACCTGTGTGACACTCTCCTCCCATTGTCTTCCATCACTATAACACACATATTAATCATCTAAACTGGCATTTATTATGAATCACACCCGCTTATTGACCTAATTCAGTCTGTATAAAAGATAAATAATCACATGAGAAATCCTGTCCATTGTTATATGCTTTATGTGTGTTACAACCCAACACAGTAACACTTTAGATTAGGGAACACTATTCACCATTAACTAGTTGCTTATTAGCATGCATATTACTAGCACATTGGCTGTTTATTTATACTTATGAAGCACATATTAATGCATGACCATATTCTAGATCCCTTAACCCTATCAAATACCTAAACATAACTACAACAACAACTACCTTACTTACTATTAATAAGCAGCAAAAAGAGTTTATTGAGGGAAAACTCTTAGTTAATAGTGAATATATGTTACCTAATTTAAAAAAAAATATATATATACATATATATATACTGGTGCTTTATAGATGCAGGAACGAATGTGCTATTTTAAAGAATTGATAATGTATAATTAGTCATAAAATTAATTATTAAGTTTTGTAATCTTCAAAGAGATTATATATATATATATATATATATATATATATATATATATATATATACACATTTTTTAAACAAGAACCCTTGATCGAACAATCTGTCTGTTGATAATTACAATTGTATAAGATAAAGTCTTATGCTGCTGTGTTTTACAATAAAACAAAACAAATGGCTCACAAATTGTCTCTCATTAAGCTGACGTTTGATTTGAATTTCTTACTAATTAAATGCAAATCTTCTCCTCTGCCACATGTTTTTCTAGTTAACACCAGCAACACTAACAACTGTAGTTAAAAAAAAAAAAAAAAACATTCTGTGTATATGTAATAAAGTTTGTGGCTGAAGCTTGTGGGTTTTCTATATGAGCTCAGCTTTGCGAGCTAACTTTATTGAAATGACATCAGCTCAACTACAGTACCTGATGGTTAAATGACTGTTTTTGAAGATAACCCGACCATGTTCAACCAAACAGATGACGCCTCAAGGTTCAAATTACAGGTTTCTAAATATCCTCCAACACCTCAGCCAGACAAATTACTACCTGTGCTACACATCCAGGTGTTGCATAGAGCTAAACAGGTGAAGCAATATGACGCCATGCATCCAAAGCAGAAGATTGAGTCACAACACTTACCTTTTCTCCACGGGGCAAGGATGGTGAAAGACTTGTGCCAGCTAAACACCATGCTTGGTTTCCTCTTCTTAAGACTCATGGTGGATGTCCAAAAATTCAGTAGTTTTCAGTGTCAAGAGGAAGAAAACCCTCCTTGTTGGCTTATTCAAGCACACCTCATGCCTTAGTGAAGACTGATCTTTCTTCTCCTGAATCAAGTGCTCAAATAGTTCAAATGCTCCACAAAGGTGTGCTGCTTGGAGTACATCCAGTCTTAAGCATATTGTCAGAATAGCACAGGAGTGTGTGAGAGATACAGAGGCTGGTTGTGAAGGAGCGTGTGCTGTCCTCACACTGAGGAGAACGAGCAGGCTGCCTAAAGCAGGACCATCAGCAGCTGGAGGAGGGGTGACGGATCACCAGATGGAGGGAGGGGAAAGACTTCGGAGAAAACCTTTGTGTGTGTAGAGAGAGAGAGAGAGAGGGAGAGGGAGAGATAGTGGGAGAAGTTGGAAAATGTGTTTTGCAATCATATGCCAGTGAATAAGAAGTTCTTCTCAGAAGACATTCCTTGAGGAATCCACCTCATTAAAGCCAACATACTGTCATTGATTAATCTTGGGTCTGAGGTCAAACTATATCCACCAAACTCAACACAAACCTTCAGGCTGTTCTGTCATTTTAAATTTTTCATATAGCTTTCTCATAGTGGACAATCAAAAAAATCTCAATCCCCATACACCTACTACAACAGCCTGACTTCATTTTTTATACATTTATTTTGCATTATTTTCATGTTTTTTTTTTTCTTTCTTTCTTTCTTTTTAAGTTACATAAACATACCCTTATGAAAAGATGTGTATTTAATTGTATTAAATGTGCACTTGTAGTGATTAATTTTTTTTTTTGCAGATAATATAATGAAATAAATGGCCACCAAACCATACTTACAGAGAGACACTTACATGTAGCTGTTCCTTAACACACTTAAGTACAATTTTAAGTGCACTTTACAATAATATAAATTTGAAAGTTTTAAGTTTAAAGTACATTACGTTTAATAATCCTTTGACATTTTTAAAGTACACTTATTTTGATGTGCTGACTAACATACTAAAGCACATTAAAAAAAATTGATTACAATTTTAACTGTAGTGTGTTATTTCATATTACACTTAAATTAAATATATTTTAAATTGCAACATTACGATTACAAATGTGTAATTACAAATATATTTAAATAGATGGCATACAAGTTTCAATAGAAATGACATTAAAGTATATTTTAGTTTACCATAAATGATTATCAAAACATTCGGAACTACTCTTTAACCATATTTAAATAATAACAGAAGTCATCATGAAATTACATATAAAAATTTACTTATGTCCTATTTGAGTGGCTCAAAAAAACACCTTAAAGTTTATCTAATTGCATAATATAAATTATACTATAATACATTTTCATTTAATTGTAGTTTACAAGCAATTAAGTGTCTGAAAATATTATACTCAGTTAAGCTTAAGCATTACCGGTTTTAAAAGTATAAAGTGGACTTCATTTAGACAAGATTTTGTCAAGCCAACGTTTAAAGTTTGTCTTGAGACAATTCCAAAAGAAAAAAAAAAAATTAAATTGATCATATCTTCTCACTAACAGACAAACCAATTCAGGCATATTAAAGACATTGAGATAAAAGACAATTGATTTACTTTCAAAAACAAATAGCTCTCAAAACATACATATTAATCGTGGTTATTTAAACCCCAGTATCCTTTTATTAAGATACACATAAACCAAAAAGCTCGTGATTCATTGTTTAATAATAAAGTGTACAAATATTTCAGTTCATAGAAAAAGATGGAATTCAGATGCACCCACACACTACAGCTTTCACGGTCACAATGCAAGGCTTTCTCAGCTGCTCCTCAGTTCAGACGTGGGAGGGAGAGCAAGATTGAAAAGTAACACAGCATTAGATGAAGTGTCCCATTGTTCTGAGGGAAAAAATAATGAAGTAATTTGTCACATTTACTTCTTTTTCTAATGTTTATTACAACCTAATTATATCTCTGACGACAGATACAGTTTGTTTTTTTTGACACTGCTGACATCTGATGCCATTCTGGTTCCCTGTTGTTTTGGTAAAGAACAGGTGAGGACATTAGTGGGGAGACAGACACTTTTGAGTGGTTAGGGATCGCCCTGGGCTAGAAGATGAAGCTAAGAATGGGTAATTACCTCAAACAGGCCTGGACAATGCTGAGGTCTCCAAATGCCGTCTCATTGTAAACCAAATTAAGAGCATGAAAGCCTCAGGTTCCCTGGATTTGTAATGCCTGTTGAATATGATTACATAGTTGCCACTTGATTGCATGAAACCTTTGTTATGCTTTCAACTATCACACAAAATTTGACTTTTAACTGTAAATATGTTGTTTTTAGTTCCCGACCACAATCCCGAAACAACTGCGACAACAAAACCAAAATGACTTTTTAAGTGCGAATAATCCAGGGTTTCTCAATTAATAATAAAAAACAGTTTTTTAAAATACAATTTAAATACTGTATAATGTTTGGACAAGATTTAACCCATATAAAGTAGTTTTGGTGTTAAAAAAAAAAAAAAAAAGTATTTTGGTTGATACAGCAATAAATAAATAATATTTTTGACTTAATACTAGTTCATTTATATGTTACTTTTCGGTTACCATTTTTTCAGTGTAACTTTTCAAATTTTAGAAATACTTTTTTTGGGGGGATTATCTTAAATAATACTACATTTCTTTGAAGTGTTCTATTTTAATTAACTAAATTTTAATGTCAAAATGTTAAAATATATTAAATATATTAAAATAAAACTACTACTACTACTACTACTACTACTACTATACTACTACTACTACTACTAATAGTAATAATAATAATAACAGTTCTACACACAGTTCTATGATGGGAACGCTTCTCTGAAAAGTCACAAGTGAGATGTTCCCTGCAGACTGTGCACAAACACATCTGGTTGTTTTTTGGAACTACACATAGATAGAATGTACAATCATGAAGAAACATTAGCCAAATGTATGTTTACTTGGGAACCTCCAATGTGATTTTTACAATGTCTTGTTGGTCTTGGATTGTGCAGACATCTATCTCTACAGATTTGAAGCTCTGCATTTCGTATTGTTATATAACTGATGTCTTTGAAAAGCATCGTAGTGGAACATTTCATGCTGCTTTGGAGCTTCATGGGTGTTTCGCATAGTTTCGCAAAGTCTCATAAGGAGGTACAGGAGCAATCCTGTCGTGAGAAACACTTCTGAGAGAGTTTGAAAATGAGAACTGAAAAGAAAATGAGTGGAATGTTTTAACAGCGATCTTGTTACGTCATCTGTTTGGAGATTAAATATGCAGAGGAGTAAGATTTCCCTAATGGAAACTAAAGTGTGAACAGGTGAGCCTTTTCAAAGCCAGAAATACTGTAAGGGCACAGCGATTAGGTAATGCTAAGTTATCATTCCATAATTAACCATACTGAATTTCACTTCAAATTCTATATACAAGTGGTCAGCTGTCTGAATTTCTCTTGTGTTTTGGTATAATATGAACTTTAACAGAAGATGAACCATATAGATTCACATAAATAACATATGTTCTTTATTTCTGGTAACTTTCATACCTTTGTTTGCTGTAGAGGTGGACATATGAAACTTCATGTGGAAGTATGAGAAGTTAATCATTTCCAGATCTGCGGCAGTGACGTATTGAATATTTTCTTTAGTTGTTGGTTTTGCTTCACTGGTGATGTCGCTAACAATGATTCACTGATTCATAAACCAGATTCCTTACGTAAAAATCACAAGATGATACATGATACAGGTGTGATCCCATTGTTTCAGAAGAGAATTATGCTTATTATTGGAATAATCACAGGGGGAAAGAGAAAATGGGTCAGTGAATTGTAGGGGGAGCAGGCTACAAATTACAGGGGAGGGTCAGTGTCACCTTTAATTCTTGTTTCAACATGCCCAGCCACCCTGCAAACCCCTTCAAATCAAACTGTATAAAACTTTAAGGAATAGTTCACCCAAAAAGGCTAATTCTGTCATCACTTTCTCACCCTTGTGTTATTCCAAACCTATATGAATTTCTTTCTTCTGCTGAACACAAAAGAATATTTTTTGAAAAATGTTGGTAGCCAAACAGTTGTTGGTCCCCATTGACATCTAATATAAAAAAAAGTACAGTGGTTAGCCACATTCTTCAAAATATCTTCTTTTGTGTTCAACAGAAGAAAGAAACTCATATAGGCCTACAGGTATGACGGTGAGTATAAATATAGTATAAATAAATGCTGACGGTCAATACAGGGTCCTAGTATATATATATATATATATATATATATATATATATATATATATATATATATATTTACAGTATCTCACAAAAGTGAGTACATCCCTCACATTTCCGCAACTATTTTATTATAACTTCTCAAGGGACAATACTATAAAAATTAAACTTGGATATATTTTAGAGTTGTCAGTGTGCAACATATATAGCAGTGTACATATACTGTCCTCTGAAAATAACTCAACACACAGCCATTATTGTCAAAATAGCTGGCAACAAAAGTGAGTACACCCTAAGTGAACATGTCAAAACTGTCCAAAGTGTCAACATTTTGTAGGGGCACCATTGTTATCTAGCATTGCCTTGATCCTCATGGGCATGGAGTTCACCAGAGCTGCACAGGTTGTTGCTGGGATCCTCTTCCACTCCTCCATAATGACATCACGGAGCTGCTGGATGTTAGACACATGACTTTTCCACCTTCCACTTGAGGATGCCCCACATGTGCTCAATAGGGTTCAGGTCTGGAGACATACTTGGCCACTCCATCACCTTCAACTTCAGCTTCATCAGCAAGGCAGTTGTCATCTTGGCGGTGTGTTTGGGGTCATTATCATGTTGGAAAACCCAGTTTCTGAATGGAGGGCATCATCTTCTGCTTCAGAATGTCACAGTACATGTTGGCATCCATGTTTCCCTCAATGAACCGCAGCTCCCCAGTACCAGCAGCACTCATGCAGCCCCAGACCATGGTGCTACCACCACCATGCTTGACTGTAGGCAAGACACAGCTTTCTTGGTACTCTTCACCAGGGCGTCACCACACATGCTGGACACCATCTGAGCCAAACAAGTTTATCTGAGTCTCATCAGACCACAGGACATGGTTCCAGTAATTCACGCTCTTGGACAGGTTGTCTTCAGCAAACTGTTTGCAGGCTTTCTTGTGAGCCAGCTTCAGAAGAGGCTTCCTTCTGGGACGACGGCCATGCAAACCGACTTGTTGCAGTGTGTGGCGTATGAGCTGAGCACTGACAAGCTGACCTTTCACTTCTGCAACCTCTAAAGCAATGCTGGCAGCACTCATGCGTCTGTTTTTTGAAGCCAGCTTTTGCACCTGACGCACGAGGACTCAACTTCTTTGATCGACCCTTGTGAGGCCTGTTCCGAGTGAAACTCGTCTTGGAAAACCTCTGTGTGACACTGGCCACTGTACTGTAACTCAGTTTCAGGGTGTTACTGATCTTCTTATAGCCTAGGCCATCTTTGTGGAGAGCAACAGTTCTAATTCTCAAATCCTCAGAGAGTTCTTTGCCATGAGGTGCCATGTTGAACATCCAGTGGTCAGTATGAGAGAATTGTACTCAAAGCACCAAATTTTAACTGCTCTAATACAAGATACACAAATTTGTATTGTCCTGTTAAGCAGACAAAAACATGAACATGATGAATAGGACATGTGTTTGCATGGTTAAACGACGTATAGCTGTTATCACTTAGGGTGTACTCACTTTTGTTGCCAGCTATTTTTACAATAATGGCTGTATGTTGAGTTATTTTCAGAGGACAGTAAATCTACACTGTTATACATGTTGCACATTGACTACTGTAAAATATATCCAAGTTTCATTTTTATAGTATTGTCCCTTGAGAAGATATAATAAAATAGTTGCTGAAATGTGAGGGGTGCACTCACTTTTGTGAGATACTGTATATATATATATATATATATATATATATATATATATATATATATATATATATATATATATATATATGTATATATGTATATATATATATATATGTGTGTATATATATATATATATATATATATATATATATATATAGTATAGATATATAGTCATAGATATAGTAACAGGCATGATGCAAACCATATAGCCTATTCATATCTCATATATCCATTTGCACAGATTTTTTTAACATAACTTTCTGTAAAAACATTTAATAGATTTACTTCAGAACTGTAATGAATGTTTGTGTCCTTAATATTTTTTAAATGTTGTAAAGTGACTTTTGATATAACCTATTCACAATTCAGCATGTACCTTTTTAATTACAGAACTGCATTTATGTAAATTATAGAATTCATGAAAATAACTTCTCTTTTTCAAGAAACATTCATTTAGTGAAAGTCCAATTTTGTAAATAGTTTGTCTTAATTTTACTGTTTTTCACTAATTTTAATCTTTTAACTTATTTGTGATACATTAAATTAGCACTTTTTTTTGGTTTTTTGGTTTTTACATTTTTTATGAATTTTTTCAGTAAGGTCAATGAGGTTTCTTAATGACATCATAAAATATCTCTTAATAGTAAGACAAGAAAAAGTTTAAAATAGTTTTATAGTTTTAATGAACTACTTTTTATTTTCTGGTCAAACTTTATTTTAAGGTCCAATTCTTACTATTAACAAATCATTAACTACGACTTTTGTCTCAATAAATAATAGTATTAATAGTTAGTAAAGTAGTTGTTAAGTTTAGGTATGGGTAAGCTTATAATATGGTCATGCCGAATATGTGCTTTATAAGCAATAATAAACAGCCAATATGTTAATAATAGGCATGCTAATAAGCATTTAGTTATGAGAATTGGTCATGTTACCGATTTTCTCAAATAATACAAATTTTTTTTAAGTGTTATATTTTCATTAAATTGGGATTTTGTCCTCATAAATTGTAATCATCTCAAATCTCTCTCTCCAAATCATGCACATCTCACATCGTTTCGTGGGAACAACAGAGCAGTTTATTACTGTATAAGACCGTCATTCTCCTGAGATTCTAACATCTCAGGGAGCAAAACAAGCAGAGATGTTTATAAATGACTTGAGAGCTGTATATCTTGGCATATTTATTAAATATTACAGTCCAAGCAGATTCGAATTAAGCAGAACCATATGGAGCCTCCAGTCGTATAAAGATCTTTTGAATTAATACCTTTGCTGATAGTAAGGGCATATCGTTCAGATGTCCAAATTTTTATTCTGTTTGACACACTGCCATTTGTCTAGTCTTATATCAGATGGTTTTGATGGTTCAGGTTCAGGTGTTCCCTGCGGTACTGATGAAAACCAGAGATACGTTCCACAACAACATTCGTACAGCCTGCAGTCACCAATCCCCAGAGCATCTTGTGTTTGATATTCTGTCACATAATTTAAAATCATAATTTCCTTGATGAGATCAGACAGAGCAGTGTATTTTCAGCCTACAGCTGCAGTGAAGCCGGACGGACCCCCCATCACACCCCAAACACCATTTTCCCAAAACTCCCCAAACATTCTCCCTAATCTCATTTCCGCAAATTGAGGACCGTGCAACAAAGACATCAAATGAAAAGCGGGTATCAGTTGAAAGTGTATTTTTCCTACATCGAGTGACGTGTCCTTCAGAGGGTGTATTTTTCTTCTTTGGAGATTTGTTTACCAGATTTTGGGTTTTCCTTTTTATTATTTTGTGGGTAGGCATCCGTTTATATGTGTTTATCATCTGCTCAGATCAGTCCAATTTGTGTGTAAGTGCTTGACATTAAAGAGAAGAGGATGTTGCCTAAACCAAGAACAACCAAATTAGTAGTAAGTAGTAAGTAGTTTTCCTTCCAGAAAACCTGACACTGTGTGGGAATATAGTTGTTTTGATGTTTTTTTCCTAAGAAAAACACGTGAGCTATCAATGTTTCTGCCATCCTAAATCAGAAATGATTACATTTGGCTTTTCCTCCGTACAGAGGTGTTGACTTTACTTTAGGCCAGTGTTTACATGAGTATTGCAGGAACTGGGTCAGACTTGGATGGGGTGGGGGCTTCACACACTCTGTCAGATATCTGTGACCTTAGTTATTAAATTATTCTTCATGTTATCCTAAGTAACACTGAGCACTTTTAATAAATGTGACTGCATGCCTTTCCAATGGTGTTTGACTGAGTAAAAACATATTAGGTTTTCCAAACCATGTCATGTCATGAAATTCTACATTCCAGGATGCATCACTGGAAAAAACAGAAAAACAGACTCTACCCAAACTGAGAAGTCTCTGTTAAAAGCTGAGGAAATGCTGAAAACATGTTTGATTAAAAAGAAATAATAACAATCATGTTGCTTGGCTATTTATGTTTTTTGTTAAAGGGACAGTGACATTTTTGCACCCTCGTGTCTTTCCAAACCTGTATGACTTTCTTTCTTTGGTGGAACACACAAAAAAAAATCTGCTCTTTTCCACACAATGAAAAAAATGAAATTATTTTTAGCTGTTGGTGGACTATTCCTTTAAAAATAAACAAATAAATATTAAACAAATAAAAAATATACTTTTAAAATATTAGAACTAATTGGCAAAAAGACACCAATTAATATAGATCATTTTAACATCTTACGTTTTTAGGATTTACTGCATTGACTGAACGGTTTATTGCGCAACCAATACAGTAATTAAAAGAGCTGAAAGAAAAAAAAAAACTTTTAAAACAGGCATATCATCTACACTGTAACTGAAGGGATGTAATAATACTTAGAGATGAGAAATAAGAGTATTTTATTGGACAAATTTATATATAAGTGCATAATGACGCTTCAAAAAACAGTGAATTTTTAAATGTGTAAATCTGTTAGTTTGTAAGGCCTATAAACCTTCACACTTCAAAGCTTTTTAAACATTTTTCAAAACTTTCGAACAAGACATTCAAAGTTGATCTTAAAGTGCCCCTATTATGGATTTTTGAAAATGACCTTTCATGCAGTGTGTAACACAGCTGTAAGTGAATGAAAACATCCTGCAAAGTTTTAAATCTGAAAGTGCACCGTGTATAAAGTTATTGTCTCTCAAAAGAAAGAGTCGACTCTGAATCATTACGTGTCGTTTTTAAAACAAATTCCAAGCCGTTTCATGTTGACGTCAACATGAAACATTAGCATATTGCTCGCCCACATGTTGGTCTTTTCGCGTTGGTCTGAATGAAAATGCAAATTCATTCTTTGCCACTAGGTGCCACTTTTGGAGCAGTAAAAATAGCGGTTTCCTCGGTAACGCTGTACACAAAGCAGCACTGCCCTCACAAATGCTGCTTTATCAGGCATTACAGGCGAGATGAGATGGAAATGAAATCGACCAATCACTGCAGATTAGTGTCATGCAAAAGATGGAAAAATGAATTGTTGAGCGAATCGTTTGGGGGGTCGTTGAGCAAGTTTGGTAAAAATAAATGCATATTATAAGACAATGAAAGTGTTTTTTGACCTTGCATGCATGTCAGCCTGTTGTTGGGGACGCCCAAAACCAAAATATGAACCTTTCATAACCCATAATAGGAGTACTTTAAATTTTGCCTTTTCTACTTTAAAACGACTTTATAAGCACAGAACTGTAATACTGCATCCTGCTTGCTACCTCAATTCAAACTGAGCCTAATTTAAATTAAGCATTCTCAATTCAGTTCAGAACAGCACACTGTTTGTTTGGTCAACTTTCAGAGGAAAACTGGACTAGATCTCAAAACTCTTTTTTATTTGATGGGAAAATGTTCTTACTATTAACATCTGTTTGTCAGGACTTAAGTTTTTATCAGGTAACAAGCTGAGCCTTGTTGGCAATAGCACAGAATATGAATAAGGCAGGAGCAGCTGTTTTTCCAATCTCCCATTCACAAAACAAAGACGGGAGAAATAAAAATATCTCTTCTATTTGAAAATCTCCCTGCTGTCTTTGCACATTTAAAATTATGACATCACTGGCTACACCTGTGTGATGTTTATTCTCAGGTTTTCCTCAAGCATTAACACGTGTCTTATACATTATCATTTGATCTCTTAAACAATGAATAAACCTATATTTATCTTGAACAAGAAGACAATAAAACCGGTCTTTAAGCAAAGTGATTTATGATGAGTACAGGAAACCTTGAAGTGTTTGTGACAAAGACTCAGACAAGTTCCCTCATGTGAACTCCTTCATTGTTGCCACAAGATGAAGAACAATGTGGGCAGAAGACAATGGAGGTGCTACGGAGTAGAAAAATGAAGACAGGGAACAAAGTGAGCTAACAGTGGGCCAACACCTCCACATCTTCAAATAGCAATAAAGATTTGGAGACATTAATCACTTGCTCAGCAATGGATCCTCTGCAGTGAATGGGTGCCGTCAGAATAAGAGTCCAAACAGCTGATAAAAACATCACAATATTCCACAAGTAATCAATTTTTAATTTCTGGCCAAAAAAAAAAAAAAACAGTTTTGGACTGTTTTCACCTGTGAAATCTGTGCATATTTTGTGCATATTTTTGTACAACTTTTTTTTACTGGAGAAAACACTTATGGATAGATGACTCGTAGGTTGTTTTAGCTGGAAACTATGGTTTGAAGTTAAAAATGTTTTAATAATTGATTTGTTTCTTACAAACACACAGCTTTTCACTTCACAAGACATTAATTGATGGACTGGAGTGGTGTGGATTACTTGTGGATTATTGTGATGTTTTTATCAGCTGTTTGGACTCTCATTCTGACGGCACCCATTCACTGCAGAGCATCCATTGCTGAGCAAGTGATGCAATGCTACGTTTCTTCAAATCCTTTCAGCTGAACAAACAAACTCACGTACATTCTGAATGGTGATTAAATTTTCTGAAAATTCACATTTTTGAGTGAACTCTTCTTTTAGAAATAATGAATGTAACATTACAGGTCATAATTACAAATGTTAGTGAGTGAAGAGAAACATAACGTGGCACACTTAAATGTTTAAACTAACAGTCAGAGAGCTGCAGTGGAGGAAATGGTCTTTTCCATATGTTTACAGGCAGCCAGCTGTCCATGATAACCTTCCTGATAACCCGGATGTATCCCCACTACTCCAACTTAACACACCCTGCACATGTATGACCACCATTTTTCAACCGATACATGTTATTATGAAAGAATTTCTAGTCGAAAATCTCTGCTTACTCTCCATTGTTTGGTTATCGCCCCTCCTGCATATTTAAGTCAATCATTTGCTAAGGTGAAAATAGACATATTCCAACACTGTTACACCAAAATATATAAATCATGTGGTGTTTGGTCAGTGAATATTGAATTTTCAGTACTGAGTTATTGAAATATTAAGTTATTGAATTAAGTTTTATTAGAACATCTTATCTGTCTTTGTTTGGTTAGGTCAATATCATCACAAAAAAAAAAAATCTTCAAAAATTCTCTCACTGAAAACTTTCTTGATCTGTATTCTTAATAAAGACGATTTTTCAAAAACAATTTACAACAAGGTTTCATTTGTTAACATTATAGTTAACATGAACAAACAATGAACTATATATACAGCATTTATTAATCTTAGATAATCTCAGTAATACATTTTTAAAATCAAAAGTTGAACAAATACATTTTAACAAACTACAAAGATTAATAAGTATAAAAACAGACTCCTCATTGTTAGTTCATGTTAGCTAATGCATTAAGTAATGCTACACAATTAGACCTTGTTGTAAAGTGATTTCTCTTAATATAGACTAGTAATGTAAATTGATTAAAAGACACAGGCCTGAGGTAATTTATTTTATGTCTTTTACATTTTACAATGACCTGAATGAATGAAAACCTTCCCATACACATTCTTTTCCATTACTGGATGTGGGGTTATTGGATTTCAAGCATAATTTGGGCAGATCTGGCCTCAGGCTCTTGTGGCATCTGCAGCGGTTCATTCTTCAAGATGGAAGAAAGGAAGGAAGGCTGAAGAATCTCTGAGCAGACCCGTGACGCAGAGCACACACTCTCCCAAAGGAAAGATAAGACTGCTCTGGGACAGTGCGCAGGAGGGAGTCCTGTCCTTTGACGAAAAGCTGTTTTGTAAATGGATCTGCTCTTATCAAGCGTGAAGAATTTCAGAGCCACCTTTGTTTCACTGCTGTTGGCTTATGCTCAGAATGTGCCCTCAAAATCAAATTAAAGGCTATAATGCATGAGCTGACATGTTTTTCAGCAAAGCTCAATTATAGTCATTGATCACGCATTACTAAGACAGGAGATGATTTTCAATTATTATTTAACCTAATGAATAAAGTTTATATTTATTATCCAAATCCACACTTTAGTACACATTGTAAAGCACAGTCTTCAAATTATGCCTGAATAAAACTGTTGTGAGAAGTAGAGTAGTATTAATAGGCAATAAAAGAATTAAGCCTGCAATTAATACAGATGAGAAGTGTAGACAATTAATTAAAGTGTAACACAATTCAAGAATAGGAGGTATGTTTATAAAAGTCTTTCTTGTACATACAACCAATGCAGTACACATAATATAGGTTCAGCAGCCAATAGCAGAGCCAGGCTCACCTAATTTGAACTCGACTAGTAATATGAACCAAATAAAGACAGAAAAGCAACTCTCTGCTGACACCTTGTGGTTAAATCAGATCATAGCATTCAGACATATGATATACATTATTTATAAATCGGATAGTTCAGTCTCTACGCCATCTCTCTTACTCCACTTTTAGTGCTATATTTTACAAATATATTTTACTTATTCATATCCACTAAACTGTAAATATGTCGATTCGGACTAGTCTTTATACTTCTTGCTTTTATTTTGTAAATGTATGTTTATGTCTTATTTTTGTATTTATATATGTATGCACTGGAAGCTACATTAAAATAATAATAAAATTAAAAAAAAAAAATCCAAACTCTTAATTATGATTTTGATTGGATAAGCTAATTTTGTGACCACACGTCACATCAGCACTACATTGAAATATCATACAATTTAAAGGAGGAATAATCATTTATTATGAATAAAGTTGATTATTAATGAGACATACCTGTACATAACAGTGATTTTTATTTGAGGAAGGTGTTTAGGCACCTCTTTGCTCTAAGTAATGATACTTTGTCATGCTCTCGTTATACATTTACATTTAATATATACATATATTTAATATATACATTTTTACGTTATAGTAAAATTGATGAGAGAAACTCGAGACCTTGCATAACGTGATCCAGGTAACTTAGTTCATCGAGCTCTTGCTATTTTTCTACTTTACTATTTGGCTGCATCTTCTTTGTACCACAGGTTTGAGTTTTCACCTCCAACAGAGATGTTCACGACATGAGCCGAACTTCTTATGGGTTATCAATTTATTAGTAAAATAAGGTTTGTGGACATTTTCGGAGATTTTCACTCTTTGTTCGGCGAATCTGAAGCCACTCTGTTCCTGAAATCAGGACGTGCACATACATTTTGAGGGGCAGGGGCTCAAGTGGAAAATATTTATATCTCATATTTATTTAAATTTTTTTCTAAACAAAACGTTAAATATATTAGGGGTGTGCGATATTGACAAAAATATACATCTCAATATTTTCTAAGATTTTATCAATAACAATAATTAGACGATATTTTGCTGAGTGTGTTATTGTGCTGATATCTTAAGGACTACCGTGGACAGCTGACTCCTAGTTTTTGATATCCTTCATATTCTGTGTGGTGATAGAAATTAATCTTTTCCAATAAGTTTAAATTGATTTTTTTACCTTTTATGGGCATTTTTACCTTTATAAAGCCCTTTTTTCTAAAAGTGTGCATCATCTGTTCAGTCAAATTCTTAAACTGAATCAGTCAATTAGCATAATAAGTAATCTGGGCTGTTACCAAGCAAATTAAATCAGTATTGACTAAATTAATTTTTTGCAATGCAGAGAAAACACAGAAGCTGCATTAGAAGTGGCATTTAGATGCATTTACACACTGTTTAATGCAGGACATGAATGCATTTAACCTGCAGTTACAAATGCATATTAATAGTGTTTTGATATTTTACAAAATAAAATGTTTAAAGCCGATATTTGTATTTGAAAAGGCATCGGAGCTCCACAGTCTCAACATTTCCCGACCTTGATATTTTGAGAAACACACACGCACGCACACATATATGCATATATTCATTTATTAAAAAAAAAAAAAAAAGAGGGTACTTTCTCCCCAGAAAAAAAGGTACTTTCTCTGGAGTAAGAAAAAAAGGCAGGTGCTTTTGATGTCTATGTGTGCACGTGCCTGCCTGAAATGCAAAGTAAAATGCAAGTTATCCAGTTATCCCATAGATTGAAAACGCTAATTATCTTTAGGGTGTTAAGACTCAAGACCCCTAAATAAACTCTCTCTCTCTGTGTGAGTGTGTGTGTGTGTGTGTGTGTGAGTGTGTGTGTGTGTGTGTGTACGTGTACATGGCGGAAAGATCAAACAATCCTCTGAACCTCTCTTTGTTGCACTGAATGAACTATACTTTCGCGGGAAATATCAACTAGGCAGTTTGCATACGCACCGTAGTATAAGGGGAGGTTGTTAATACTTCTCAAACTTTTCGACTTGTTTACAAAGTTGTTTGCGAGGAGAAGCCTTCACTGTTGTTAAAAACATATTTTCACGCTCTCAATCAATATGTTTATATATTACTGCAATAAAGAGAATCATTAAACAAGCAGAGTTAGAAGTGCGCCCCTCCAAATGTGCGCTGTAATGGTTTCGTCCACAGTGGCGCGAAACGCCGCGCGCTCTACAGCGAATTTTCACGTTACAGGCGCGAGGTTGGTGTATCTACCGGCAACGTGACTGGACCGCAGCTTTTAGGAGAGAGGTGGTATAATTTTATACTTTTGTAAAGAAATATTCTCCGTTCGAGTGTATTTATGCTATTTGCATTCCGTTCTGCTGTTACAAAACGCTTGCGTGTTTGTTGTGTAAGGCTTTGTTGTGTGTTAGCTAATCGGGTCATTAGTTAGACATATTTGCATTAACGTTACATGCTAAGCTGCACTGCAGACGTTTGATAAGGTTTGAGAGACGTGCACAAAAGCCAAAACGCAGCAGAACATGAGTGGGTAAGTGTATTTATTGTGTATTAGGCATGAAGAGTTGGCAGAGCCATGTGCTTCTATTGACTTCAAGTTCTCATGTTGCAGCATTGTAAAAGAAGAGACACGCAGCGTTTCTCCTCACTGCCCCAAACCCAACGAATCTGAAGAGCCTGAAGGTACTGCTATGGAGGAGACCACTCTTGGTAGGTCAATGGTATTCACAATACATGATGGCAGACCTGCCTGTGCAAGTCCATGCAGCCTTCAGTTTGATTTCAGTAATCTCCTGCATACTACAGAAAAGAGCCAGCATGGGGAGGTTATCATTACAAAAGAGATGGAGGAGGAGGAGAAGCATTTAGTGGAGGAGGGAGAGAAGAAAGAAAGAGAAATGATGGAAGAGGTACTGCTTTCTCACACACATGGAAAACCACAAGACAAAACTTCATTGTCTTTATGTATGCAGTCCCTGTAAAGTGAAATTGTATCCTTAGCCAGTAATAACTGTGGAAAAGTATTAGAAATTATTTTTGTTTAAGTGTGGGACCTTTGAGTCTCCTCGTTGCCCTTTTTTGCAAAAGTCTTTATATTTTTATAAATTAAATCCCATTTATTATTGAGTCTGGGATTCACTTTATTAATACTGAATGCTGTTTTAATAGGCCAGACAGTTGCGGGAGAAAGAGTCTCAAGAAATGCGTTTCAGACGACTTCAGCACCTTTTGGAGAAAAGCAACATTTACTCAAAGTTTCTGCTCACAAAGATGGAGCAGCAGCAGCAAGATGTGAGTTGTGTTTGAAAGACAGGAAAGCGCCGTCACACTAGAAGGTTTACCATTTCCGGATGTAAATCTTTCTTGAATGTTTTCGTCTGATATGAGTTGTAACCTGGTGAAGTGGCACGGAAGCAGAGGTTTGTGAAGGAGCCAATCAAATGCTGCCGAAATCTAATGATTTTGGAAATCTAATGATTCTGTCAAGTTCTTTTTTCAGTTCTTAGTGATAGACAGTTGCAGCGTGCTCTCAATATCAGCTGCATTATTACCATCATAATTCTTGTGAAGTACTTGACAATTATGTTTTGATTTAGAAATATATATTTTTTTAATACAGGAAAAAATTAAAAAAGAGAGACTGGAAAAGAAAGCTGCTAGTCAGAAGCAAAAGGTAAGTTTGGGTTTGTACTTTATCACATTTTTCTCCATGTAGAAAAATATGGATAAAAGAGTTCTCAAATTTCATGTTGTATTACTTTCTACAGGGAAATGATAAAAAGGCTGTAAAAGGTAGGATTCCCCGATTTTTAATAAAGGGTTTTAATTATGATCCTGTTATATTAAAATAAAGTAAG
Organism: Spinibarbus caldwelli; assembly: GCA_039654775.1. Classification (NCBI taxonomy): domain Eukaryota; kingdom Metazoa; phylum Chordata; class Actinopteri; order Cypriniformes; family Cyprinidae; genus Spinibarbus; species Spinibarbus caldwelli. Next base: position 24,628,977 of record CM077242.1, read on the forward strand.
ATGTCTGATGTGCAATCAATTATACTGACTTTTTTTTTTGTGTGAAGTTGAAAGAAAGAAGCGTGAAAGGGAAGAGGATTACAAAATCGCAGATGTTATGACAAAAGAGGTGAGCCTTCAATTTAGTTTGTTTTTCAATGACAAATTAATTTTTCAGTTTTTACTGATGTGGATTTTTCTCTTTTAGGAAATTCTGTCAAAAGCCAAAAAACCTAAATTGGACGAGGTAAAGTTTTTATGCTTTATTGTGCTTTCAGACATTCAGGGTTTTTCCGGCACTGAAAATTTTTTGGCGGCTGCCAAAATGAATTTTTGTCCCGCCAAAGCCTGTTTGATCAGTGAATGTGATTTATGAGTGATGTAAATGACTGCGCACGTTAACTGAGGGAGAGAGCAGACAGAGAGCCGCTCACCGCGCACTCTCTCTGGGCCTGTTTACACCTGCTCACTTCATGCATTTTCTCAGTGTATAGCTATCCAATCGTGAAAAGACCAGGTGTAAATGTCCTCCGAAATGCTTTCGAGGCGGATTAAAATCCCATCGTTCAAACCACAGGTGTCTGGGACGCACTCCAGACGAACATGGACAAGTGTAAATGCATCTGCTTGTTGAAACCACATATGTACATTTTACTCCTCCCAAAATGTCAAAAAACAAACGTGTGAGAGCGTGTTATAGTCAGATATGACTGTGCTAATACTAGACGCATCGCCGCGGATACAGCCAGCAAGCCGACGCGCAAACTGTAGCAAATGAAACAAAGTCGCAGACGATCAAAAGCCAATCTTCATAAGATGTAGTGAAACTAACTTATCTTTCCAGTGCTGATGCCGCTCTCTCCCCTGTTGCGAACTTCGATTTTGTAATTAGCTGATGATGAACACATGGCAGCGCATATCTATTGATTTCATTGACGTGAACTCCGTTAATTTTGCAAATAGCGTGGGAATTCAAGACCGGATTTATGTTTTGCGGAGACACATTTATGTGGCCAAATGTAAATGGAAACGTTTTAACAAATCAGACCGATATCTGAATCTGAAAAGAGAAAACGCATAAAGTGACCAGGTGTAAACATGCTCCGTCTAACTGTTTTTACTCTCCATCCCTCAAAATCAACTGGCATGAAGCGTTCCGCACATGCATGCAACTAACATGAACACTTTCAATAAAAGAAAAAAAAATCATGCAATGATCAAGTTTTCCGTGTTGTTGACACAAATATTTTGCAATGTCCTAACTAAGAACCGGGATTAGCACACAATGCGTCCACGTCCGCTCTAATGTCCGATTCGCAATTTAACGACTCATTTGAACCGATTCATTTTAATGAATGGTTAAAACAGCTGATCTGTTCAACACTCAACTCACAAGACGTCACTGTCTGAATTGGTGTATATCAATTACAGATGGGCCTAATTTACTCAGAACACCTCAGATATGAGACCATAAGTGTGATTTAGCCTTGATTTAACCTTAATAAAAGATTTAGCCTTAATCCACAGAAATTTAAGGTCATTTATGACAATTCATAGTATATTACCTATAAAATCATTTAGTTTAGACTGGAGTGAGGTGAAACCAGAACAAAGCAATTTGTTAGCTAGCTGTTCTAGCTGTTAATTTTATTCAGATGTATGGTTGAAAAATAAACTTATTAGTTAAAATAAACTTTTTAATGCAATTTTTTTTTAATGCTTTTCAATATTGATATGATTATACCAAAATAATTTTCAGGTCTAGCAAAGACAGAACCTACAAAAATATGAAAGCCAGTTTTAATATATGCCCTGACAGTGACTGTTTTTTCTTTCATAAGTAGCCTATGATAAGCAAAAATCACAAACTGTTTCTTTGCATTTATTTTAGTTATGGTCAATATTGGGCTTGCAGATCACATGGTGGTGGGGTGGGGGGTGTTTGGATGACTGTCAGCCACCACCGAAGGCCTTTTTTGACCCAGGAAAAACCCTGGACATTGTGAAATCAGTATTATCTGCATTGACACTGTTATAAAATGCCGATAAAACACCTGAGAGCTCGCGTTCTGTATTAATGCCAAGTTGCTACATTTCTTGGCAGAAATACAACCTTATACAACCTACACTAAGTAGTTAAAGGGATAGTTCCCTTTATAGTCTGTCATTAGTTACTCACCCTCATGTCGTTCCAAACCTGTAAGACCTTCGTTCATCTTCAGAACACACATTAAGATATTTGAGATGAAATCCGAGAGCTTTCTGTCCCTCCATAGACAGGAACGAAACTACCATGTTCAAGACCCAGAAAGGTAGTAAGGATATCGTTAAAATAGTCGATGTGACATCAGTGGTTCAACCTTAATTTTAGGAAGCTACGAGAGTACTTTTTGTGCACAAAGAAAACAAAAATAACAACTTCAGTCAGGGTCAGAAAGCTCTCGGATTTTATCAGAAATATTTTAATTTGTGTTCCGAAGATGAACGAAGGTCTTACAGGTTTGGAATGACGTGAGGGTGAGTAATTAATAACAGAATTTTCATTTTTGAGTGAACTATCCCTTTAACAATATTTTAAATGACAGGTTATCGTTATAATATTTAATAATGCAATTATTGAACATTTATTGTCTTAATACTTGTTTTGATCTCTTTTCTGAAGGAGGCTCATTCATCAGTAAAACTGGAAGCTGAGGATATAGAGAAGATGAGCGACACCAACTCGGATATTAAAGGTCGGCTGTCTGAGACTTTGCGGGAAAATAGTAAGCAGATGCTGGATCCAGAGAGAACAGTGAATGGCCAACCTGTGCCTGCACAGCAGCCCAAACTCTTCACTGGGGGTGTGATGAGGTGGTACCAGGTGGAAGGCATAGAGTGGCTCAGGGTGAGTGAGATCTGAATAAACACATGACCAGCAGAGGGCAGTATATTTATTCTCCATTGTCTGGAATTAGAGCTGGATTCTGTTTTGTTGTTGTATGCGTGTTCTGAACTGCCTAATAAGGGATAAGCAAACACCCATCTGTCTTATGCTCTTATACATGCGAGTTGCAAATCAAGGATGTTGTGTGAATATTACAGGGTGTCCCCAGGTCCTTAAAATGTCTTAAACTTTAGATTCAATGGGTCTTAAATATTTTTGGTCACATTACCGCTAAAATATCTTCAGTCTGATGGACCTAATGACTGTTTATCATTGGATAGATCGAAGAATTTTTTTTTTTTCTCCCTAGTTATTGCGTCATCAGACAGAATCGCAGTTTTTCTATAGTCTTTGCAGTAACGTCAGCAGAATACAGGTTGAACTATATAATGTTCTCAATAATGATAATAAATATAGACCAATTTCGTGTTGACGTCACAGTTACGTCACTCACAGCTGCGCGCGCATCGTGGTGGCAGAAACGCACGGTAACAAGTGGAGTGAAATGGGTAAAATCCACAGAATAAGAGAATGTACTGTTGTGCCTTTGGATGTCAGAATCGGAATGCAAATCATTTTTATAGAATACTGTCGTCAAAATCACCATTTGAAGCTAAATGCAGACGTTTAAACGGACAGACTAATGATTGAGACCTGCTATGATTACTCTACTTTTAAAACATAAATTTGATTTAAACAATTTGTCTACGTAATATTCACATATGCAGTTCATAGGGAATTTATTATATTTGCTTTACAGTTACAGCATGAAATACTATTTAAACCTATAACATTTTACATTTAATGTTACCTATTTTGTCTCACAATTCTTTTGAGTTTTTTTTTTTTTTTTTCTCTCACAAATGCAACTTTAAATTTCGTATTTCGGACTTTATAACTCGATTTAACTCAACAATAGTGAGTTTGTACATTCTGAGGGGGAAAAAAGCCAGATGTGTGGGATATAACTCAAAAGAGAGAATGACGAGTTGATTTTTCTTATCAGAATTGTGAGATATAATCTCGGAATTGCGAGAATAAATTCAGAATTTTGAAATATTGAAAATGAAATTTTAACGCATACCTGCTGCCACTGCCAGACAAAAAAAAAAAAACGACGACAGCTGTGGTTAAATGCGATAAAACGAGCAGACTGGACAGAAACGATCATCAAAAATGCTCGCGTTTGCAGACAGCGCACACTTCTTAACAGAAAAGGTTCAATAAAGTATTGTCTTTTGTTGTTATGGGCTCGTCTAAAGATTTCTTATGGATCTCACTACTATGTCGTGTATGAAATAATGTCTGTGTACATGCGTATAAAACAACAAACTGACGATTTATATGGTTAATCATGTGTAATTGTATATACATTGTAGTGCTGGGCGGTATACCGGTTCATACAGAATACCGGTGTTTATTTTTCTTATGATATGAATTTTTAAAATACCAGAATACCGGTGTCATTTAAATAATGTTCGGAACGCGACACACTGTTTGAGAGGGGTCTCTTTTCACTATTGCATTGTGGCGAGGACACAGCTGTATGTGTTACTAAGCGTGAAAGTTCTGAAGCTGTAGAACGTGATGACACAGAAGAACTCCCGTGTCTCACACACACGAGCCTGACTTTAGCACTATATTTAGCAACTTTCAGACCCTTTTAGCGGCTTTTTTTCCATAAAGTATACAAACTGACAAACCTAGCGACTTTTTTGGATAAACCTTAGCAATGGTTCAGTTAGAAGATGTCGCCAGTGCTGCCCCGCGAGCGCGAGATCTGACTCTCCCGGCGCAGTGTCGCCTCTCTTTGCGTCTGTTCTGTGCAGTGAGCGGCAGAGAAGCACCGCATTCATCTGGCCGTACCGCAGCAGACTCGTCAATAAATGAGTACAAAACAGCATTTCCAAGCACCTGCCGCTAACTGACTGTTTGGAATTATAAATATGAGCATAGTTCATCTGTTAATTACGACGGTGTTTTAGTGCCACGTTAAAAAAAAAAAAAAAATCTAAGATTACGAGATTAAAGTCGTAATATTTTGAGAATAAAGTCAAAATGTTTCGAGAATAAAGTCGAAGTACTATGAGAATAAAGTCGAAATGTTTCGAGAATAAAGTCGAAATGTTTCGAGAATGAAGATTAAAGTTATAAAATTTTGAGAGTATTCTAACCTTTTGCGCATGCAAATTGCCTGGATTGAGAGCACCGGTCACCCGTAGAAGTTGCCAGGCCACCGGAATTTAGGCCTATTTGATTACTTATTTATTTATTTGATTATTTACTAATTGTTGCATCCGAGCGGCCGCATCATCTTACTGGGATGAGGAAGAGTCCATTTTAAGGACTCGCGGAAACCGCTTAATACCAAGAATGTGATATTTATTAACAGACTGAACATGAACAACTTTTTGTCTTAACATCAGCTCACACACCCAATCGACATTCCTTTGGGGGGCGCTGTAGCTCTCTTATTTGACCCTTTTTTAATACACTACAAATGTATATGTGGGATTATTAGCAGAAATCATACTATGTGTCATACTCGCGGGGACAGCAGGCTATGCTTGGAAATAATATTTCATGTCTTCCATTGCGTTCGTTATTTGTAGTGCGCCAGCCACCCAATAGCAATAAGATTTGTGCTTTTGGTCCTTTTAATATAAAACAAAGTACCAGCTTTCAAAATCAGTTAGCGAAACACAAATTATGTGTCTTACAATAATGTGTTTTTCAAGCTCTTTAATGACCAGATCGCTGTATTTATGTGAATCAATTCAAGTATAGGCAACTGTTTTCTTTGTGAAAATTCCAAAATTCCAAATTTGTGAAAATTCCACCACCTACTCCGCAGAAACGTCTGTGGCGTCCAAACTTTCATTCCTCACATGTAGCCTATTTAATTAATAAAACGTTCTAAAGGTTGAAGTGGACTCCAACTCCTTAACATAAGTTATATTGTTTTCTTTTCTGAGGTATAGGCTGTAGGCTATAACATTAAGTGACTATTCACAAGCTGTTTTATTCATGGTATAATAAAATAAATGATTGGACATAATATTTAACGTCTTCCATTCATTATTTGTATCACGCCAGCCACACAGTAATCGCAATAATTTTGTGCTTTGTTGCTTTTGATATAACAAAGCTCAGCTTTCAAATTCTGTCAGTTTTATCATGAAATACTACAAATTATAAATGTGTTTTTCCTCTTCATTTCAAGTTTATAGCAAGATATAAAAGTGACGGAACATCAGAAGGCATGAAAAAAACAGTATAGCCTAATTTATAATGAAAATGTCTCATTATTGTAATCGGAAAGATGATTGACTCACATGCCGCTTAAACTGAAGCGAATACAGCGATCTGTCACGCCACATTAAAGAGCGTGGAAAAAAAAAAGATTATTTTAATATAGATATTGTTTGTATTTCGCTATAAAACTGACCTATTTTGAAAGCTGAGACTTTGAAATATCTCCTGGTGCTCCTAATCCTGGCCATTTGCAGGGCTAGAATATACTCTCAAAATATTATAACTTTAATCTTCATTCTCGAAACATTTCGACTTTATTCTCGTAGTACTTCGACTTTATTCTCGTAGTATTTCGACTTTATTCTCGTAGTACTTTGACTTTATTCTCGAAACATTTCGACTTTATTCTCATAGTACTTTGACTTTATTCTCGAAACATTTCGACTTTATTCTCGAAACATTTCGACTTTAATCTCGTAATCTTAGATTTTTTTATTTATTTTTTTTTAACGTGGCACTAAAACACCGTCGTAGTTAATAGTATGAAATTTTTTGTTTTTTTTTGTTTTTTTTAGTTTGTTACTCAGACGCAGGCAGTGCGCTGCATGAGACAAAAAAGTAATATAGCCAAAACCACCGCATAGCCGCTCTTTAGTGTAACATTAGATGCATGTTGATTTTATCAGACAATGTCGAGATTATAAATGAGAGTGACTCCTGATTAACATGTATTAATGGGTCGTGTTTAATCACTATTTAATGTGGAATTTTTCTACAATATTCGGTCATCATGACAGTAAAATAGGACATTCTAAGTCAATCTACTACAGTTTTTCCTCTCTCAATCAGTAGAAAATGTGGTTAACACCCGGTCATGCATGAAAAAAATAAATACCGTCATATACTGTGCAACCGGTATAATTTTGAAAAATACCATGATATAAATTTTTGCTCATACCGCCCAGCACTAATACATTGTTATGCGTAATTGTGGCTGGAATAATAGTTGCCTGCTGAAATTGAAATATATATTACATCTTCATGACTAGATACACGGTGAGTTTGTCTCGGTCCTGGACAGTGAGTGACCTTACATATGCAGGTAAAATCGGAAGTTCTCCAGTTATTGTTAAAAAAAAACAAGCTAACACACTTTATAGCTAGCGTTAGTGAAGCGGTCAGTGGAATCTTTCTGCCACCACCTAAGCTCCGCCCACAGAAAAACGTCACAATGTTTACTAACATGAAAAGGGTCTATAGGTCCAGCTACAGCTAGCTGACCAAAAGCCTTAGCTAGTTTAAAATGTTTTTGGTTTTTTTACTTGCCCGACGGACAAAAGTCCTGATTAAATTTTAAGTGACAAAAAAATAACCAGCGACGCATCCAAACGAAATAATGATACTTCTGATTTTATTATATTCAATGTAAACAGCGATTAATAATGGAATGGTATTTCTGGTATCAGTCGTGCTGTCTGTCTCTTTGTGAGAGACTTCAAAACAAATGAGCATAACAGCACACATAGAGAAACTCTGAATAAACACACTGAGGTAGAAATTCAAAATATGTAGTTTATTTATAACATGATATAGTTAAGTAACACATCAAGGGAGCTATTTTGCTGAATATTCTCACGATTGCAAATGTTACATTGATTTTAGTTCAAGTAACGTTAGTTAGTCAAGTAGTTAAGTTACTTACATTTTAGACACTATATTTATTGTCTTGTTCTGTTTCACCAACGAAAATAGTTCCAAACAAGCAGAAGTATAGCACATTCTCCAAGCAACAACACTCAGCGGTGTTTTGTTACTGAATGATTCAGCGTTTTGAAGGAATCAGTTGAATGAATGATTCAGTGACTCACTCATTAAGTGAATTACCGCCACCTACTGGTGGTTTAATATATTGAAAAGTGTGCATTTTCCACCCAACATTTCTTGTTTGTATATTTATAAATGTATTTTAAACATTAATCTCATAACATTATTTATTGCAGTTATAATTTTGCAGTGTAAATGATTTAATCTGACTGCTAACATAATTTATTGATAAATAAGTATAAGCTTTTAATAGTATATGTAAGTGTCGCTTTTTATTTCTCCTGTTTTAGTTTTTATAACCATTTCTTACTTGTATGTTTGGCTCAGTGTTATTTTTTTAGGATTACTGTTAAACTAATGTAGTTTGATTTGTATATGTTATCTATTTTAATTTTAGTTACAGTTGTAGTTATGGTTGTCATATTAGTTTTTCATTATGTCTGGATATGTTATTTATTAAGTTTTAGTTTTATTTAATTTGAGTTATTGTAGTACTTCAACAAACTAATTGGAAATTAAATAATATTGAATTTATGAATATGTGTGTGTGTGTGTGCATATATGCCTGTGTGTGTACATACACGTAGTTGTTTTTGGTGTTTGGCTTAGTGTTATGTTAGAATCATTATTATTATACTCTTATACCTTTTGTTCTCTTAATATTTTGAATTGTTAGTAGCTTTTTTGTTTTCATTTAAATAAGTTTAGAAATTTTGTTGTATGCATTTGTCATTTTTATTTAATTTATTTTTTAATGTGTGTGTGTATATATAGTATTTATAAGTTTTAGCTTTTAGTCTTGGATCAGTTTTAGTTGTTTTAATACTACAATTGATTGTTTCTGTTGTCCTCATTTGTAAGTCGCTTTGGATAAAAGCGTCTGCTAAGTGACTAAATGTAAATGTAATAATTTGACACAAAAGGTGATGCATACATTTAAAAAGTTTAAAAAAAATAGAAATATGTATATTTAAGTATGTAAAAGCAGATAGAACACTGAAAATATTGCTTCAGAATAATTGTTTACACCACCAAAAATCTCGGTGATGTGGTAGTTTTGTGGGGATATTTTGTGGGGGATATTGTCTGCTGATATGAAAAGTTCACTGTATATCGTAGTAATACATAGCGATTAATTTTTTTTCTTTTTACATTAAATACATCAAATATTACATATGTATGTATTATAATGTGTATTTCCAATACAGGTTTAGGTCTTAAATTTCATATAAGGTGGTATTAAAAAGGTCTTAAGTCTTAAATTTCACTTGTTCATATCTGTAGAAACCCTGTATTATGTTTGTATAATAGCTAATGAATGGGTGTGTCTGCTTTTCAGATGCTGTGGGAGAATGGTATCAATGGTATCCTGGCTGATGAGATGGGTCTTGGGAAAACAATACAGTGCATCGCCCATATTGCGATGATGGTTGAGAAGAAGGTCCTTGGGCCCTTCCTAGTTGTGGCTCCTTTGTCCACTCTTCCAAACTGGATCTCAGAATTCAAGCGCTTCACCCCGGAGGTGTGAAACGATAACTGTTGTTCATCTTTATTGAAATGAATGTTTTACGTCAGTTTCCTACAGTTTGAGAGGTTTCTCTTAATTGACTTTTGTTTTTTCTCTGTGTTTAAGGTGTCTGTCCAGCTGTATCATGGTCCACAAAAAGAGAGGATGGACCTGGTGAAGAAGATCCGTCAGGCGCAGGGTCCTCTCAGAATGTGCCCTGTTGTTGTTACATCCTTTGAAATAGCCATGAGAGACAGGAAGCTTCTACAGGTAAACAGATCTGGTGTTGCATTGTTTTACTTGCATATAAAAATGAGTCTGGTCCCTGGTCTTGTGCACAGTTCATCAGGAGTTTTTGTACATTCAGTCTTTCATCAAAGTAATGCATGGTGCCCATTCTGCCACTTCAGCAATAATTTGTGCAAACATGGTGAATTTATAACATTGAATTTAATCCCGATAAGCACAAAGCAAGTTTTGAAGTGCATGAATGGAGTGTTGTCATGTTTGTCTCCTCAGCGTTTCCACTGGAACTATATGATTGTGGATGAGGGCCACAGGATTAAAAACTTGAACTGCCGGCTGGTGCAAGAACTAAAGATGCTGATGACTGACAACAAACTGCTGCTGACAGGAACCCCCTTGCAGAATAACCTGTCCGAACTGTGGTCTCTCCTCAACTTCCTCCTCCCCGATGTGTTTGATGACCTGAAGAGGTAAGAAGGCACATGCAAAGGGAGTTCACGATACTGATTTTGTCTTAAGAACAGAGGATTTTCTTGACTCAAATCAAAAGTTGATGGGTTTTTTTTTTTCTCTCCTCAGTTTTGAATCATGGTTTGACATTAGCACCATCACTTCAGATGCAGAAAACATTGTGGCTAATGAGCGCGAGCAGAATATCCTTCACATGCTTCATCAGGTATCTTCATGACATGACAATGTTTTGTAGACGTTGTCCAAAATGTACATCTTAAATGGTCTTTGGCTAGATATAGGCTGAGTATTATATGCATTTGTTCTGTTCTTTGCTTTTGGTTTTAATGGCATTTTAATGTTTTCAGATCCTCACACCCTTTCTTCTGAGAAGACTGAAGTCAGACGTCACACTGGAGGTTCCACCCAAGAAAGAGATCGTAGTGTATGCACCCCTCACCAACAAACAGGAGGCCTTTTACATGGCCATTGTTAACAAGACTATAGCAAAGCTGCTAGGTCAGGAGAAGGTGAGTTTTACGCAGTGGCCTATTTGCACCAACACCAATGTTTCGCATAAAAATTCTGTTCAGATTAGTGCATGTGAAAACGGCAGATGGGCTGAATGAAAATGTAAATGCACTTTATGCCAGTATGTTGCACTGACGGAAAAGAAAAACAGCAGTTACTGTGGTACACAAAGTGCTATGCAACTTTCATTTTCTGCTTTACACCTGCTTGTCATGGAGAAGTCCAACAGCATTTAGTATTTACAGCTGTTCAGATTTATCTGCTCTGGTGTTCATCAAACAGCACCAAATACAAGATGCGTTAACACCAAAAGAACAGATTCATTCTGTTTAATCTAATCAAAATGTTTATCATGCTGAATATTTGTCTTTGTGTGAACAGGATATTAAAGTTATAGCAGGAGGAGTGTGGTTGAAGTTTTTATTCATTATTAATAACATCTTTTTTTGACACTTTCTTAAGGATGATTCAGCACCTGTGCCGCTAACATCCAGTGGCCGACCAACGCGTCGGAGCAGGAAGGTGGTGGACTATTCAGAGTCAAACACTGATTCTGCAAAAGATCTCGAGAAATACCTAGAGAAGGTTCGGAAAGAGATGGAAAGTCAAGCAAGGTCTGTCTCTCTTGTTGTATTTTCCAGTTTAACCTCTGCTTTCTGTGAGCTTTTTGACGTGACATGATTACTCTCTCCTTAGCTCCAGCCCAGTGGTGGATGTTTCCATGCCAGTTGATGCTCAAGTCAGCTTGAAACTGCAAAACATACTTATGCTGCTGAAGCGGTGCTGCAACCATGCTTACTTGATAGAGTATCCTTTGGAGCCTGCCACTGGAGAATTTAAGGTACTTCACACAACTGTGCATGAGTTGGAATGGTCTGATCTGGGGTGCGTTTCCCAAAAGCAACCATGGTTGCAAGTTCCGTCGTTACCAATAGAGTTCAATGGAACTTACAACCATAGTTAGCTAACGATGCTTTTGGGAAACGCACCCCTGGTATGAAGGTATTGGCAACAGAATGAGTGCAATAATTATCTCATTGGTACAGATTGATGAGCAGTTAGTGGACGCATCAGGGAAGTTTCTTATCCTGGACCGAATGCTTCCTGAACTGAAGAAAAGAGGGCACAAGGTAAAGTTCACAATCTCTCATGCATATATTTTAATGATTAACAGCTCTATGAGTCAGTGTCAAACTCCACTGTGGTTATAAGCCATTTTTGCACACATTTAATTGCCTGTATAAAATTTCTGTATGTAGAGTTATATTTAGGGCTGAACAATACGCTGAAAGATTTGTAATGTTTTTGACAAGTCTCTTATGCTCACCAAGGCTGCATTTATTTGATCAAAATACAGAAAAACCGTAATATTGTGAAATATTAAAATTCATGTAATATTTTAAAATGTAATTTATTCCAGTGATGCAAAGCTGAATTTTCAGCATCATTACTCCAGTGCTCAGTGTCACATGATCCTTCAGAAATTATTCTAATATGATTTGCTTCTCAAGAAAAACGGTTAGGGTTAGTGGAAAAATTTGTACTTTTTCAGGATTCTGTCACTTTTGGTCAATATAATGCAGCTTTCTGAATAAAAGGAAATTTTGATGCGTCTATATTTTGGTGGTAGCCATATCAAACTCCTTTAATTACACCCACTTTTTTTTTTAAACAGGTGCTGATTTTCAGCCAGATGACCTCCATATTAGATATTCTGATGGATTATTGTTATCTCCGTGGTTATGAGTACAGCCGACTGGATGGGTCAATGAGCTACACAGACCGAGATGAGAATGTGAGCAGCAGTTTGTTGGTTAATGTAAATTGCCATCACTTTACAGTTAGTGAGTTGTTTTCATTGAATTTTCGTTTTTTTCATGCAGATGAAGAAGTTTTCTTCTGATCCAGAGGTTTTCCTCTTCCTCCTGAGTACTCGAGCTGGTGGTCTTGGGATCAACCTCACAGCTGCCGACACAGTCATCATATTTGACAGTGACTGGGTATGAATTTAGTTGTGCAACCGGTTCATATGTGATTGTTTAGAGCCCTGCACATGACATGCAGACAAAATATTTATTGTGCCCATGAAATTAAGAATTTGTTCCCTCATTTTGATTTAACTAACATGAGGGAAAAAATTCTTAATTTGTGGCCACTTTAAATTGGTTGGCTTTAAAAGCAAAAAAATTGAGATGGACAAAGCCTCTACAATTTCATTAATTTGAATGATTTTAAACGAAAAGCCTCATTATCAGCAAATGTTTAATGAATTTCATCTTCAGAATCCTCAGGCGGATTTGCAGGCACAGGATCGGTGTCACAGAATTGGGCAAACGAAGCCTGTGATGGTTTACCGCCTCATTACGGCCAACACCATTGATGAGAAGATCCTGGAGAGAGCATCTGCCAAGAGAAAGCTAGAGAAGATGGTCATTCACAAAAGTAGGTAGCGGTTGCAGAAAATGCCGCATTACCAACCTTTGGATTTAATGAGATTAATCAATTTAATTTTTTTAAAGTTACTTTTTTTTTTGCTGTGACTCTCTTTTGACTTTTTCCCATTATTTGTTCTTTTAGATAAGTTTAAAGGTTCTAAAGCAGAGCTCAAACAGACCAAGAGCTGTGTGGATGTAAATGAGCTTGTGGAACTGCTGAAGTCCAGAGATTATGACGGGTACAGATTTTCATATCTCCACTGTCACAAGACTTTTAATCCATCACAAAGTATTGCTAAATTCTGTTGTAAGTTGCATCACAATGTCTGTCCTGATGTTATTCATGCTGTTACAGGGCTGTGAAAGGCACTAAAGGAAAGGTCATCAGTGACAAAGATCTGGAAATCCTGCTGGACCGTAGTGATTTAATGAGTAAGTGTCCTGTGTCTCAGATCTGAATGTCTTTTGTGTCTTTGTAATGTTTGTAGATTCCACTGTATATTGATTTTCATAGTAATGCTTTGACATTTTAATGCCCCTCTCATGTGAATCAAATCTTCCTTTTCAGATCAAGCCAAGAAGCGTGTTAAACGGGAGAAAGACGGGGTGTTTAAAGTTATTGAGACCAAAGATAACAATAGTGACATCAGTCTGTCCTAAGAGTAATGACACTTGAAATCTGCCATTAGGCCAAAGTGCCTACCTAAACTGATCAAGCAACTGTAACTGGTCTAAAACTGGCCTACTGGTTCTACTCAAAGATTGAGATCTTTTCTATTTTAGACTTATGTCCAGCCACTGATTCTTTTAATAAGTCCATCCTTGGTTATGAGTTTTAGCTGATTTAACATGTCTTTTTTTTTTTTTCGTGTTGTCAACTTGTTTTGGGATTAGCACACACAAAAAAACAGTCCCACATTTTGGCTACTTTGTAAATACTGTTGTACATTTCATATGTAGTTGACTGAATAGAAATTGCACGTATATTGCTTTAAAGCACCTTGACCTTAGAATACTGTAGAACAAACATTCCTGTTTTATATTTCATGTTTTCAAAATATAATAAATATTTTGTATACAGCATGTGATGTTTATTTACATATGGGCTATTATTTTGCATTTCAAAGAAATGTTACATTGTTACAGAAGAAAGTGTGCACATGCACACATTAGCTAGGGTAGTAGAAACTAACAGTTCATTTCATTTTTGCTGGTTCTCCTCTTCTAGTTTTCTTCTTATGTCCTGAATCACTGTAGGGAAGAAATCATGAGATTATATTTTCATTGCAAAGACAGGATGCATACAGTAGTAATGAATGCCTTCATATGACTTAATGGATATGTAAACATCCATTCAAAAATACTGCATTTACTTTATCAAATTACAATTAAAACAATATAGAAATATTTATGTACAAATATTTAATTTATGGCGCCTGCGTATGACACTGAAGAGAAGAAATTGAATAAAGTCATTATTTTTGTTTTCTTTGTGCACAAAAGTATTCTCGTAGCTTTATAAAATTAAGGTTGAACCGCTGATGTCACATGGACTATTTTAACGACGTCCTTACTACATTTCTGGGCCTTAAACATGTTAGTTGTGTTGCTGTCTATGCAGGGTCTGACAGCCTTCGGATTTAATCAAAAATACCAATTTGTGTTCCGAAGATGAACGAAGGTCTTACAGGTATGGAACGACATGAGGGTGAGTAATTTTTGTGTGGACTATCCCTTAAAAGCAAAATTTCCAGCAGCCATTACTCCAGTGCTCAAATGTGGAAACATGATACATTTTTGAATAGAAAAAGTTAAAAACAACTATTAAAATAGAAATATTTTGTAATATGGTCTTTTGTCACTTTTGATCCTAACGGTCATCAAAAACTTTTTAATGGTAGTGCTCATTTTTCCCCCCTTTAAATCTGGAAATGTAAAAAGATTTTTCAAAACAAGTAAGATGAGATTCTGCACTATTTCTAGTTAACTAAACAAATAAATTGAGACACTGAGAAAGTGTCAGATTTCAGGTCAAGAGTTCATGCAGCTTGAGTGCTGCTGTAATTAAAAGACCAAACCAAATACTAAAATGTTTAGAAATACATTATTCATCTCAACTTTACTCCTTTATAATATAATTTAGACATAAAAACATAAAGGCCTAGTTTCACAGACAGGGCTTAAATTAAGCCAGCATTAGGTCATAGTTCATTTAGGACACTGAAGTATCTTTTATAAACCTGACTTAGAAAAAAACATTACTGATGTGCATCTTGAGACAAATCAATAGTACTAACATATTTTAAGATCAGACAATGCAAGTTTCTTTCAGTTGAAACAGCCCAAGTCTGGGATTAGGCTTAAGCCTTGTCTGTGAAACCGGGGGTAAAATACAAAACATAGTAGTCGAATTTCATTAGTAGTCCTTTTTTAGGAATCAGATCTCATACCATCATCAGGAATCATTCCATCATCGGCGTGTGAGAACTTCTGAGCATTTCTTTGCTGGTTTGTAGTGATGTCAGTGATGTTCATGGGAGGATCAGTTGCATCCATGTGGCACATTTTCTGCATGATCTTGTCGCTGAGGCCGAGGTAATCCTTTCGCAAGTCCTCCATCTCTGCTAACAGCACCTCTCTCTCTCGCTCCAGCAGTCGAATGGCCTCTTTGAGTCGTGCTCCCTCCTTCGTGCTTGCCATCTCCGACACCATCTTTTCTTTATGAACGCTCTCCAGCTTCTCTTTCAAGACTTGCTTGTCTCTCTTGAGTTTACTGACCATCTCCATCAAAGTCTCGCACTCTTTTCTCAAACCATCGGACTGCTGCAGACAGGCTTTCTGCTGCTCCTGCAGCTGAAGTATCTCCACTCTCTGCTTGTTGTAAATCAGTTTTGATTCATATTTCACAGCCTCCACCTGTTGAAGTGATTTGTCTCTTTCTGTTTTGCAATTTTCCAACTCGGCGTTCAGTTTTTCAATCTCTTCCTGAAATTCCTTAACGTTCTTCTCATTGTCAGACTCTTTGGAGCGACCCGAATGAATGAGCTCCTTGTTCTTCTCCTGAGCTTTATGTAAATGTTCTCTGAGGTTTGCAGATTCACTTCTCCTGGCTGATATCTCCTCCTCAAGTCTCTGATGAATGCTGATGTTCTTCTTGTGTTCGGCGTCCATCACCTGAAGTGTCTCTTTACATAAAGCAAGATCTCGATCTGTTGCATCTCTTTGCTCCTCCAGAAGTTTCTGCTTGGTTAGCAGCTCTTGAGACATCTGCTGGAGCTTCCTCAATGATTTTTGACAACTCTTTTTCTCATTGAGCTCCACGTTGAGTTGGTCCTTCATGGTGTTAGCACGTGTTTTTAGGCGCTCGTATTTCTCCATCAGTGCTTTAAGCTGCTTCATAGACGTTTTGTTGTTACTTTTGGCTTCAGCGAGTTCCTTCTTCAAATCTTCAGAGGTTTGCTCAAACCTGGTGGTGATTTCGGTATTTTTCTGTTCCTCACACTTCAGCTTTTCAGTTATGAGTTGGGTTTCCTTCTCCTTTTGCTTTGACATCTCTTTCATATCTTTCAGTTCTTGTTGTTTGACCAACAACAAATGGACAAGATGTTGATTCTCCAAGTCCTTCTGTTGCAGCTGTTCCTTCACGACTTCAAAGAAGTCAAGATGTTTGCTCTTCAAAGATGAACTTCTGTCAGCTCTGCTTCTTTCTCGGCCTTTTGATATTTCCTTCAATACTGCTTTCGATGGGTTTGAGGAACATTCAACAGATCTTGTTGAATTAGAACTAATTAAGTATCCGAAGGGCAGGTGTAAGGCTTTAGAGTTATGATCCATGTGGAAATCATATTTTGACCTGAGGACACTCATCGTAGCCTCTTCTTTTTTCAGCAGATCGGCTCCTGATAGAATTCTTTGCAGGGATTCCATTGCCTGCTCATTAAAATCTTGACTGACATTTTCATTTGCATTTCGCAGTAAACTCTGCTGCACTTTCAAGAACCTGTTTTCAAGCGTACCCACCGCAGCATGCTGGGATTTAGCAGGGAGTGCTTTTCCTTTCTTCCACCGACTAAAAAGCATCTCTTTGTCGTTTGATTGCATTTCACCGCTGATGGCTTCTGGCTGACGGCTGCCCAACTTATCAGGAACTGGTCTGTCACAGTCCTGCTGTGTGTCTTGAATGCTATCAAGTTTACACTTGTGCATACATCCTCTAGTCTGTTTAACGTCCAGGTCCATGTGAGTTGAGTTTGTTTGAACTGTAAGAAATCCAGGCAAGTCATTTAGGCAATGGTGTTGGAGATTTACTTCTAATAAGCACTTCATATAGATGTTGAAATGAGCCCTTACCTTACTTGCATTACTCCCCAGCATCCAAACGGACTGCAACAGAAGCCTACTGTGCCACTCAATCCCCATTGTTCAAAACGTTTTAAAATGTCTGTCGCCATAGTAACCGGACCAATGCTGGCAACCCTAAGCACTAGGAAAAAGACGTTATAAAAATGGTTTTGAACCGAACCGGTTCTGCTTGAATGACTGTCGCCAGAACAAAAGCAGCTATTATCACACTGAGCCTCAACTCAAACTTAGCCAGCAATGTTGTAAGACTGGGAAACTTTAATAAAAATTGAGGAAGCATCTAATTTTTTTAAACAAAACAAAGCAAAAAATATTTGCCATTGGTTAGAATTTTGTAGTGTTATTTAATAAACACATTTTTAGTTAACACTTTACAAGGGAGAAGTTAATGCATTATGAACAATAAACAATACTCGTAATAATTCTAATTATTTATTTTACAATCGCTAGGACCTATTTCTGAATACTTACTGTAGGTCACTTTTTCAAACCTCTTCAGTTTTCCTTACCAACTTTCAGCTTGGCCAACAGTAAATTTCACATCCAAAATTTAAACTACCAAAACACTTCATACATGTCTCAAATCAATGATTAGATGAAGAGTTCAGATGCAAAAGCCTCAATTTTCTTCTAAAATTAGTATTTTTATCAGGCTCCTATGTGTAGGTTCAGTAATTTCACTTTAATGGCAATGGATAGGTTGTTTTCATTGCTATTAAAGTAAAATAACCGAACATAAACAGGAAAATACAATTTTAGATCATTTCAAATGGCACTTAGAGGGTTTTGCATCTGAACTCTTCATATGTTACATGATCCATATTATTACAGTACAAAATTATTCTTAAATTTTCCCCTTTTGTATAAAAGGTAATGAATTGAAAGACTAACACGTGCAGGTGTTCAGCTAAATCGGTTTTGATAGCATTTAATTTTTAGATTTGTAATATATTTCAGTATTACTATAGAAATGTAGCATATTACTGTAGAAATATTGCATAGCAAATTGGCCTGTGGGTACATTGAGTTTTAATGGTGGTTGTTTCTGAATGAGAAAAGAACATGTAATATCATATGAAAAATAGTCATTGTCGCATTTTGTGCCAAAGTTTAGCTCACATAGACTGCTGCTGTACTCACTGTATAAACTTTTGCAATTGAAAAAAATGTAATCAAGGTTAATAGTTAAACCGTTTGTTCCAAATTCATGTTTAAATTCATTTTAACTTGAATACAAAAGTGAACATTAACATACAGAAGCTTACTGTAAAGTGGTGTTGTTGGTTTTTAAAAAAGCAATAGCTTCCTAAATAATCCTCAAAGAGCCAGAAACACAAATTTTAAATATTTTAATTGTTTAAAAAATAAATTACATGGCATAACCTTAAAAGACTGACAAATCAAGTCTTCTCGTGAGCACTCCCTTGTGTCAGAAGACTGCGCACAATGAAAAGTGCTCTGAAGTACAACAAAAGGCAAGTACAGCGTCACATTCATACTCCTCTCAAAACATTGTAAATTAAATCCTCTTGTGATCTACAGCTGATATTTGTACACTCATTTACATGCATGAGGCTATGATACAGTCTAAAACAACACTGTACAGAAAAGAGGCCCAATAGAGGGGTGTCTCGGATGGATTTACAACTTCAGCATTCCTTAAAGGCTCTAAAAATACCTCAAGAAATCCAGCAAAATGCTATTACATTTTTCACACTGAGTAACTGTGCGCTAGAAGGCAAAATGGAAAATGCTACGGATACTCCACTGGGAGCAGTATTTCAACCGTTTTGCATATAAGGGATTAAACATCTGCTGAAATTCACTTTCAGATTGTAAAACATTTGTAGTGCTTCACTGAATAATCCCTCAAACCAAGAGAAATCCAAAGATGCTTGTATACCTGATGATTAAACCTGAATTTATAAGCATTTGTACTGATGTCCTGTGCTGTTACAATGTCAGTCAGCATGACGTGTGTATATTGGTCAGGGTAAAGTATGCTGTAAACTTTGGTTAGAGTCTACATGACCAAACATCACAGAAACTACACAACATAAAAGCAGTGATTGTTCAAACACTGGGCAGATTAGGCACAGCAAACTGTCAGTTGGTCTTCAACTTTGTAGCTTGTGTCACCTGATCTGTTAGTGTGGCTCTTATAGAGTTCACAACAGTCTGTCGGACATTTTCTTCCATGTATTGCTCAGTGAGTGGCTTCAGCACCTACAATCAACAAAAAGGGGAAAAACAATAACTTTAATGGTGCTCGGACAGTTTTTAGCCTGTTGCCAAGTGGCTGCTAGTGTGTTCTGAGTGGCTGTTTACAAGTCACAGGAGTCAAATCCCTAGATATGGCTTTCCCATAAATGGACTGGAACTTTTTACACATCTTTTAACCTCCATCAATGCCTGGTTGCTTGAAGTAACTTCACCTCAAACACACAAAGTTTTGAAATGTCCACGTCTTTTCCAGTCATTTGCAACTGTTATATAAGGATTTTTAACAATTGTATAAAAATTGCACTCACAAAGAGCAATGTCTTACTGATAGAATAATAAATGAACGTATTTTTAGAACATAAAAAATGCCCATGACTTGATTTTAAGTCGTAAGATTGTATTAACTTTATATTTTTTTCAGGTCTGGGACAAATAAATTCCTTGATATTTCCAGATTTTCCATGAGAACCCTGGACTTAAAATCAGGCGTTTGTTCAAATCCTTAAAGCAATAGCTCATCCAAAAATTTAAATTCTGTCATCATTTACTAACCCTTATGCTGTTCCAAAACCATAAGACAATAATGTATCTTTAAAACACAAATGAAGATATTTTAAATTAAACCTGACAGTTTTCTGTCCCTCCTACTTTTCTAATCCACCAAATATTTGACGCTTCTAAACTGTCATAACATCATAGACTGGTAAGAATAGAGTTGTTTAATCAAAGTTTTCCATCTTCCATTATTTGAAAATTATATTTTCTTCATTTATTTAAAAGCATGTTGTGTTTCCTCAGAAGACTTGAATTAAACAGCTTGATTTACAATGTCTTTATGAACTTTTTGAAGCATCAAAGTTTTGGTAAAATGCACTTCCAATTAGGGATGCGATGATAAATCGACTCACTGTGTTTCGTGGATCGATTCTGAGATTTTCTGAATGCATCGCGATTCTCTCTAGACTCGATTCTGAATTTTATTGTTAGCAGATGACACTCAAATCTAGTTTTTAACGAGTCATATAAGCTACTTGCACCACGGCTCAGAATGCTTTTATGACACAAGATTCATGTGTAAACAGCCCACTGTAAACCCCATTTGAATTCGTTTCAACCTTTTCGAACTTTATGAATTATTAGGTTATATTAATAATATTAGGTTCAAGTATGTGTAAGGAATTGGAAGCAAGCAGAGTACAGCTGTTGCTAAAGCATGCAGTGTCATCTGCTGTTAGAAACTAAGCTCAGAATCGATTTGAGAGAGAGAATCATGATGCATTTCTCGATTCGCAATGCATCAATTTATTTTCTCAGCTCCACTTCTAATGGCAAGAACAGAAATCTTTCAGGTTTCATTAAAAAATGTATTATGCGAAGATCTTATGGGTTTGAAATGACAAGAGTAAATGAGTAAATTACACTTTTCTTTTGTGGGTGAACTAACGCTTCAAAAGTTAATTAAGAAACAAATCTCTATATACTGTTATAGTCTAATACCAAGACTAATGCAGTCTCAGTAAAGCACCTCAGTTGAGAATAATGTTCAATTCAATAAAAATTAAGCTAAATCTTGACACTCCCATTAGGGCACAGGAATAAAACCTGGCATTAGAATCGAGGTTTGTTCTAAAATGCACAGGTCCTGGGACAAAAATATTTTTGGGTGGGCTCTCACTTGCCTGGACTCCATGAGTAAGTTATACTATAGTTATACTATAGTTATACTGCCCTCTTTACAACTGCTATCAACAGGGAGTCAAATTACTTTCCTCAGCTTAAGAAAAGTGGGTTATGACAGGTCTAGAAGTGAAAGGTTTATAGGATGGGATGAACGCAAATGATGACAGGAAAGCAACTGAAACAACAATATTGCAGAATAGGCCCAACCATCCAGGAAGCATAACTCACCTGTTCCCACAGGGCCTCTGCTATGAGGTCTATCGCCACACCCACTTCTCGATACTCTCCTGAGTATCTGACATACGCCCAGGCACACAACGACAGCAGCGACACCCCCATCACCAGACTGGCCAGAGCCGCGATTACCGACAGGCCAATGAAACCTGTTAGTGTGGAGACCATATAGGTAACAAACATGACGGCAAACAGGGTGGCCGGAGTTCTCGCTGCATAGAAAATGTTCTTGCTTTCATTGTGTTTCACAAAATTCGTGTACACTTCATCCAGCTCAGTCTCTAACTGCAAATGGTAGCGCTGACTGAACTCCACGCCGCCCATTTTCTTCACCGCACAAAACTGTTGCACGGAAGTTTTCTTAAACTCTTCGTGATAGCGCTGAAGGTCAACAGGGGCGATGTATGGTTTGTCACCTCCACATACCTGTGACATACACACAACAAAAACATAAGCTCAAAATCATTTCCTAATCACCAGACGCAAGTATTGTAGAAATGATTAAACCATAACAGGCATCTCTGTATTTTGAGTTATCTAGGCCAAACCTACTATTTTAGTGCAATGGCCTCAAGTTATTTTCAGTTATATAGGCTAGCTCATCTCACGTCACGCTCTTGCTATATTTAAAGAGAATTGAGGTCCCTCTCCATCCATGATCCATTTAGAAAATAAAGAACCTTGATATGCAGGATGCGTTTTGCTCACACCACTTGCAATTTGTCTACATGCATGTTTCTGTCAAACAGCTCAAAGTAACTCTACCTGCTCCATGGTTCTGTTATAAGTGTCTTTCGCTCCAGCGACAGCTGTCAGGTTGTTCGCTTCAGCAGTTGCCTGAGTAAAAGAGGCACAGTGGGCATTTAACACTTTCATATAGACTACCGTGCAAAAGTTTTGGTTCAGTAAAATTTTATTTTTTTCTGAAAACCATTAACATATTCAGCAGGGACACATTAAATTAACCAAAAGTGACAGTAAAGGCATTTATAATATTACTAAAAAATATTTGGAAAAAAAAAAAATGCTGCTCTTGTGAACTTTCTATTCAAAAGAATCATGAAAAAAATGATCAGTTTCCAAAAAAAAACAAAAAAAAAACATTAAGCTGCATAACTGCTTTCAACATCGATAATAATAGTAAATATTTCTTGAGCAGCAAATCAGTATATTAGTATGATTTTCTGAAGGATCGTGTGACACTGAAGACTGGAGTAATTATGCTGCATCACAGGATTAAAGTACAATTTAAAATATACTCAAATAGAAAACATTTTATTATAGTTAATTTAAATTATTTTAAATGTTTCACAATATTGCTGTTTTCACAGCATTTCTGATAAAAACTTTTTGAATAGCACCGTCGGTGACATTAAAGATTGAGAGCAACACACCTGCAACATGGATTTAGGATGTGGAAGCTCCTCCCCTTGATAGATTTTAATATACGCCTACAAACAGGGAACAGAAACATTTGGATATTCATAAAGCAGAAAATGTTCTGGAAATACAATCTGATTGGATGAAGCATCTTCAATGACGCTATAAAAAGCACACCAGTGATCTCACAACAACTGTTCTAAGTTAATGTTGCTTGACAAGTGTAAACAGACAACTGTCAGGCAAATGCACTATGCACTATATTTCTTACCATACTAATTGTTTAGTGTGATTAATAACTGACTTGATGAAAAAAGAAGTTTATTGCTCTAGTAGCAATAAAGACTTGAATCATTTGCTGCACTAGCTCTACAGGAACACTTGAATATAGCCTCTTCAGTTTCAATCCTGACACAATTAACACCTGATCTGATTTGTGTTTACAGCTGTTACTGCAGCTCAACCAATCAAATCTGACCTTGAAGTACTCCAGCAGGTCTCTGCACGTGACTTTAGCTCCACCGATCTCTTTCTCTACCAGGTTCTCTGGTGCCAGCAGTAAAGGCACTAGATTCTGCAGCTCCTTCTTGAACTCGTCATCAATGTCTGCACAAAAAAGGTCATGATGAGCCTAGAGTTCAAACGTGTGTGTACATGTCTGTGTCTAAGAGAAAATCCGTACCGACCTCTCAGTCTGCCATCAAAGTGAGGGTTAATGGCCACCTTCAGACCGGGATGTGGCAGCAGAAAGCAGCCTATGCTGGAGAAACAGCTATGAATATGCTTCCTAACGTTCTGCAGCTCTTCATGTTGATTCTGCTTCACCTACAGAGAAGAAATAAAACACAACTCACACTCCATTCAACATGCTAATGTTTATGTTGTGTGTTTCATCTCACTTGTAGTCTCCGTTCCAAGAAGCGATTCCCTCCTTTGAGCCCGTAATCATGCTCGTATGGGTAACACCAGTCTCTGATCAGAAACAATAATTTCTAGAAGACAGTATAGAAGAAGAGTGAAGCCAATTCCTACAAAATAATATAGAAAAAAAAAAAACAGGCACAGCAATTTTTTCAAACAAAACCATGCACCTCAATGACTGATGATGTGACAATTGTTCAGATGCTCAATTTATTCAGATTAAAAAAAAAAGTCTCCTATGCCCACAAAAGGCTGCATTTATTTTATCAAAAAAAAAAAAAGTTGAGGATGATTATGATGGCAAAGCTGAATTTCCAGCATCATTACTCCAGTCCTTAGTGTCACATGATCCTTTAAAAATAATTTCTGATTTGATGCTCAAGAAACATTTCTTATTATTATAAATGTAGAAAACAGTTGTGTTGCTTATTATTTGTAGAAAAACATCTTTCCCCAGAATTATTTGAAGAATAAAACACTCAAAAGAACAGAATTTACTGAGAATAGAAATATTTTGTAACATTATAAATGTCTTTACTGTCTCTTTTGATCAATTTAATTGTGTTCTTACTGAATAAAACCTTTCCAAATAATCTGCTCCCAAACTTTTGAGCAGTAATGTACATATATACACATGTATAATATATACATTAAATATGATGCATATCAGTGTCTGAATTGATCACTTTTTATTAAAGGTCAGTATTTGGACCCGTATTTTTTTTTTTTTTACATATTGAGGGGATATTTCTTTTCTAGCAATATAAAACATAACACAAATACCTTTCATACATACCATCAAAACAATCTGATTCTTCAGTAACGGCTGTAAAGTTGGATCTGAGATATTTTTTTATATCTGGGGCATGTGTGTCATATCGTGTACCCAGTATGAAAATGATCAGCTTTTCTACCTGAAATGGTTTCTCATAGATCTCCTCCATTGCAAGTCGACCATATTCTGTGAACAGCTATAAAAGACACATGATTACTATTAGGGTTACTATCCCACACACACTATTAACCCTAACAGTGTACACCAACAAAGAAAGCTGCTACCTGGAGATGCTGCAAATCATCTTCTTGGATATTCTGAGAAAGATTATAAACCTAAATAAACAAGATTGTTAGGTCACTGAATATGGTAATATGATTATTTAAAGTCCTGAGCATCACTAATGTGCTTCAACACACCTGCACAGAGCTGGTCATTGTGCTCAGAGCAAAAACTGTGGCACAGTCTTTGATGGTGGACTGACTGTCAAAGGCTCCCTGAGTGTCCACCAGCAGAACAGCCACCTTCAGACACACAGAGAATAGTCTTATCACACAGCCAAAATATCTTGACAGTGACATAATACACATCTTCAATTAAACGCCCATCCACCTTAGTTCCATCTTCCTTTTCCACAACAAACACCTCACTCCAGGCCTGGATTCCTGTGGTCTCTCTCTCACAGCCTCCCCTCCAGGAGAAACCAGTCAACGGCTCATCGTCTCCTCCCATCCATGACTCAGATGACTACAAAGACACAGAAACAAAATACACTGTTCATGTGAATGTTCTGAAATGTACTTAAAGCATGCATGCTCACATCCATGTGACCTAACTGGTTTTATACATGCAGGACGCGGCCCGCAAGTTAGGACATGTCAATGATAGGAGTCATCATGAACTTGTTCTCAGGAATAATAATTCAGATAGACTTAATTTTATAAGTCTCTCATGCCTCACATTATTGAATGCATATGGGTGATTGACGTGTAATTTTACTGTCCTCACCAAAAAGGGCCAATACATTCTTTTTCTCCCAATTTAGCTGTGTTATTTTGTATATTGTTATAGTGTTTATAGCTGTTATAAACAGAAAAAAAAAAAAAGAAAAATTTTGAAAATTAAAGAATTTTAATTAAAAAGAATTTAAAAAAATGATGGCATATACACTAGTCAACATTTGAAGTGGATCACAACCTTTCATCAAAATTGTCCTAAAACCTAAAACCAAAATGCGTTCTTGTCATAGGACATCTTTTTTGATCCACTTGAAATGTTGACTACTATATATCTGATAACAATTTTGTAACCAAATATTAATAATAATGCTCTTGTTTCACTGTAAAAAAAAAAATTATTTCTGCATTATGTGTTTTCTCTGTACATTGGGGAAAAATATTTGACCATTTGCTTAGGAAAAGCAACTTTAAATGTGAAAAACAGAAACTTAAAGTGTGGATAGAAATACTTTATACTATCTAATTAGGATCTACATTAATGACTGAACAATGAATTTACTCAGTTAAGACAGATCACAATTTACTCATCAATTCAACATTTTGAGGACCCTTGAAAAATATTTAGAACCCCAACAGGAAGTAAATAATAAAATTAAGGTTTTGAAATATGACTAAAGTGAATTAAAAGAAGATTAAAAATGGAGAAAAAATAAAGAAAATGTGACCAGTGACATCATACTAAAAACATACAATTTCTCATTTACAAATAAACACATTTAAATCTAAAATCTTAAATTATGTCAATTTTTTAACCACTCATACACTTACATCAGTAGAAGGGGATTCATTCTAACCTGATTATGCATGTAACGCAGCATGAAGTCCAGCAGGAAGGACTTCCCCTTGCGGAAGGCACCGGCCACAGACACCACAACCACGTTGAGATCCTTCACATGTTCCTGCAACAGGATTTTTTCCAATGCAGCAGCATCCAACTCAAACTTATGATCATCCTCATTCGCGACCACAATTTGGATGGGTCGAGCCCCCTCAGGAACTGGGTCCTCCTCCGGCTCAAGTTCTTCCGCTACAGTGCACGGTGCCACTCCATTAGTATCAGAGCTGAACTCCTCCAGTGAGCTCAACGCCTCAACGGGGCAGCACAATGGAACATCTTCCACACCGGTCATATCTGAAGGGGAAAAACAGGGTAATTTGAAGTTATCACCATTAAGCAAAAATATTTAAAACATTTTGTTAACTGAAATAAAGCAACAATAAAATAAAATAGAAATTTGAACGTTTAAGTTGAGGCACTAAAATTATTAACTGAAATAAATCAAACTGAACCAAAACTAATACTGAAAAAATTAAACCCAAGCAGTACACAAATTACAAAAAAAATTCAAGTTAAATTAAATTAAAAACTGAAAATATAAAAATAAAAGCTAAACAAAATATAAATAAAACTATAATAGTATACAAATTATAATAACACTGGTAATTTGTACTTTTAAATAATTTTATATATTTAAAAAATATATATTGTGACAGTTATTTCTGACATTTTAAACTGATGAATTTAAGGCAAAGGCTGCCACAATCTCCTCTTTTGTTGTGCAATGGGTTGTGGGCAATACTGGCCAAAAAAAGTATGGATGTGAGAAGTCTACATATTGAGACCAACTCCTTGTTTGTCAGACACGGGTTTTGTGACGTTTCCAGCTTTACTTTTCAGTACTTCACTATATGAAGCTCATTACTGCGGTCACTTTCTATTCCAGGAGTGTGGGTCTCTGTTTTAACCCCATGCTCTTTATCCATGAGCTGCGATAAGCCTAGATCCCTTCGGCCACAGGGCTAAATTTGGTCATTTTTGTCCTCGGGTTAAGACACATGTAACACAAAACAAACACTCTCTCTCCCCAGGCTCACGGCCAGTCGAGCAGAGCTGCTGGAACAGAGTAAAGCAGTGTCCGTGTGAGCAAACACACACCAAGGACTCACTGGAGAGGGGACAGTCCCTTCCAAACTGCTTTAAGTACAGGCCAATACAGATCTGTGCCACACTCGTATTGGCCAGACCGAATAATTGGCGAATACTCAGTTTAATATAAATTAGGCTATAAATGGACCAAAGTGGTTCTGTTCACAAAAAATGCTTGGGAATCCCTGCATTACACGAGCAAACATTAGTAAACATGAAAAAATGACTTAAGTTTTCCAGGTTTTAAATGTTTTTGTCCAGATGTTCAATATTAATAATTAGTGAAGATCACTGGATATGATGAAGACAGTATTTCACAGCTGTGCATCAGCAGTGTTTGTACTGTATAGAAGTGGTAGGTTTATTTGGTCAAAAATTTTAAAGAAAAAAAAAAGAACTGGGAAGAATCAATACATTATGAAAATATTATACTGCTACTGTTTGAATAATGTAATCCATAAAAAGTAACTGTAATCTGATTATGAGCATTTTAATACGTAATACGTTTGGAATGTGATTATGCAATCCAGATCATGATTTATATTACACTTAATACTTGATATAATACATTAAAAAGTTGCATGACTGACTACATAATGATATACAACTCACGAGAGTTTGTGTGATATTGTTAAACTCAAAGAGTGAAATATAGAAAGAAGAGCCAGCTAAAATTACCATAATATTAAATTATAGTTTATAGTAAACTATAATTTTAAATGAACTTCTTCCTTATGTCAGGACATAAAATGATATAAGATAGCATGGCTGCATTTGTTAGTTAAAGGTTAAAGTTGTTAGTTATATGATGTTGCTAAAAAGAAAATTATTTTGTGTATTTGGTGTAATGTGTTGTGTTTATGAGGTTTAAGGTTCAAAAAACATAATTTTCCACATATTGTACATTATTGTTGCTCCTCTATGCTTCGCCTTTCTGAAACGCGTCGATTTTTACAAAGCTCATCGTTCTGAGAAGCGAGGCGTGCTCTGATTGGCCAGCTATCCAGTGTGTTGTGATTGGCTGAATACCTCAAGCTTGTGACGGAAATGTTACGCCCCTTACCGTATTGTGATGCCGTGTAATGAGACAAAAACAATAAAACCCATTATAAACAAGGCATTTGTTGCATCCAGTGGGGACATAATTACTGATTATAATGACTTATACTGTCTTTTTAAGCGTTGCGTTGCATCGCGCCGTGTAAAAATTACCATGTCTGTAATTGTGATTGGAGAAACGACAAGCGCTACTCTACACAGCTCAAAACTCGCGTTTGAATAGTCAGTGGCAAATTCTTTAAATATGAAAACATACTTACAGGCTGTGAGTCAGAAGTGCCAGACTGTCCTTGCAAAGTTGGAATTGCCCCACTTTATAGAACTAGCCTTTGTGCAAGCCAGTCCAGCATCGTAGGCTACTCTCCCAGTTTCAGGAAACAGTCCTCCGTAAAATGCGCTGCACACAGTCTAATATTTGGGTTGAACTGTTCTAGAACAGTGTTGTAAATACAACTTAACCACTGATTTCTTGTTGTGTCCTCTTTTGGAAGCCCAAACAAAGTACTCTCGCTTTCACAACGACAAACAGCGTCTCCAGGACATGGCGCCGGCGGCAGCAACAATACTACAATGACAATAAAAATCACGCCCTCTTTCTTTGCGTATACATTTGGCCTGTGTTATGCAAATCTCCCCATACCGTGATGTAGACATGTGGGGCATGTTTAAATGATGCATTTTAGGGGGCGTGGTCACGTCAACTTTTATAAAGAATATCTCTTTGGTTTTGAGACTTTGAGTCTTTGCAACTTTAGGGATCTTATCTATGCACGAACAGCTTGTTACACTCCAAAGAGAAAGGAAAACTTGAAATCGCATCATGACACCTTTAATGCACTGGCTAACATGACCAATATATTTATTCATTTATTCATCTTTTATTTTTAGTTAAAAATACAGTTGTTCATTACTGTTATTCACAGCACTAATGCTAGCAAATACTAAAAAAAAAAATTGAAAAATGTAACACTAAATGTTTGAATGAAATTTAACAATGCAGGGCTCCAGACTAACATTTGAGAACAGTGGCACCAGCGCCACTAAGTTCTACAGAGGGTGGCGCCAGGAGCAGATTTGGTAGCGCTGGGGGTGGTATGTGGGAGTATTAAAATATAGATTATTTAATCATAAAATTACTATTGTTTTGCATTTATAAGTACAGTTACTAATAATATTACATGCTCATTTCTTGTTTCTTTCATGTTTATACAGATTTGACAGTAAAGCACTAAGCTTGAGTTGGGATGCATACAAAATTTACTTTTATTGACAACAGTAACGTACAAAATCAATTTTTTTATATAGAAAATTTATATATTCCACACACAATTATTCTTTTTTATAGTATTATATGGAACTGACCAACTTCAGTGATTCTGTGTGATTAAGTCGCAAATTGAAGAAAAGTTTGTGTTTTTCAAGGCACTTTGTGTATTTACTTCATACACAAAAAGAGTAGGGATGCACGATATTATCAGACTGATATCGGAATCGGCTGATAATGGCTTTAAATGTAAATATCGGCATCGGCCTGATATGAAAAAATTATGCCGATATGTCTTGCCGATAAGAGGAATGGGTTAACTCACATGTGCTCAGGGTGTGCTAGTGATTATTCAAGTCAGCAGTGTGGCTCATTCTTGAAGCAAAGTTTTGTCTGAATGATGATTAGAGTCACTCTTTTGGATCGCATTTAATCTGTGAAAGCTCCTACAGAATGAGCGGCAGCCTCCCCCGGGTCCTAATGCCCGTTCGGTAAGGAGTTTTAATCTGTAGGGGGCGCTGTTGGCCTACTTCTAATTAAAAGTAAAATAGCCAACACAAATAACATTTAGACTGTGTTTGATTAAATAAAGCAGTAATTGATGTCATAAAATAATGAGTATGTTTTGATTTAATGGTCAGAAGCTATAGCTTACATGAAAAAAAAACAAACAAAAAACATGACACTTGTAAATTAAATAATGTTATATATACTGATTTATTCATTAATGTGTAATATGTTTTATTTCTTAAACAAATCATGAGCTCAAAGTTTTTCAGAATTTTTCAGGTCTTTTGTTTTAGACCATCTACAAATGTTAAATCTTAAAATAAAATTTTAAGGTTAACACTGCATCTTTCTGGTGTGAAAAATGCAGCGATTGATATAGTTTATTTATAATTATTTTCAAATCTTCAATGTACTGTTAAAAAACCTTCATTATTTTTTTATTTAATTCTAATAAATAAGTTCTTGTTAAAAACTAACCAAAATGAAAAATATTTTGCTTATAATTTCTGCACAGGAGAGACTTGGTGTTGTTTCCAAACAAAAAGAAATACATCGGTATCGACATCGGCATCGACCAAAATGAGTTGAAAAATATCATCGATATCGGCAAAAATCCATTATCGTGCATCGCTTAAAAAAAGTGTAAAATTCTGACAAAATCTGATTTCTTGATGATTTGATGATTATATTTTATAATGGTGATTTTCAAAATATAGAGAAAAAGTGGAAATGAATGACTAATAAGAAAATAAGTGCTCCTCTGCTGCCGTCTACTGGTTGTAATTGTGATTTGATGTATTTTTTTTTATTTTACATAAGTGTTTGTTTACCACAAAGTATATTTTGGTCATCCCATTAAAAATAACATTCAAATTGTATCATTTTAGAGCTTTAAAGTGCTGGAAATAAGTTTTTTTTTCTCTAAATAATTCTCTCTCAAAAGGTTGTACAAACCCTGAAATGAATAATGTAATGCATTCGACTATTTCTACCACAACACCATGGTTATAGTTCGCATTAATACTTCTGGTTTTCTGACGTATATCAGCGCTGTTTACAGAGAATTCTGTGCAGAATTTGAATGATTCTCACTAGATCTCGCAGCAACCATAAGCTGGCAATTGAGAAAGCTGGCAATTTCCAGCAACACGAGCAACAGCGAGCGATAGCGACCGGATGGGGCGTGTCCAGCGATGCGACAAAGTTCAGAATCCTTCAACAAAAGGACAAATGTCGCTGCTAGTGTGAACGGGGCTTTATTCATTGTGCGGCGAATTCAAACGCTTCTTACTGGATCTCGCAGCACTGTTGCATCTGTGCAGTAACAGTGTCAAGAAATCAACTTTGGCTCCCGAGTAAAGCTGTTCTGAGCTCGGACAAGTTTTTTGCGTCACGGTTCGCGCTGCGCAGCTGAAATGTTTAGTTTCGCTTTCGTTTTGTTTGCCGTTTGATGTTTCTCATATGCTACCGAAATGTCAGCGCTTATGAGTTGAACAGCGCGTGGTGGTCGCGCCAGTGCGACCACTCACAAAAATTAGTTGCACTGGCAGAAAAAATGGTCGCAAAATGCGAAAATTCACAAAAATGAAAATTCTGTCATTAATTACTCACCCTCATGTCGTTCCAAACCCGTGAGACCTTCCCTCATCTTCAGATAACAAATTAAGATATTTTTGATGAAATCTGAGAGCTTTCTGACCCTCCATAGACAGCAATGCAACTACCACGATCAAGGCCCAGAAACGTATTAGGGACATTGTTCAAATAGTCCATGTGACATCAGTGGTTCAACTGTAATTTTACAAAGCTGCGAGAATAATTTTTGTGCGCAAAGAGAAAAAAAAAAGAATTTATTCAACTATTTCTTCTCATCGGTGACAGTCCTTTGCCATTATTTACACATGCGCGTGGTGCTGCTGACGTAGAACACGCATGCGCTTCACCTTGTTTATGTACAGAGAAGCGCAGTGTGCATGTGTCTATAATGGCAGAGGACTGTCGTTAAAGAAATCGTTGAATAAAGTCGTTATTTTTGTTTTCTTTGTGCACAAATAGTACTCTCGTAGCTCCGCAAAATTACGGTTGAACCCCCGATGTCACATGGACCATTTTAACAATGTCCTTACTACCTTGCTGGGCCTTCATCATGGTAGTTGCATTGCTGTCTATGCAGGGGCAGAGCGCTCTCAGATTTCATCAAAAATATCTTAATTTGTGTTCCAATGATGAACGGAGGTCTTACGGGTTTGGAACAACATGATGAGTAATTAAGGACAGAATTTTCATTTTTGAGTGAACTATCCCTTTAAGGTGCACATGGTCAGAATTGTTGGTAACCTTGCCTTGGTAAATATGATCAAAGAAGGCCGTGGAAATAAATCTGCATTGTTAATCCTTTTGATCTATTATTTAAAAAAATTCACAAAAATCTAACCTTTCATTGGAGAACAAGAATTTAAAATGGGGGAAATATCATTATGAAATAAATGTTTTTCTCTAATACACATTGGACACAATTAACGGTACCCTTTTATTCAATACTTTTTGAAACCTCCATTTGCCAAAATAGTATAGGAGTTTTCTCCTATAATGCCTGATGAGGTTAGAGAACACCTGACAAGAGATCAGAGTCCATTGCTTCATCCAGAATCACTCCAGACCCTTTAGATTCCCAGCTCCATGTTGGTGCTTCTTCTCTTCAGTTCACCCCACTCATTTTCTATAGGGTTCAGGTCAGAGGACTGGAATGACCATAGCAGAAGCTTGGTTTTATGCTTGGTGACCCATTTTTGTGTTGTTTTTGAGGTTTGTGTTTGGATTATTGTACGGTTGGAAGATCCAAACATGGCCCATTATAAGATTTCTAACAGAGTCAGTCATTTATTGATTTTTTATCTGTTGGTATTTGATAGAATCCATGATGCCATGTGTCTAAACAAGATGTCCAGGACCTCCAGCAGAAATATAGGCCCACAACATCAAAAATACAGCAGTATATTTCATTGTACACGAGTTACTTTTTATCCCTGTGTTCACCAAACCCATCTTGAGTGTTTGCTGCTAAAAAGCAAAATTTTTTGTTACATCTGACCATAGAAGCCAGTCCCATTTGAAGTTCCAGTCGTGTCTGATAACTGAATATTCTGGAGATTGTTTTTTGGTGAAAGCATTTTCTTTTCTTGATTTTTTTCTTGAAACCCTCCCAAACAACATGTGGTGATGTAGGTGTTGTTTGATCATTTTTGAAAGGTTTTCTGACCCCGAAACTCAACCTTTTTCTGCAATTCTCCAGCTGATCCTTAAAGACTCTTTGGCCACTCAAACTCTCCTTCTCACCGTGCATTAGGACGATATAGACACATGTCCTCTTTCAGAATGTTTCGTAACATTTTCTGTTGATTGGAAATTCTTAATTATTGCCCTGATGGTGGAAATAGGAATTTTCACTGCTCTAGCTCTTTTCTTAAAGCCACTTTCTAATTTGTGAAGCTCAATTATCTTTTTTTTTTGCACATCAGAAATATATTCTTTGGTTTTTCTCTTTGGAATTTGGCCTTTGTTTTGTTTTCCCTCCTATTTATATTTCTGTGAAACAGGAAGCCATGGCTGGATAATTTCATGTTCATAATCACACTGGTGTGCTCAAAATTGTGAATATGAATGGGGATATATTTCAGATATATTTTACTCATAAGAATTTCTAGGGGTACCAGTAATTGTGTCCAACATGTATTTGATAAAAAAAACAATTGGTCCCACTTTATATTAAGTGGCCCTAATACCTGTGTACTTACATAGTAACTAGATGTATATGTAGCATGTAACCACAGTGTAAGTACACATTGGTACATAATATTTACAGCTGTAATATTTCTGTAACTACACACATGTAACAACCCTCAGAATGGTTTGTGTAAGTACAAATGTGTAACAGGACATTGGTAACAAGACTTTTTTTCACTTCACTAAGAACTCGTGTAACAGGAATTATATAACTACATTTTGTAACAACAATATGTATAAGAGTAATTGGAACCATTTGATCCAGGGGGTAGAGATGGGTAGGTTTAGGGATATGTAAAGTGGGAGGAGTTGGATCTCGAGTTGGAGTTTGTGCACCACTGTACGTACTTACATGGTAACTCCTCAGGAACTGTCCACTTAATACAAAGTGTAACATTCTGGACACCAACCACAATTTATATGTAAAGCCTAACTTACTGGCCGCTGCTGTGTAACATCAGAGTAATTACATGGTAAATCTAATATAAAGTGTAACACTTTCTTTACCAAAAAGTGCTGTTAGTCCTGTTACACATTTGTACTTTCATTATCAAAAAGTGTTGTTACCAATGTCCTGTTACACATTTGTAGGGTTCAGTGGGTTGTTACATATGTGTAGTTACACAAAAATTAGAGCTGTAGATACTATGTACCAATGTGTACTTACACACTACGTACACATCTAGATACTATGCAAGTACACAGGTATTAGGGACACAATATAAAGTGGGACCAAACATTTATTTCATAATGATATTTCCCCCTTTTTAAATTCTTATTCTCCAATGAAAGCTTAGATTTTTGTGATTTTTTAAAATAAAAGATCAAAAGGATTAACAATGCACATTTATTTTCACAGCCTTCTTTGATCATATTTACCAAGGGTACCAACAATTCTGACCATCTGAGTGTGTGTATATATACACACACACACACACATACAAGACATACAAATCAGACACTAACATCCAACACAATAACCACCTGCTTATATCTTAAAAGTTCATAAACTGACAGATATAATTGCAGAGATAAAAGATATACCTAATATAATCACCCTGCGCACTTCAACATCACATGTTGATTTACTGGTCAGAACAGCCTAGCCCTATAAGTAAAAGTAAATTTACATGGCAAATTACCCTGGTAAGTTCTGAGACTGAACACACAGGCGTACAGGACATCCACCACCCTAAAGCTTAAGAGAGCATACACAAAGCACAACTCATCTGATGTGAATGTAGACACCAAAGTTTCATTGGTTTCCAGCGGCGCGCGAGATCTTTGAAGACCTGACCGCGCGCGCTGGCGAATTCAGTGAAATAATGAAATTAGGCTATTTAATATAACTTACCAAAACATTTCCACTCACAAACTACCATAATATTGGAGTTTACTGCATAACGCACACTGAACGACCATGACAAAGCAAGAAAATAAGAAAGCCTGGCTCCAAAGTTTGCAAGGTTTCAAATTAAGCCGAGAACACAGCCGTATATCACGCATAAAACCGTTACGGTGTCAATGACAGATATCTCAACTCTCTGAAGCGCGTCTCACCAGGCTTTTCATGTCAATAAGTCTGACAAACTCTCCGTTTCAGCTCTCACTGCACCAGACGATCCGCTTTCTGCCGTGAACCGATTCACACCTGCTCGAGTTTGACCAGTAACACGAGCTCAAGTCCCGTTTTTTAACTTTTAACCGGTCGTTAAAACACAGACGATCGCAAACTAACAAACAGGCACCCGGAAAACTAAATGAGTTTGTAAAGAACGAGCATACACGATATGAAATGAAGCTGTCACCTTCAGCAAAGTTGTGGCATTTACGGTTGTTCTCTGAGAAATACCGATTCCTCGGTCCGCTGTCTTCCGCCATCTTGGATCTGTTCAAACTTTGCTGTGACGTCGCACAGCCCCAGTTTCCCTCATACTGTACATAACATCAACTTGACGCAGTCATTCAGAGAGAGATGTTTGGGAAACAAAGACGGGTTTGTCAGTGTGGGTAACAAAACAAAAAAGAACTACAGCTCTTACAAGAAAATATGATATAAAAACAAAAAAGTATGTAAGCTATTTTTATGTCACTCATCAAAAAACTCAGTTTGTGGCACTGATCGTGTGACAGTCCAAGGCACTCAGCAATATGTAATACAGTATAGCCATTACCAGAATCTGATTATAAATATTATAGGCCTACATCATATATTAAACAGCAGCAGCTGTGCCTACTACAATAGAAAAGCTGCTGAAAAACCAAATTTGTGTTTTTAAAAGACTATATTCTGTATTCAGATGCAGATTTCTTCCACTGAAGAACAGAATGCTCTTTGGATCTCTTTGGAAAAAAAATTGTCTTAATGTTTTACACAAATTTGTGGAGTTCAAAAAAAGAAAAACATTATAGTGATCTTAGATTTATGCCATAATGCAATTTTTCCCTGAGAAACTAAACTACAGGAAACAAAAGAGGTGTGAAGATTTAAAGGAGGTACTCTCAGAGGCACTGCAGCATATCTAGGACTGGTCTATTTTTAGACTGACACATTTAAAATCCATCTGCATATGTTGCCCGTTTTATAACTCTCCAGGTCAGAATGTCACAAAATAATTCTTTAGGAAAAAATAAATAAATGACGAATGCATAGAAATTCAAGAGGAAATGAACTAACTAAACTGTCGGCGAATGACACTGTGGTACAGATTAAATTAATAAAATAGAAATTGTATTGCAATAATTAGTGATCATGAATAAAATGTTATTATTGTATTGTAGTTATTATAATTTATTATAATTAGTATTCCAGATCAATAGCCTATATTATTAGATCTTCAGTCTTAAGTCTGTTACACATCCTCTTCAAATCCCACAAAGATTGCTTTATTTTGTACTATTAATGTTGCGATCTAAACAAGTACTACAAGACAAGAAATAAGTTATGGTGGAATTCATTTTTTTGGGGAAAAAACGTTTTGCAATATCTGTTTTTAATATTGTTTTTGTTCATGTGCAATGTGCTAAATTTTATTAAATATTTTAGTAATTTGTTAGTGGAATGCATTTTAACACCAGCGTTTAACATTGCATTTAAACATGGTTCATAAATGCATATGCAAAATCAGAGCAGCAGCACCAATGGCCAAACATTTCTATATTTATTAATGCGCAGTACTGCACCAATCCAGATGGTGGCAGTATAAAACCAACAAACTCTATTTACTTGCTCAAAATACGACAGAAGGGATTCTGACACAGTGGGCGGTACTTTGTAGTTTATTAACTCAGAATGTAGTCGTTTCTGCTGCCATACAGAAAAATTACAAGAAACAATAGATTCTTTAACACCTTAAGATTTTGTTTGTTTGTTTTTTTATTGCAAAACTTGCACAAACATACACAAACAGGGAGCGAAACATGAACACATTCCAACAAAGTGCAACCACAAAAATGAGAACAGAAAACAAACAATCTGGGTTTGTGCGCGCCAAACCATGGCATTATCTATACATACAAGTACAAAAATAAAATTACATCCTTTTAGAAAAGTTGTCATAATACATTCAAAATTTGGCACTCTTTTTGTTATTTGTAAGTCTAAGAGATGAAACAAGAGAGTCCAATTCAACAAGAAAAAGGGGGAAAGATAAAGGGTATTTAAGCCATTTTTGTTTATGAATGAATAATTTTGCATTCAATATAAGAAAATTAACAACATATTCAGAAGATAATAGCTTTGGATTTTCATAATAAAAAATAACGTCTTTGAGGACGAAAGTATGGGTCACATTTGTAAGGTTAGAAACATAGTGCTTAAGTCAACCCATAGTTTGTTGGTAACACCACAATCAAAAAACAAATGGGCAGCTGTTTCCTCAACAAAACCACAAAAAGAGCAAGACTCATCAACATCAGAATATTTAGAAATAGACAAATTAACGGGATAAATTTTATGAAGGATTTTATAATGAATCTCCTTAACCTTGTTAGTTACGCAAAATTTACTTGGCAAAAGCCAGACCTTTCTCCAATTTATATTTATTATAAAGGAACCCCAGTAGAATTTCCCTCTTGGAGTAATCTTTCTCTTTGTCTGAAATATTTTGCGAATATGTCTGTTATTATATTTCCCATCTAAAATATCGATACCACCCAAATGTAAAGCCGGATAAACACTGTTGCCTTTACTGAATTTAAGGTGAGTTTTAATTAACTGGGTTAAGCCTACTGGGATGGCTCTCATCAGAGTAGTATATTATTTTGGTGGGACTGGAAAATTATGGAGATTCATAAATTGTTCATATGTTAAAGTATTACCAAACTCATCAAACACAGATAGAATACAGTTCAAGTTATTATTAAACCATCTAGGGAAAAAAGAGTCTCATTTCTAACAGTTATATCTGCATTATTCCAAAGGAGAGCTTTGTGGGGGGAGAAACCATGGACAAAACACAACTTCCACGAAAGA
The DNA here is from genome assembly GCA_039654775.1 of Spinibarbus caldwelli. Classification (NCBI taxonomy): domain Eukaryota; kingdom Metazoa; phylum Chordata; class Actinopteri; order Cypriniformes; family Cyprinidae; genus Spinibarbus; species Spinibarbus caldwelli. The sequence continues at coordinate 24,667,741 of CM077242.1, forward strand.
CATTGCTGATGGAAATTAGATAAGGAAATAAGTAGCTTGCCAGGCAAGAAATTATATTTTAGTAAGAAAGATAGGCCACCAAGTTGGTCAAATATCTTATTTGGAATAAAAAAAAAAAAAAAAAAAAACAGTGACATTGGATCCATAAGGCATCTTCTCAACCAATTTACTTTAAAGGTGTTTACAGTATCTGTGAAGTCCAAAAAATCAAGGCCACCTTTGCTTCTGGAATTAGCAATCACTTCTCTTTTCAATTTGTAAGGTCTATTTTTCCAGATGAAATGCAAAATATCTTATTAATTTCCTTTATAGCTTTATAATTGACAAACAAAGAAAGAGCAGAATATACAAAGTGAGAGAGCCCTTCAACCTTAGATAAAAGAACTCGACCGTATAAAGAAAGATCTCTCTGAAGCCAGGTGTTAAATATCTGTTTCGTTTTTATCATTTTATCAGAAAGTTCAAATGATGGTTACTGATTGAATTTTTAGAGATATGAATTCCTAAATATTTTACACTTTTTTTAACTAAGATACCTCCTAAGAACATATCATCCATATCATGAATTGACATAATTTCACATTTCGAAGTATTAAGGTTTAGACCTGAGGCACACAAAAGTTGTTCAACCAATTCCAGAGCTTTTGGTAATTGATTTTTGTCCTCCAAAAACAGCGTAGTGACATCAGCTAGCTGTGCATTTTGATCTCCCTGTCAAATACTGAAATTCCTTTCAAATTCTCATCATGGTTAATTCTTAGAATAACTCTGTGGCTAAAAGAAATAAAAATGGGGAGATTGGACAGCCCTGTCTGACTCCACGATATATGTTAAACCTCTTAGAAGTGTCAAAGTTCACAATCACTGAGCTGTTAATACCTGTATAAAACATGGTTACAGTCTCTATAAATGCTTTACCAAATCCAAATAATTCAAGAGTACGAAAAAGAAATTTGTGTTCTATGGAGTCGAAAGCTTTATGAAAGTCAAGAAAGAATATGAGTCCATCTGAATGAATTAGATCTGAATAATCCAGCAAGTCCAGTACTAATCTTATGTTGTTAGAAATGTGATCGCCTTTCATGAAACCAGATTGAGATTCTGAAATGATATTCCCTAACCATAACTTAATCTATTAGCATATACAGAGGCTAATGTTTTATAATCTAATGTTAACAAAGAAATAGGTCACCAATCATCGATTACTAAAAGATCCTTGTCAGGCTTAGGTATAAGAGAGATGACTCTCTGTTTCATGATAGCGGTCATATCTCCCTGACTGATGCATTCCTTATACATATGAAATAAAGGCAATTTAATAAACTCACAAAAATGGAGATAAAATTCAACTGAAAGCCCATCGATCCCAGGGGAGTTACCTTTTTTAATTTTATGAAGCGCTTGCTTGATTTCATCAACTGATAAAGGAGAATCACAAATTTGACTATGCTCTAGATCAGTAACTTTAATACGGTGTTTAATTAAATCAATACATTTTTCAGAAATATTATAGTTGAAATTAGAGGTATAAAGAGTGCTATAAAATTCAGCAACAAAGTCTGATATTGCTTTTTGGTCTTTGGAAATAACTTCCATCAATATTAAGTGCGGAAAGAGCTCTCCTCTGACCATTTCTTTTTTCCAGGGCAATAAAAATAGCTAGAATTTCTTTCCCCCTCCTCCAGCCATTTTGCACGAGACCTTGTATATGCACCTTTAGCCAAATCTAAGTAGGCTTCATCAAGCTCCAAATTTAACCTTTTTATTTCTAAATTCTCCTCTTCTGTAATTTTACTTTTAGCTAGTAATGCATTAAGTTTATTAACCAACTCGGAATCAGTTTGATGTTTACTCTTTTTAATTTCTTCTTTTAACTGCTGTATGTATAGCTTTATATTTGAAGAACTCCCATGTTTTTTTGTAATCTCCATTTAAGTCAGTGAATAATTCTTTGATAAGCTTGATGATACTATCATTACATTTTTGATCTTTTAACAAGGTATTATTAAGTTTCCAATAGCCCCTGAGTCTCAGATTATCATGGATGTCACTCATCTTTATACAAACTAATTTATGATTTGATAAGGGGGCAGTGGTGTGAGAAATATCTTTTACGTGGTTGAGGATAGAAGAAGAGATTAAAAATAAATCAATCCTAGCTCTAAGAGACAAAGTTTTATTTGACCAAGTAAAATCCTTCGTATAAGGATTAAAGAACCGCCATGCATCAATAAGTATCGCTTTTCATTTATTCTCTTTCCTATTACTTGTTTCACTTCAGTTTTTATAACCATTTCTTACTTGTATGTTTGGCACAGTTATTTTTAGGATTACTGTTAAACTAATGTAGTTTGATTTGTATATGTTATCTATTTTAATTTTAGTTACAGTTGTAGTTATGTTTGTCATTTTATTAGTTTTTTCTATTATGTCTGTATAAGTTATTTATTAAGTTTTAGTTTTATTTAATTTGAGTTATTTTAGTACTTCAACATACTACATGGAAATGAAATAATATTGAATTTATGGATACCCGCGTGTGTGTGTGTACATACACGTAGTTGTTTTTGGTGTTTGGCTTAGTTTTATGTTAGAATCATTATTACACTCTTATACCCTTTGTTCTCTTAATATTTTGAATTGTTTGTAGCTTTATTTAGTTTTCATTTAAATGTTGTTTAGAAATTTTGTCATATGCATTTCTCATTTTTATTTAATTAATTATTTTTTTTAATGTGTGTGTATATATGCTATTTATAAAGTTTTAGCTTTTAGTTTTGGATCAGTTTTAATCGTTTTAATACTACAATTGATTGTTTCTGTTGTCCTTATTTGTAAGTCGCTTTGGATAAAAGCGTCTGCTAATTGACTAAAAAGTAAAAAAAAAAAAAAAAAAAAAAAAAAAAACAGCATCAGTCAGGGAGAGATCTGTGCAAATAGACAAAATTAAATCATTATTCATTCCACCATCAAGTCTAGGGGTGTATCTATCCAGATAATCATCCATACATTCGTTGAAGTCTCCTCCTAGAATAAAATAAGCATCAATATATTTTCTATTTACTTTCCTAAGTTTGTCCACTAGATGAGAGAACATTACTCTGTTAGATGCACGAGAGTTGTGACCATATACACAGCAAGTTATGAAGGTGGCATTATCTTGTTTGATTACGGCAATAACCCATCTGCCTTCATCAGAGCTCAGAGTTTCTAAAACAGTTCCTTTAAAACGGTGTAACATAGCAGTCCCAGCCGAGTGATTGCTGCCATGACTAAAGAAAATTGAGTTTCCCCATTGATTCCTCCAAAACCTAACATCTGCTTCTACTGAGTGAATTTCTTGAAGAAAGATAAGATCAGCTGCCCTTCTTTTACAAAATAAAAAAAAAAATAGCTTTTCTTTTCACACTGTCCCGCAAACCTCGAACATTCAATGTTACAATAGACAAAGATTTGAACTTGTACTCCATAAGAAGAACCACCAAACAGTTTAAACAAAAACAACAAAAGAATTAGCTTTAGTTTTACCCTAAATGTAAAGGGAGAGGTGGTTAATAACCTAGTAGAGTATATTGGCTTCAAGGTGAAAAACAATTAAAGAAAAGAAAAAAAAAGTCAAGATTAATATTAAGGATAACAACAATTAAGGAGGATTAAACTTAATAACTTCCGTTACACACAACTTAAAAGAGTTTTTATGCCGATAGTGTTGTTACGCGTTTATAATATTGCATGAGAAAGGTATCCAGTGCAGTCAGTAACTCAGCTTAAGTAACATCCAAATAGAAGACTTGCTTCCTATCAATCAAAGCGAAAGAGCTGCGGAAGCTTGCTCTCTTGCCTTCTTCATGAGAGGCCACAGCTTGTCCTGCGCTGCTCTATCATCAGGAGACAGAGGCTCTGAAAGACATTTTTGAACATAGACGTGAAAGTACGGTGGCCGAGAGAGCTCAATGCGCTGCAAATAGAAAAAACACCTGCAAATTAAGAAAACAACTTCATCAATTTGACAACACACGCGCTGCAAATGCTCACAACACAACCAAATAAAGAAACGCACTGCAAATAAAATAGTTTATTTGGTTGTGTTGTGAGCATTTGCAGCGCATTTCTTTATTTGTTTGCGTTGTGAGCATTTTTGCACCACCTGCTGTCAAACTGATGAAGATGTTTTCTTGATTTGCTGGTGCTTTTTCTGTTTGCATGTGTTTTCTGAAGTTGCAGCGCATTGAGCTCTCTCGGCCACCGTATAAAAGTGCACTATCCAAACTTAAATTGTTATAATTAATGAATGCTTAATGGACTCTTTTTTTAAGAAGATAATCTGCAGATTACTGCAGAAAAATCATTTCAAAATATTAAAGTATCAAAACGTTATAGAAGCTTAAATTTACTGTAAAGAAAATGCACTGTACCAATTTTTATTTTATATAAAGTAAATATTTTACAAAATATTTTTGAATCCAAAATTGCTATAAAATTAAAGCCTTATGTCTAAATAAGTTATGTTCCAAATTTGAAGTTGATATGAAAAAAACTGAGGTTCCTGTGAGATTTTATTTAGGGTGTCATACCACAAACAGCCACCGGGTGCCATCAAAACTCTATTGATTTTATTTTATTTTTTTATGCATTTTTCTGTCACAAATGTCTAAATTTCTCTGTCAATATTACATCTATCACAAAATAACCAATCAATAAATATGGAATCCTGAGACTCGGACCTTTCCGACGATATATATTTTGTCAAGATTATAAAAAAGTTTTGATTCTAAATAACCGTAATACATTTTGTAATGTAACACTTGACTCCACCCACTAAGGGGGAGGAGACTACTAAAAGATTTTAAAGTACCATTTCTATGGTAACGCAATGTCCAATTTCTTAAATTTTTCTTTTTCTGTTTTTCTTAAATTTTTAAATTTAAATTTCCTTAAATTTTTTAAATTCTTAATTAGAATACAAGGAGAACAAATGAAATTTTTTTGCATTTTAGATAAAAAAAAAAGAGGATTAATTCTAATTTTTTGAAACATCCAGATGGTAAAACATTTCAGTATGTAGTCAAGACATTTCTCAAGAAATTCTCCTTTAATGCCAATCTAAGCTGCATATTTCACCTTCATTATAAAGCTTCCTGAATGTCAATAATTGATTTACTTGTTTCATTCAAAGGGATTTAGGAGACATCATTTTTATTTAATGACTTAATGGTATTTTCAAGGATTTCATATACATCTCCCTATAAAAAAGCAACTTCTAAGTAATAAAATGTTTCAATATAAATTTGTGATAAATCAATGTCTTAAAAAATGAACAAACTGAATAAAAAGTAAATTTATATTCTTTAATTCATAGTCTAAAACACAGGTGAAACCTGTGGAGAAGACCCTGTTTGACCTGAGAAAGCCTGTCCTCCTGGGCTCTAGGCTGAAAGAAAATGCGAAAATGTGCATGGTAATCTGTGTTATATCAATTGGATTATTGAGCCCACCTGATTACTCTATATGTGCCTTAAAATTACTGCACGTGTTGGTCTGTGTAGAGTGGTGCATCCTGGGACGGGTCGTGTTCTGGAGGTGAGCACTACACAGCCTGGGGTTCAGTTCCCTATCTGTCGCTCACTACGAGTTATGTCGTGACGACATAGGGGATTTACTTGGAAGCCCCAATCATCTCTGACTTTAAGAGAAAACGCCAATGAATATTGGCTAGTGGATTTTGCATACCTGAGCCACACCCAGCCCTCGCGGGTATAAATAGGCGGCAGGTGCATCCACTCATTAGATTTTTGCTTCGGAGCCGAGTGGATGAACGTGTTGATCTCCACAAAGCCTTTCATCATCTGTCTGGAAGCTGTTCTGGTTGGCGTTACGGTGCGAACAGCGGTGTCCCTGTCTGCAGCGATTCCCCTGGGCACTTCAACTAAAAGAGCAATTTCCTAAAAGAGCAAATCACGGTCGGTTCGCGTCTTTTTAAAGACGCCGTTCCGGCCGTGTCCTCTTGGTTGCGGTGGTTTCCTATCCTCCGTCGACAGCCACGATCGTTGTCTTCAGTGTCTGGGCATCCAGCACGCTGAAGCTGCGATCGTGGATGGTTTATGCGCTCGTTTTGAGCGTGTGACCATGACAGCGCTGCGATCGCGCCTCTCTCTCCTCACGGGGATGAGAGAGGCTCCCTCTGTCACTACCCGCGCTGGCTTCTCTGCTACGAGCAGAGAACCATCGGCTAGTGCTCTGGGCGATCTGAGGATTACAGTGAGAGCTTTTCCGCCGGGCCAGTCCCCACGGATCTTTCACTCCTCCCGCAGCAGCTGTTCTGTGCGGCTCGCCGGTGATTCAGCTGTGCCGTCTTACGGCGCGCTCAGCGTTTCATTCGGCGCGCCGATAGAGGATCAGATGTCGATAGCTGCATCGGGGGATGGGCAATCGTCCTCTGAGGATGAAGATTCGGCGGGGCTGCCCCCCTCGGGGGTCGCGGCCGCCGCCGAATCGGACCCAGAGTTGACGGCCGTGCTTTCCCGGGCCGCCGCGAGCATCGGGCTGGAGGCGTGCACACCTCTCAGTCCCGAGTCCTCGCGGTGAGATGATTGGCTCCTCGGCACGGGCCGTGGCTCGCGACCACGCCCTGCCCTGGTCCCTTTCTTCCCGGAAGTGCACGAGGAGCTGATGAAGTTGTGGACGGCCCCTTTTTACGGCCAAAAGCGGCTCGTTTGTCTCCCCCATCCTCGCTACCCTCGATGGCGGGGCGGCTAGGGGATACGTTGACATTCCCCAGGTGGAGAGGGCGGTTGCGGTGCACCTGTGCCTGCAAAACGCCGCCACTTGGCGGAATCGTCCTCGTCTCCCGTCCAAAGCCTGTAAGCTGACGACCGCTCTCGCGGTCAAAGCTTACAGTGCTGCGGGCCAAGCTGCCTCTGCTCAGCATGCCATGGCTATCCTGCGAGTACACCAAGCCAAGGCATTAAAATGCACGAGGGTAGTACCAACCCGAGGTTGAAGCAGGACCTGTGCTCGACGACTGACCGTGCCCTACGGGCAACGGAAGTCACAGTGCAGTCCCTCGGGAAGGCGATGTCCACACTTGTGGTCCAAGAGTGCCATCTATGGTTCAGCCCTGCTGAGACGAGCGATGTCGACAGTGCGCTCTCGACACTCCTGTCTCCCAGGCTGGACTGTTCGGCGACACTGTCGAGGACTGTGCCCAGCAGTTCTCGGCAGTACAGAGGCAGACCGAGGCCATCCAACACATCTTGCCCCGGCGTGATGCGTCATCTGCCACCGCTCCGCTGCAGGGCAAGCCCCGGTCTGCTTGTCGCCGTGGGCGCCCTCCTGTGTCCCCCAGAGCCGCTCCGCCCCGTGCTGAGGTAACACCTAGGCCGGTGCGTTGAGCCTCTCGCAGGAGCACAGCGCCCCCTGTGTCCCAGCCGGCCCCTAAGTCAGCCAGGAAGGTGACAAAGCGGCCCTGACACAGGCAACCCGGAGATGTGGGAAGCTGCTCTTTCTTGGGAGATGGCGAGGACAGCGCCGCTCCTTCCCCCGGAGGAGGGCCGGGTGGAGAATCTTCTGTTTCTGTTCCGCCGCTGGCTCAAGGGCCAGCGGTACCCACCTTGTCAAAGAAAGAGCAATTTCCTTTTCCTCCGGGTCCTCAGGCTCGCGGGTCGACAATGAGCGACGCGATGCCTGCTCACTCTCGCCCACGAGCCCCCTCTCTTTTGCCAGTAGCCAAGAAGTTGCGGTTGGGAGACGCAATGCCTCTCCACGCATCTCTGGCCAGTCCCTCCGGGGATGCGGGGAGTTCTGCTGTGATTGGTCAGAACGCGATGCCTTCTGGGCTATCCAGCTCAACTCCCTGCCGCTGCACCACCGCGGGTATGTCGATTGTTCCCTTGGTGCCCCTCGCACGGAGTTTGGGGGCGTGGCTTGCGCTGCCCAACCCGTCCCACTGGCTCATTCGCACAATCCGACTCGGCTATGCGATTCAGTTCGCCAGGCAACCTCCCAAGTTCAGCGGCGTTCTCGAGATTTCGGTGGCAGACCGAGACGCACCTGTCTTGCGTGAGGGGATTGCTGTCCTCCTGGCAAAGGATGCAATCGAGCCGGTCCCTCCAGCCGAGATGAGGCAGGGGTTTTACAGCCCCTACCTCATCGTACCCAAGAAAGGCGGTGGCCTTTGGCCAATCCTGGATGCACCTAGCCCCAGGATTGGTTTGCAGCGGTCGACCTGAAGGACGCTTACTTTCATGTCTCGATATGGCCTCGACACAGCTCGTTTCTACGGTTTGCGCTCGAGGGTCAGGCAGGGAAGTACAGTGTTCTCCCCTTCTGGCTGTCCCTGTCCCCCCGTGTCTTTACGAAAGTCACGGAGGGCGCTCTTGCCCCACTATGGGAAGTGGGCATCAGGATCCTCAACTATCTCGAGCATGGCCCGCGTGCGAGAACAGTTGTGTGATGACAGGGACCCAGTGCTCCGGCACTTAGCCAGCTGGGGCTTCAGGTCAACTGGGAAAAGAGCAAGCTCTCCCTCATGCAGAGAATCTCTTTTCTCGGTGTGGAGTTAGACTCGGTGAGTATGATGGCGCGTCTCACTAACGAGCGTGCCCAGTCCGTGCTGAACTGCCTGAGTTCCTTCAGAGGCAGGACGGTGGTACCACTGAAACCCTTTTCAGAGGCTCCTGGGGCATATGGCATCCGTAGCTGCAGTCTCGCCGCTCGGATTGCTTCATATGAGACCACTTCAGCACTGGTTACACTCCCGAGTCCCGAGATGGGCATGGCGCCGCGGTACACTTCGTGTGAACATCACACAGGAGTGTCGCCGCTCCTTCAGCCCCTGGATGGACCTTGCCTTTCTACGGGCCAGGGTGCCCCTAGAACAAGTGTCCCGGCATGTTGTTGTCACGACAGATGCCTCCAGCACGGGTTGGGGCGCTACATGCAACGGGCAGGCAGCCTCGGGGCTCTGGACAGGGCCTCGACTGCTTTGGCACATCAACTGCCTGGAGCTGTGGGCAGTGCACCTTGCCTTGCGGCAGTTCCGGCCACTGCTTCTAGGCAAGCACGTGTTGGTCCGTACAGACAACACTGCGGCTATCTCGTACATCAACCGGTTGGGAGGTCTACGATCTCGTCGCATGTCACAGCTTGCCCGCCATCTCCTCCTCTGGAGTCACACGCAGCTCAAATCGTTGCGTGTCCACATTCCGGGGGAGCTCAATCGTGCAGCCGATGCGCTCTCACGACACCTCACGTTCCCCGGAGAATGGCGACTCCATCCCGAGACGATCCGGCTGATCTGGAGTCGATTCGGGGAAGCTCAGGTAGACCTGTTTGCTTCCCGCGAGTCCTCCCACTGCCAGCTGTACTTTTTCCTGACCGAGGGCCCCCTCGGCACAGACGCACTGGCACACAGCTGGCCTCGGGCTCTACGCAAGTATGCGTTCCCCCAGTGAGCCTGCTTGCACAGACACTGTGCAAGGTCAGGGAGGACGAGGAGCAGGTCCTGTTGGTCGCGCCGTACTGGCCCACCCGGACCTGGTTTCCCGAACTCATACTCCTCGCGACAGCCCCTCCCTGGCGCATTCCTCTGAGGAAGGAACTCCTTTCTCAGGGGCTCGGCACCATATGGCACCCGCGTCCAGATCTGCGGAACCTCCATGTGTGGCTCCTGGATGGGTCGCGGCAGACTTGAGTGGTCTACCACGGGCTGTGGTAGAGACCATCACTCAGGCTAGAGCTCCTTCAACAAGGCAAGCCTATGCACTGAAGTGGAGTCTGTTCGCGAACTGGTGTTCTTCTCGTCGAGAAGACCCCCGAAGGTGCACGATTGGAGTAGTGCTTTCTTTCCTGCAAGAAAGGTTGGAGCGTAGGCTGTCACCCTCCACCTTGAAAGTGTATGTGGCTGCTATTGCGGCCCATCACAATGCAGTGGACGGCCGGTCCCTGGGAAAGCACGAACTCATCGTGAGGTTCCTGAGGGGTGCCAGAAGGTTAAATCCTCCTAGGTCACCCCTGATGCCCTCCTGGGATCTTTCTGTCGTCCTGGCTGGACTTCAGAGGGGTCCCTTTGAGCCGCTGGACTCAGTCGAGCTGAAATTTCTGTCAGCGAAGACAGCGCTCCTGACCGCGCTCGCTTCCATCAAGAGGGTCGGGGACCTCCAAGCATTTTCGGTGAGCGAAGAGTGCCTTGTGTTCGGGCCGGTCTACTCTCACGTTGTCCTGAGACCCCGGCCTGGATACGTGCCTAAGGTTCCCACCACGCCCTTCCGCGATCAGGTGGTGAACCTGCAAGCACTGCCCTCGGAGGAGGCAGATCCAGCCTTGGCGTTGCTGTGTCCCGTAAGAGCACTGCGCATATACGTGGACCGCACCCGGAGCTTTAGAAGCTCCGAGCAGCTCTTTGTTTGCCACGGAGGTCAGCAGAAAGGGAAGGCTGTCTCCAAGCAGAGGTTGGCCCACTGGATAGTGGATGCCATCGCCTTGGCGTACCAGTCTCAAGGCGAGCCGTGCCCCCTGGGGGTGAGGGCTCACTCCACACGGAGTGTTGCCTCCTCCTATGCGTTGGCGCACGGCGCCTCTCTGGCAGACATCTGTAGAGCTGCGGGCTGGGCGACACCGAACACCTTCGCGAGATTCTACAGTCTCCGCGTTGAGCCAGTTTCTTCCCGTGTGTTGGGTAACAGGTAAGTGGCGGGAAGAGCTGGCCGGTGTCACGCTTGCTGCGCCATTCCCCCTCACCCGGGGATACGAGCGCCTTTTTTCTCCACCAGTTCAGTTCCCCGGACGGCGAACCCTGGTGGAGTTCCTCCAGCACCCTCGGCAGTCAGACTGGGCGGAGCAGTCTGACGCCAGGCCCAGTACTGGTGTTAGCTCGCCCGGGTCTCCGGTCAGCCCCTGTACTGGGCTAGGTGTCCGTATGGCTTGATTCCCTTCGGGTAATCCCATATGTGTATTCTTCCACGGTAAGGTTTCCCTCACGGTAAACCCGTGTCTTCCCTTGACAGAGCCTCTGTCAGGCCCTGCTGGCAGCTCTCCTCCCTACCCTAGGTAGGATCTGCCCCAGGGTCCAGTCGTATGTAGTACTGCCCCAGACCTGGGTCAGTCCATATCAGTGTCTCCACATGTTACCTCCCTTCGGGCAGGATGTGGCCTCCGTAGCGCCCTTCTCCGGAAGGCTCGCTTCCCTGTCGTTACTGCCAAGCTGTAACAACAAATAGGAAAGACTTGAAGCTATCTTTCATTGAAGGTCGAAATCCCTTCCGACTTCTGTGGGAAAAGGAACAGCGGCTTGGCTATCTCCAGCAGCGATGTACTCAGTGGTCCCTGCGGGCACCAAGGTTAGCGAATTTGCGCTGGGGCGATGGGAAGGTTGCGACCTTTGCATGGCATTTGTCTGTCACGCGCTCGCTTGTCAGCATCTGCATGCCACAAGGTTGTGACGGGGTTCAGGTTGTGGCGCTTTCCATAGGACCCCTATGTCGTCACGACATAACTCGTAGTGAGCGACAGATAGGGAACGTCTCGGTTACGTACGTAACCCTCGTTCCCTGATGGAGGGAACGGAGACGTTATGTCCCCATGCCACAATCTTGAACCATCGCTGGTTGCCAGGGACTCGTTCTCGGCTCCTCAGCGTAAAACCTAATGAGTGGATGCACCTGCCGCCTATTTATACCCGCGAGGGCTGGGTGTGGCTCAGGTATGCAAAATCCACTAGCCAATATTCATTGGCGTTTTCTCTTAAAGTCAGAGATGATTGGGGCTTCCAAGTAAATCCCCTATGTCGTCACGACATAACGTCTCCGTTCCCTCCATCAGGGAACGAGGGTTACGTACGTAACCGAGACGTTCTACACCTCCAACTTCCTGGATGGGACATTGAAAGGAAAGGGTGGAGCTGCTTACTCCAAACACAGTGCCTTCTGTTTAGAGACCCAAAACTGGCCAGATACTGTTAACCAGGTAAACAAATTAAAAGTACATTTTAATTCAGACCAAACAAATTGTAAAACGTACACTATTCAAAAGTTTGAGGTCAGTAAGATATTATTTTTAATACTGCTATTCTGTTGGGATGCATTAAAGTGATGAAAAAGTGACAGTAAAGACAATCATAATGCTGCAAAATGTTCTTTTGAACTTTCTATCAATCAGAAAATCCTGAAAATTGTTTAACGGTTCCCACAGAAATATTAAGCAGCACAACTGATTTCTACATTGATAATAAGAAATGTTTCTTGAGCAGCAAATCAGCATATTAGAATGATTTCTGAAAGATCATGTGACACTGAAGGCTGTAATGATGCTGAAAATTCTTTGCATCACATCACAGGAATAAAATACATTTAAAAATATATTCAAATAGAAACAGGTATTTTAAATCGTAATAATATTTAAAAATTTTACTGTATTTTCAATCAAATAAATAGAGCCTTGGTGTGCATGAGAGACTTAAAAACATTAAAAAAATCGTTCAAACCCTAGACTTTTGAACTATAGTATACATTATACTATATAACATATACAGACCATATTTGTTTATCTATATATATGTGATGTTTTTGCTTTATAAAAAAAAAAGCTAATGTTTCTGAATTAATGCGAGCTGTACACACACACAACACGCATCACATTCTCAGTGCTCTGAAATTACAGCGGCATGCGAAGTTTACTTTTACAACAGCACACAACTGCACATCTTTTCTAGCATAATGTTACATGACCAATACAATGTACTGCTTGTAAGACCATGGTATTATATTTCTATAATTTGCTCATGTTTTAGTAGGGGATATTTGTTCCCCCTACCATAAATTCTACACTAACACGATTGCTACTTAAAGTTAAAATTAACATTAAGGTTTGCTTGGAATTATAAATTTTAATGTCATCTAATAGAAACAAAGCCTGTAATTTGTTTACAAAATATTATTTTTTTGAGGTGAATACCATAATAGCGTTACCCAAAAAATGCAGTCATGTAATGAGACAGCTGTAACATTTTTAAATTTGCACAAATTATATAAACACAATAGAATCACACAATTATTTTGTAACTCATGTGCCCAAAACATAATTGGGAAAAACGTTTATTTAAAAAAAAAAGAAAATCCATTATTTTTAACCCAGTTAATTTATTTTTTAATACACTTGATAATGCAACTTTTGGCAAAAATATGACTTTTCATAGTATTCCCACATTATAATAGAAGTTAATAATTCAAAATACAATAACAGTGTCTTTTATAATTTGACTCAATTCATACTCACTAATACCTCATGCCATACATTCAAGATTCATGCACATGCTGTCTTGTTTCTATAGCATTGCATTAAAGCAGTCCAATATGGACTCTGGGATTTAGGAAATGTTTGTGTGAAATCACACAATGCCAAAGTATATTTTCTGCATTTACTCTGTAAAAGAAAATGAAAATGTTTCAAGTGCCTCCACAAAGTTCAACAAAATCATCTACTGACATGTTACAAGGCTGTTTTCAGGTGAACATCCCGCTGTTGTTTAATTGTGAATAGTATGTGAGTGGTGTGAGAAGAACGTTGAGTACTGGATGCTACTGTGTGGAGATGAGCGACACTATGGTGTGTATGATTCGAGATCCTCGAGAACAGCTGATCAGATCCATACTGGGAATTCTGATCTTCTCCTCTAAGAGCTGATCCAGCTCCCACCGCAGCTCTTTCACCAGCTCAGCCACCTACACAAACACAGTCTGAAATCAAATACTGCCAGAGCATGATATAATATTCTAGTGCAAGTCTCTTTTACCTCATGAGACGCAGCAGCAAATTTGATCCAGCCGTCGTCCAGAGAGATGATGAACTCTCCACGCTGCAGCTCCACGCTCACTCGCCCGCCACCGAACAGTACCATGGGATACACACACACCATGCTACAGTCACGGATAAACACTCGACTGGTCTTCACTTTCTCATGGTACACCAGGTATGGGCTGTCATAGTGCCGCACCTACACAGAGTGAAAGTTATATAAACTCTTTTTCAGTAATAAATACGTAATTTTTTAGATACTAAGCCAGAGCGAATGTAGTTTAGGTGAGATAGTTACAGAGAAGTTAACAGATGAGGGGTGTATGTGGACAGCTCCGTCACTCTTGGTCATGAAGCGCAGCTCCTCTGCTTTAGGCTGCATCTTCACAGCTCCTTTACTAGTGAGCTTATACTTCCCCTGAGGAGATCTCACCTAAATAAAACATGGCATGATTAACACACATTAACATTAAACATCTTACACACCAGTTCAGAGAAATCTGTGCCCTGACCTGGACTACATTAGGGTAGAGAGCCGCACACAACATGGCTGACATCAGCTTTGTGTTATCAGAGTTCAGGTTGGCCTGTGAGGGACAGAAAAACAAAAGAACAGGTCACAGGTTGTGAGTTGATTCTAATGATTTTCATCATTGTTTTTAACTAAAGTGTTTATATCTTGTATTGATTTTACCAAAGAGTCTAAAACAACACATACTTAAACCTACCACTGAACAATTTCATATATTACTAGTGTCAAAAAACACTCACTGTCCAGAAGAGAAGGGATAAAACATCTTACAAATAGTTTTGAAAACAGCACTTATTAATCAAAGAATGATCACTAGAATATGTGTTCAAATGCCCCATTTCATCTAATGTTCTCTTTATTTTAACAATTATATTGCATTGATATTACATTAACACTCACTACATCTAAAACAAGCAGTCTTAGACTGTTAATAAATAAACATTTAAGAAAAACAAAATATGTATAAATATTTTGAAATATTTAAATAAATAATTTTTATATTTTAATTTCACTTTTACAACTAAAAATCTTGCAGAAGGTTTCAAAGCTGATGTCAACACTGTCAGAAATGTATGAAAACACTCAAAAATTTAAATTCTGTCATAAATTACCAAACAGTTGATGGTAGCCACTGACTTCCATATATTTTTTCCATACTATGGAAATCAATGGCTACCATCAGCTGTTTGGTTACCAACATTCTTCAAAATATCTTTTTTTTGCATTTGCATTTGGCAGAAACTCATTCAGGTTTGGAACAACATGAGGGTAAGGAAATGACAGAATTTTCATTTTTGAGTGAACTATCCCTTTAAATCATGTAATATCAAGATGATCTTTTCAAATTTCTATCATCTTAAGTACATAAACTTGAATTTCTTTCAGTTCTGTAGTTTTTGTCCCAGCACTCAGGAATCACTGTTACCTCATAGCCTGTGGCCTCCAGCACCCCATCACTTCCTTTTGAGGTCATTTTTTCAATGACCCTGGCCTTCAGTCCATCCTTCACAAAGCCAATGTCAGACAGAAGCTCTGCAAACTGCCTTTTCAGACATGCGATCTCCTGAGAGAACACACACAACACAGAACAATTACACCAGAAATGGTATGCCTAAATGACTAATATCTACAAATCAGCCAATCAGAGTCCAGTCTCACCTGTAAGCCCCGGATCGAGAGGAAGTTCTCTCTGCAGTACTGGTAACCAGCCTTAAAGCCGCTCTGTGCTGCGTTACACCAACCCTAAACAGAACACACATCAGTGCAAGTCTTAATAATTATATCAAAACAGCACATGAACTGAGTGAATTATGAATGAACGTGCACCCAATAATGAACAAGGTTCAGATCTTAATGAGTTATTATAAGAAATGCGTAATAAAGAAATTTTGTCTGATATGATCAGAAGTAAATCAATATATTGGGAAAATAATTTTTATGACTGATCATGGTGGTCTAATTATCAAAAAAAAAAAAAACATTTCCTGACTGCAATGTCGATGGAATTTTTTATTTTTCCAGTATGTTCACATATTGAATAAATATCATGTAAAATAATTGTTCATTTCAATTGAGCAATTTATCTTATTTACTATTATTAAATTTCATCATTTATCAATCAATAAAAAAAATAAAAATAAAAAAAAAAACAATATAAAAAAAAGAAAAAAATCCATACTGGAAGAGCCATTTTAAATATTACAAATCTATTTAAAAGTTCAGAAGTTTGGGTCAGTGAGATTTTTTAATGTTTTTGAAAGAAGACTCTTAGGCTCACAGTTGGGTTTATTTGATCAAAAATACAGTAAAAACAGTAATATTGTGAAATATCACAATTTAAAATAATGTCATGTCACATGATCCTTCAGAAATCATTCTAATATGCTGATTTGCTGCTAAAGAATTTATTTATTATTATTATCAAAGTTGCAAACAGTTGTGCGGCTTAATATTTTTGTGGAAACCGTGATTATTTTTTTATTTATGTTTTAAAATATGAAAAAATTAGTTCAATGTTATCAGCCTAATGAAACTGCGAGATTAAAAAAAACCCAAATAAAGAACCGAATGAGATGCAGACGCCTGTTGATGGAAATAAAAAAAAATGTTCCTGTAAAAATGTTCTTGTAAAATACACAAAATCTAAAAGCATAATAAAATTATTCAACAAATTTTAAGAAAAAATGAAGCAGGTGGTGATAGATGTGTATACCATTATGAATTGTAGTCATTAATTTGATCAGAGCCTGTACTGACCTTGTACGCCTGCAGCAATGCCAGATGGTCGCTGTTTGCCAGAGAGAACCCCAACTTCTTCTCGTTAGCTTCCTCTCGTTTATCCCAGGGAGACACCTGCGAGTATGGCAGGATCTCAGGTAACATAGTACTGTACTGGAGTAATATCTTCCACATGTGTCTGGTGACTTACGAATGGACTCTTGAAGGCCAGGCTGGCGGCGATGGTGAGGGCAGGGTCCAGGCAGCGGAAGATGGCTCCCAGCAGCATGAGTTTACCGATGCGGACGTCCACAGGCAGACAGGCCAAATGCCAGCCCAGTGGAGTCAGAGACTCCTCGTCAGTCAGGGCACCCAAGGCACACAGGCGCTGTTTAGCGGCCTCCAGACTGCCCTCTGCGGGCGGCTCAATAAGCTGAGAGAAAACTGACTCCAGAGGACGCTCCGCAAACACCTCCAACACCTTAACCCTGGGAGAGAAGAACAGAAATGGGTTTGAACTATTAAGATCTAAACAAATCACATGAAGTTTGCTTGTGTTGAAGGAATAGTTTACCCAAGAATGAAAATTTGTCAAAAGGCCTTTCAAGATGTAGATGAGTTTGTTTCTTCATGGGAACAGATTTGGAGAAATTTAGCATTACATCACTTGCTCACCAGTGAAGTGAATGGGTGCCGTCAGAATGAGAGACCAAACAGCTGATAATAACATCACAATAATCCACAAGACACCAGTTCATCAGTTAATGTCTTGTGAAGTAAAAAGCAGCATGTTTGTAAGAAACAAATCCATGTTTTTAACATTCAAACTTTGCTTCAGCTAAAATACAAGCTCACTATCCATAATATTGCTTTCTCCAGTGAAAACGTTGTCTCGTCTAAATCAGGAGTGAAATATACACAGATCAAGCAAGCTGTTTTACAAGCAAAAACAGTCCAAAACTGTTCTAAACAAATATTTTGGTGGATTTGGATATGAGGACAACAGTTGATGGACTTTGTCACTAGAGGAAGTGTTATTATGGATTACGGATTTTGGCCAGAGGTGACGGTTTTAAGTTAAATAGCCTTAATGATGGATTTGTTTCTTACAAACACAGTTTTTCACATCACAAGACATGAACTTATGGACTGGAGTGGTGTGGATTATTGTGATGTTTTTATCAGCTGTTTGGACTCTCATTCTGACGGCACCCATTCACTGCAGAGGATCCATTGGCGACCAAGTGATGTAAGGCTAAATTTCTACAAATCTGTTCTGATGAAGAAACAAACTCATTGACATCCTATTTTAATTAAATACTCCTTTATTTAAAGGTTTTTTTTTTTTCAAGGTTGTTTTAAGGTGGTTACCTAAGACAGAGCTGCTCCAGGGGAACTCTCTGAATCTCAGGCAGCTGCTGTTGGCTCAGGTGGTATGTGAAGCGATGGCTCGTAAACAGATGGAAGCAGACGCCTGACGCCACACGACCGGCACGGCCTTTTCTCTGAAGAGCATTGGCACGAGACACCCATACATCCTCTAGACTCTCCATACTGCGACTAGCATCATACCTAATACATGCACAAACATATGATAATGCATCCAAAACCACAAAAAATATTCAATGTTAACCAAAAAAAAAAAAAAAAAAGCTATGTTTGGACAGCGTCTCAAACCTCTTCTCCTTCATCCGGCCAGAGTCTATGACATACACCACATCGTCAATGGTGACAGAAGTTTCAGCGATGTTGGTGGAGATGATGATTTTGGTCACACCCTCAGGTGGGCGGGTAAAGACCACCTGCTGCTCCTCATTGGACAGGGACGAGTGTAGAGGATACACTACACACCTAAACAATTTTACACACAATCATAA
Organism: Spinibarbus caldwelli; assembly: GCA_039654775.1. Taxonomy (NCBI): domain Eukaryota; kingdom Metazoa; phylum Chordata; class Actinopteri; order Cypriniformes; family Cyprinidae; genus Spinibarbus; species Spinibarbus caldwelli. Next base: position 24,686,155 of record CM077242.1, read on the forward strand.
ATATATATCATCATCCACTTTTTACAGGTGAATCCGACAAACCAAAACATGTCCAGGTTACATTTCAGCCCATAATAATTGTTTCATTAATAATGATTTTTATATATTAACAAACATAAAATTTTGGGGTCAGTAAGACTTTTTAAAATTTCTCAAAGAAGTCTATTATGTTCACCCAGGTGGCATTTATTTGATCAATTTAATGCATTTTTGCTGAATAAAAAAAAAAAAAAGGAATAAATAAATAATAATAGTAAATAATAATAAATAAATAAATATATATGTATGTAGAGTTTATTTGCAAAAATAAATTGTTAGTTAACTGTCTTTTTTTTAGTTATTTCTTAATCAAAATAACCCAACTGCAGTTTGATTGAGATTAATTGGAATGCACAATAAAAAAAAACAAAAAAAAAAAACATGATTTTTTTTGAGAATTGTTAAAAATGGAGTTATCTGTTTTTGCAAATGAACTCTTCATATATATATATATAAATATGCACCACGCTAATGAGACGACAAGTGGCACGAGTGCTTCATTAAAACGAAAAATAATGACATGGTGCAAAAGATTATTTTCTTTTGATTTTTTGATGGAAAGAAAAATTACTTGTAAAGACTACTTTAAGAAACTGCCAATTTACACAGCACTGACTGAAAAACTGGCACGATTACAACAATGTACCTGTTTGTTCTTCTATTATTGAACATCCTGTTAGACTGCAGCTGCTCATATAATTGCTTTATTTCAGCAAGTCCTGGTAGGAAGACCAAAACAGCACCTGTGCATTCACCAAAAAAAGAAAAAGCAAAAAAAAAAAAAAAAAACCAACAACAAAAAAACTGTCAATCAGAGTTTTTTTTTTACCTTTCTAAGAAAGTTGTAATTATTTGAACAGACGTCTAGTGCAGGGGTTTATGGAGCTGTTTACCTGGTGGGTAGCTGTGCTCTCCATCAACAATCCACTCCAACAGACTCTCCACCAGGTCCATGTTGATTTTATCAAGATCCATAGCAGCCAATGTTTTCAATACAGACTTTGAGTAATCTTAACAAGAGATGCACAAAGATGTACACAGTTCAGGGTGTTTTGTCATATTACACAGAGATTATTCAACAAGCAGGTTGTACTTTGTACAATCACTAAAGACAGAAATGAGAATAGACAGGCTCGCAAAAAAACTGAAAAAGAATAATAAGCAGGCCCACAAAAAAATCCCTCCAAACAGGAAATGAAGAAAAATCTGGTAATAAATCAATAAAACATGCTAAAATGACAGAATTCAAGTGTTTTTACTGGAATATCGGACGGTAAAATCCTGTTGACTGAGCTGCTGATCAGGGATGGAGTCTTTGACCGAATCCTTTTTCTTGAAAGACGTAAAGGACCAGCTACCATCATCATCAAAATCCTCAACAGGAGCCCGTCCCTTCCCAGCCGTGCCACCCTGACCGGTGGGACGATTTTGCTTTGTGGAGCGCCGATATGGACTACCATCTTCAATTACATACCTTCACAACAAAAGAGCAATCCAAATTTATTTTTGTGTGACGAACATATAACAATCATAGATGAAGCTATATGTATTTTATGTGAATACTTGGTCTTAGCGATGGCATCTTCAAGGAAGAACTGCTCCACTGGGAATGTATGTCCTTCAGATAGCAAAGTCCATTTCGAATAGTGTGAAAGAGAAATGTGAGATGGATTAAATTATAAAGTTTACATCTTTAAAGGTGCACTAAGGGTGATCCTGTTATATGGTATATAGTACCTGGTATATGGATGCAGGGGCAGTTGTTGAAGTACTGTGAGAAGAGCTCGGCATTCAGTGTTGCACTCATCATAATTATTTTCAGATCCATCCTTTTTTCAATCAGATCCCTCAGAACCAGCAACAGGAAGTCACTGTGAGACAGGAATCATGTGACTGTCAGACTCATGTGTGTGACCGAGATGTAATGTGCACGTGTGCTTTCCACAAACCTCTCTTCTGTCCGTTCATGGACCTCATCCACGATCACATGAGTGATGCCACTGAGCTCAGAGTCACCCTCTAACCTCCGCAAAAGGACGCCAGTGGTGCAGAACATCAGCCTGGTGCTGGATGACTGGATACAAGAAAGTATATACAGACATTACCACTTTTTTATTTTATTTTTTAGTGAGGATGCATTAAATTGTTTAAAAATGAGCAAGGGCGTTTATGTTGTTACAAGATTCATATTTCAAATATATCTTCTGAACTTTCCATTCATCAAAGAATCCTAAAAAATTTTTTTTAAATTTAAAAAAATTTAAAATTTAGGCTTTCAACTTTGATAAGAATCATGTAACACTGAAGACAGGAATAATGATGCTGAAAATTCAGCTTTGCATCACAGGAATAAATTACATTTTAAAATATATTAAAATAGTAAGCAGTTATTTGTATAAATAAAGCCTTGGTGGGAATAAGAGACTTCTTTCAAATAAATTATAGAGAGAGAGATTTCAGCCTTTGACAATATTCAATTGAAATGGCTCTAAAAAAAAGTTTATTCAATATACATGTCACCATGATTTGGATTAAACAGTTATTGATGCCAATTTATTTAATAACATTTAATGTGAAAATAAAAACAGTTACTTTTAGTTAAATAATTTTCTATTGATTGCGGTAGCAGTAATTCAACAAATGATAATCAAATTATGACAAAAATTGTGTTACCCTGACGGTCTCCAGACGGATCTGATAGCCTGTAGAGTGACCCAAGGCTTCTGCTCGTTCCTGGGCCACTCGGGTCGCCACAGCAATGGCAGAGATGCGCCGTGGCTGAGTGCAAATAATGTTGGCCACTCTATCCGGCCGTCCAGTCTGAAGGAAATAATCCAGGATAAACTGAGGAATCTGAGTGGTTTTCCCGCACCTGATGTTACATAAATTCAGACATGAAGAGATGTCAACATCATCAAATTAACCAAATAAAAAACTGGTTAATAGACTAGAACTGCTGCAGGTCACAGTCTTACCCAGTCATCCCGCTGATGACGAGAACCTGGTTCTTATCCAAACACTCCAATATGGCCTCTCTCTTCTGCCATGCAGGCAGCTTCTGCCTCTGCTCCTGCATCGATGTATAGCGCCTCGATGACTGACAGAGAGAACACACAAATCAAACTCTATGAAAAATCTATTTCTATGTTCTATCACTTTCTTCTGTGTAACACAAAAGGTGAAAATTTGAACAATACCCCAACTGCTCTCTTCCATATAACAAAAGTGAATGGAAACAGGGTGCTGTCAAGCTCCAAACTGATTTAAAACTGCTCTATAATGAGGTTTGGTCACAAGACATGGGGGAACTAATATGAAGTTTGAAAACATTAACATCAACCCTGAAGCAATGTGTTAATAGGTGGTATATCTGATTTAAAAGCGACAGCAGAGGACAAGATAATACATAAAGCTATCAAATGACTTCAGAAGTCTTGGAATACAGAGCTTTGGTCATACAGAATATTTTGAGAAGCTTTTATGATGCATTTCAGTCATTTTTAAGGTTTCTTCAAAAACTCACTTGTTTTGTGAAACAAAAGGAATGAGCCCTAAAACCTGGAAACAAGGTAGCATTTTTGCTCTCCATTGTCCAGAAGGGTTTTTTGAATGGGTTATTGTTTAAATGCTTGAAATAAGTTCTGTGGTTACACAAACTCAAGATGTTTTCACATTTTATTTTCGCAACAGCAATACTCCACTCAAGCTTAAGCTTTAATATGTCTTAAAAAAAGCTAATGGGACTCCAGAGGTTGTCAGGGACAGTAAACGTCATCACACCGAACAGGTAAACTCATCTTCTCACTTATCACGCTCTTGCAAACTATTTTAACTCAAACTTTCTAAATGGTATATTTTAAATAAAGATTAAGAAAGAGCTTAATGGTGGTGACGTTTAAGTCATGTGACCTTGGTGTAGTCCATTTATAACCTAACTTTCTGCCAGTTGTATTTTGGCTCCAAAGGTGTGTTAATTTCTGGAGATTGTCTTGATAGAAAATATGTGTATGAATTATAAACTTTTGTTGGTCACAGAGCTTATTTTCTGCAATAATCCAAAAGCCAGTATGAAAATCCACTTGGCTTTTTGTTGAGAGAAGCAGGTGATGCTCACTTACAGGTTGGCCTACAAAAATACATCACTGCAGTGCACTTCACAGGTTTGAAATGATATGAGGATACATATCACAATCACACACACACATCCAAGCCAGTAGGGGCAAGGCAGACCTACAACTGGTGTGTTACCTGTTTCCTCTTGAACTCTTTGCAGAGCTTCTTGTTCTCTTGCAGTATTTGCTCAGTTTTGATCTCGATCTTCACCATCCTCTTCCTCAAGTTAACATAGCTCTCGTTTTCCACTGGGATACATTCTTCTTCGTCTTCATCATCATTACCATCTTCTGGTTCATCATCAATATCCTCTCTTAGGTGTGAAGCATCTGATTAAACAGAAGAAGTTGGGTGAAATATTCATTCAAATATAGTTTTAATAATAATAATAATAATAATAATAATAATAATAATGATGAAGTCTTAAGTCATCCAATCCCTCACCTTCCTTCTGTCTCGCTCTGTGGGTTGTGCTCTCGGTGGTGTTGGTTAATTGATCTCTACTTGCTGTATTGGTCGTAATGTTGTTTTCTACAGTGTTCCTACTGCTCCGATTCCTGGCCGGAGTGACAGTGGGCGGAGCCAGAACAGGGGGCGGAGCACTGTATTTGTGATGAGCAGCTGACAGCAGCTCTCTAGCAGGTCCATCCTCCTCCAGACAGGAAATGAGGGTGTAGACCACCGGCTCTCCTTCCTGCGCAGCACTGAGTGCCTGACCGAACAGGTACTCTGTGACACTGAGGCGTCCCGCGCCTGAGAGCGATTCATCAGTGCTACTGAAGGCCACGAGCGGAGCTTGATAAGGATATAAACTACCTGGTTGGAAGCGAATCTCCAGCTGATAAACAGGAGCTTCTGTGCTGCTAAATCCTGGTTGACTTCCCTTACAAAATTCTCTGGAAGAGCTCGATTCAGGAGTTTGGTGCTTGAACCTGCAGCGGTTTCCATACCTACAACCTGCCCCCTTCAGGTAAAAGTTACAAATCTGATTGGATCCTGACTGCTTTTTATAATTCGCAGAGTCCGAAATTTTGTTCCGCCTTTCATCCAGCCACAGCAAATCAAGCTGGATAGTCCAAACACGACTGCTGATGCGCTCACAGAAGCGATCGCTGTAGATTGCGGTCAAAGCCAGGGCCTCTTCCTGTCGCATAGCTACACATTCCTCCTGAGAAGGGAGGTCCGATGTTTGGGGTCTGAGGGCGCTAGAGCCGAAACGTTCTGTGAACATCTGGGATAGGAGGAGCTCTAATGTCGCTCCAACTTCACCAAGTCCACTTTCTTCTCCAGCCTCCAAAGCTTGTCGACAGCGTTCACGGTCAAAGCCATACCTGCAACATAATGGGAAATACTGAGTTACTTATACACTATAATGAGTGATCAAACAGATTCAGTACTATTTTAGTTTGATAAATAGTGCACCAAGTAAGTACACCTCATCTACCATCCAGGCATAAACTATCTGCGTACATTATGCTATAATACACTGTAAACATTTTTTGTTTATGAATTTTTACAGAAAAAAGTAAAAATGCTACAGTAAAAACGTTAACTGGTTAATATATGGTTATTAAAAAAAACCTATGAATTATTGTATAATTTACAGTGAAAAACAGTATAAGGACCCTCACAAAAGTTGCTACACAATATCACATATGATTGTATTTCATATAAATATAACATATAATCATCTCTCATCACTTTTGCTATCTGTAATGTATATTATGCCGTTTTGTGTTATATTTTCTCTTGTTTAATTTTTTTGCAGTTATTACATTGTAACAAATACAGTTGTTAATCAAACAGATAAAAATATTTAATGTTTCTGTAAAATACTGTCAAATTTATGGTTATTGCACACAGAAACTATGAATTACCAAATAATTTACACTGAAAAACAGTAAAAAGACATTCCCAGAAGTCCCTGCATGACACATCACATGATTTTATATAAATACATTTTTGTTTTCAGTAATATACAGGTGCATCTCAATAAATTAGAATGTCGTGGAAAAGTTCATTTATTTCAGTAATTAAACTCACATTGTGAAACTCGTGTATTAAATAAATTCAATGCACACAGACTGAAGTAGTTTAAGTCTTTGTTTTTTTTTAATTGTGATGATTTTGGCTCACATTTAACAAAAACCCACCAATTCACTATCTCAACAAATCAGAATACTTCATAAGACCAATAAATGGAGGTGATCAGTTTGTGGCACTGCTGAGGTGGTATGGAAGCCCAGGTTTCTTTGACAGTGGCCTTCAGCTCATCTGCATTTTTTGGTCTCTTGCTTCTCATTTTCCTCTTGACAATACCTCATAGATTCTCTATGGGGTTCAGGTCTGGTGAGTTTGCTGGCCAGTCAAGCACACCAACACCATGGTCATTTAAACAACTTTTGGTGCTTTTGGCAGTGTGGGCAGGTGTCAAATCCTGCTGGAAAATGAAATCAGCATCTTTAAAAAGCTGGTCAGCAGAAGGAAGCATGAAGTGCTCCAAAATTTCTTGGTAAACGGGTGCAGTGACTTTGGTTTTCAAAAAACACATTGGACCAACACCAGCAGATGACATTGCACCCCAAATCATCACAGACTGTGGAAACATAACACTGGACTTCAAGCAACTTGGGCTATGAGCTTCTCCACCCTTCCTCCAGACTCTAGGACCTTGGTTTCCAAATGAAATACAAAACATGCTCTCATCTGAAAAGAGGACTTTGGACCACTGGGCAACAGTCCAGTTCTTCTTCTCCTTAGCCCAGGTAAGACGTACAAGAGGAATACGACAACTGTAGCCAAATTCCTTGACACGTCTGTGTGTGTTGGCTCTTGACCCCAGCCTCAGTCCATTCCTTGTGAAGTTCACCCAAATTCTTGAATCGATTTTGCTTGACAATCCTCATAAGGCTGCGGTTCTCTCGGTTGGTTGTGCATCTTTTTCTTCCACAATTTCTCCTTCCACTCAACTTTCTGTTAACATGCTTGGATACAGCACTCTGTGAACAGCCAGCTTCTTTGGCAATGAATGTTTGTGGCTTACCCTCCTTGTGAAGGGTGTCAACGATTGTCTTCTGGACAACTGTCAGATCAGCAGTCTTCCCCATGATTGTGTAGCCTAGTGAACCAAACTGAGAGACCATTTTGAAGGCTCAGGAAACCTTTGCAGGTGTTTTGAGTTGATTAGCTGATTGGCATGTCACCATATTCTAACTTGTTGAGATAGTGAATTGGTGGGTTTTTATTAAATGTTAGCCAAAGTCATCACAATTAAAAGAACCAAAGACTTTAAACTACTTCAGTCTGTGTGCATTGAATTTATTTAATACACGAGTTTCACAATTTGAGTTGAATTACTGAAATAAATGAACTTTTCCATGACATTCTAATTTATTGAGATGCACCTGTTCATTAGGGTGTTTTGTGTTACATTTTCTGTTGTTTAATTTTTACAGTTATTACCTAATAACTAATAATTACGTTTATTATTTATAAGAAGAAAAAGTTAAATTGCTTAACATTGCATGACACGTAATTTGACTGTAAAATATTGTCAAATTTATGGTTATTGCAAGTACAAACTAATGAATTGCCAATAATTTAGGGTGAAAAACAGAAAAAGAGGTCCCTTTGTGACATCATATATGATTAGATTTTATTTAAACAGTTTTGCTTCTATTTTTTGTTATCACTAATTTACATTAAGATGTTTTGTGTTACATTTTATTTAGTGAATGTTTATCGCATTAAGTATCGAGTGTTACCATGATGGTGTTTTTTTGTCTTATGTATGACCCTGTGCACATTCTAAACATGAATACTGGCCATGTTTTATGGACAGGCCACTTACAGTAAACTCAGATTCATCATGTGACTTTCTACATGTGCATCACCTGTATTATTATGGTAATTACCAGTACATTATAAGGCAAAAAGTTCAAGTAGGCTGATTTATTAATATGAAATATAAATTTATATGTTGCAAAATATATAGGCACCAATATATAATATAATACCTGAAACAACGTCACCATACTTTTGGTGAATTTCTGGAAACCACAGTTCTTGTATTTCTACGTAAATTTAACAGGACATTTTTTAACAGTGTATCAATACAAAAATCTTGAAATATAAGTAATGATGCGTGTTTTCGCCAAAGTGTACCTGCAAAGAGTGCCCAGAGCAAACAGAGAGATCACCGGCTCTGGCTTTGTGTGCTTCTCCTCGACCGAGTCCTCCATCCAGTCATCGCTCTCGGCACATTCTACTCCTTCATCATGGGTTTTCCAGAACTGACCTTCCACACGATGGTCTAGCTCATCATACTCCTCTTCCTCATCCTCCTCCTCACCACCTTCATAGTCAGAGCTGCTACATGACAAAAATACATTCTTAAACACTGAACAGACACTGTAAGAGTTAGTGCGCAACACAGGGGTTAAAGGGTTAGTTCACTCAAAAATGAAAATCCTGTCATTAATTACTCACTCTCATGTCGTTCCAAACCTGTAAGATCTTCGTTCATCTTCGGAACACAAATTAAGATATTTTTAATAAATTCTGAGAGCTCTCTGACCCTCCCATAGACAGCGAGGATCCTTACACGATCAAGGCTCATAAACGTATAAAGGAGATCATTAAAATAGTCCATGTGACATCAGTGGTTCAACCGTAATTTTACGAAGGTACGAGAATACTTTTTGTGCGCAAAGATAACAAAAATAACAACTTTTTTCAACAATTCGTCTGCTCCACGTCACCCTAGAGCCATTTTGGAGAGTATCACATACATTAAGAACATATGATATTCTGTGTCAGCAGCACTGTACGCGGATACGTTGTTTACGCTTTGATACATAAACAATGTATCCGCGTACATACGTTGCATACGATGTTTACGTATGTGATACTCTCCAAAATGGCAGGGTGATGCGGAGGACACAAATTGTTGAAAAAAGTTGTTATTTTTGTTTTCTTTGTGCACAAAAAGTACGCACAAAAGCACAAAAAGTTCTCGTAGCTTCATAAAATTACGGTTGAACCACTGATGTCACATGGATTATTTTAACGATGTCCTTGTTACGTTTCTGGACCTCGATCGTCTATGGAGGATCAAAAAACTCTCGGATTTTATCAAAAATATCTTAATTTGTGTTTCAAAGATGAACAAAGGTCTTACGGGTTTGGAATGACATGAGGGTGAGTAATTAATGACAGAATTTTCATTTTTGGGTGAACTATCCCTTTAAGAGGGAAACAATCTCTATGGAGAAAATGAACAGGGGAAAAAGAAATACTTGCAGAACCAAGGCCACTGTTGCCTCTATAGAAACTAGGGATGCACGATATTATCGGACTGATATCGGAATCGGCCGATAATGGCTTTAAATATCGGCATCGGCCTGATATGAAAAATTATGCCGATATGTCTTGCCGATAAGAGGAATACCTTAACTCACATGTGCACAGGGTGTGCTAGCGATTAAATCACGCCAACAGTGTGGCTCATTCTTGAAGCAAAGTTTTGTCTGAATGATGATTAGATTCACTCTTTTGGATCGCATTTAATCTGTAAAAGCACGTACAGAATGAGCGACAGCCTTCCCTGGGTCCTAACGCCCTTTCGGTAAAGAGTTTTAATCTGTAGGGGGCGCTGTTGGCCTACTTCTAATTAAATTAAAAGTAAAATAGCCTACACAAATAACATTTAGACTGTGTTTCTGATTAAATAAAGCAGTTATTGATGTCATAAAATGATGAGTATATTTTGATTTAAAGGTCAGAAGCTATAGCTTGCATGAAAAAAAATAATCACAAACATGACACTTGTAAATTAAATAATTTTATACATACTGATTTATTCATTAATGTGTAATGTTTTATTTTTTAAACAAATCATAAGCTCTAAAAGATTTTCAGAATTTTTACAACTCTTTTGCTTTAGACCATCTACAAATGTTAAATCTTATAAATAAAATAAAATGCTAGGGTTAACACTGCATCTTTCAGGGGGGAAAAATGCAGCGATTGATATATAGTTTATTTATAGTTATTTTCAAAGCTTCATTGTGCTGTCAAAAAACCTTCATTATGGGTTACTTAATTCTAACAAATAAGTTCTTGTTAAAAACTAACCAAAATTAAAAATATTTTGCTTATAATTTCTGCACAGGGTGTTATTTCCAAACAAAAAGGAAATATATCGGTATTGGCCAAAATGATTTAAAAAATATCGGCATATCGGATATCGGCAAAAACCCAATATGGTGCATCCCTAATAGAAACAAACTCAAGTTCACCTATTTGGTGTCTGATACTCGTGGCTCTGAAGTTCCCGCAGCAGTTCTTTGACCTGCAGTTTGTTCTCTGACGTCATGTGTATCTTCTGCAGGGGCAGCTGCACTTGCTCTGGTCTGAATCTGGGTCTCTTCTCCTCCTCATCATGTTTTCTGGTCAGCGCCTGAGATCTTCCTCTGCCGGTTCCTCCACGAGCCCCACGGACACCTCTTGAACCTCTAGATGAGGGAGGCTTGAATGACCGACTGGGACCCAAATCCAGGCTGAAATCATCTTCATCATCCCAGCATCCACTAGCAGCTTTCCTGTTTCCTCCACCTCCTCCTCCTCCACCTCCTCTGGGTTTATTGAACCGTCCTCCACCCCTATTGGGTTTGCCTCTCCTCCTTCCACTCATTAGTTCAGCTCCCTTTTAGTTTATTTCCTTTCAATGGAAGCATAATACGTATGTTAATACACTTGTCCTGAAAATCATCTGCAAACAAGCTAATATAATCATTTCTTATATACTTGCTTATTTATATTTTTATATTGTAAGGATTATAAGCGTAAATCAACCATTTAAATATAGAAACACAACAACCAGACTCGAGTTAGGACGTGTTGTACATACTATAAGTATACTATGTGTTGTAAGTACAGACAGTTAAGAAAAAATACATGTTATTTGACAAAGAAAGCCAGCTCACAAATCATACCGATCATCGAGCCGATATTGAAATCAATGTGAAGTTTCGCCAATCTCTTGCAGCTACAGTTAAAGCTACTTTTGTATCAGAAGATTGAAATCAGCAGCAAGCAAAAGAGTCTCGACAGGAAACATGATGCATTTTCCAAAATAAAAGTCTGGCGTGGAACAAAATAAAAGCTTGAGCTCTGGGGAACAGTTTTGGTTTTGTTTCATTTTATAATTTTATTTTGTTTGCGTGTTTTAATCACAAAATATTATATATTGGAATTAGCTTTAAGCTGTATCTCGATAAGTCATGTTTCAAAAAGGACATCATAATAAATCAATACTAAACAATAAAACATCGATAAATAGGTTCAGTGGTCTATAAAAACAATTATATCGCATAATAAAGGAGCACAGGGAATTTCGTGCCTTGCTTAAATGCTCGTTTTCAGTGTCCTAATGCTGGAAAACACAGCTAAGATTGCTTCATCTGACTGCACTATTTGTCAGTGTGCAAAGACATTAATGGTCCGATTACATTAGACAGCTTAGAACAAGCTCTCACAGAGGTGGCTGAGTTCACAAAATAAAGCCTTTTGGGTCCAAAAAGTCATTAGTCGTTTCTGAGTATTCTGGGTATTTTGTTCTCTGATCTCTTTCTGAGTATCACACATGTTAAAAAAGTGAAAATGTGCAGTTTATACAGATATTTAACCTTAAAAAACAAACAAACAAACAAGTATAGCAGTATAACTTGAGTAGACCTATTATGACCTATTACCTATTAATATGACCTATGACCTATTAAAGTTTCTTTTTTCCCCATTGGTGTTTTTCTATTTAGGGATATTCCAAAAGAAACTGAATCTGTGAATCTGATCTGTTTAAAATATTGGTGAACATTTCAAAAAGTAGGCCTATTATTAAGACTGTAACACCTCAGTGGTACAAAATACATAACACAATTATTCTGACAGCTTCACAAGTGATGTTGTTTGTATGAAAATCACTTTTATAGCTGTTTTTCTGCCATCAGAGTTACTGGACGAACTTTGTCACTGACAGCTTCCTAACATGCCAAATTCTGTCACAAGTCCTGTTTTGAAAACAAATATAGTTATAGTAACTTACATGAATTCTGCTTAGAATTTATACTTATAAAACAAACAAACAATCATACTAAAATTTAAGGCACATTAATCTTTACATAGAGTACAGCACAAATGTAAACTGATAGGGTCTTTTTTCATACAAGATTAGTCTCCTAGAGGAGGTGAACCCTGAATAAATTAATCTTCAGTCTGACTGCACTAAAGATTATGTTCTTGTATGATTTGTGAGTGCATTTCTCTGCTGAGGGGAAAGGACGGGAACAATTTTGGACATGAACAAGGCCTAAATTAATCCTTCATGTGGACAGATGGGGGAGCTAGCTGACCAGAGGAGAGTGATTATAGTGGCCAGGTTGGGTGCATGGATTCACTTTAGATCTTTCTAGATTTAAGACTGTGGTGGGACAGGACAAATCTCTCGTTTTGGTTGGGTTTTAAAGGTAAGTGGTCCTTCTGTGCTATTTGGGACACATAGATAGATGTTACCAGGTGTAAATGGAAGGAAGACAGGCTGTTAGTTTCTGACTTTGGTTAAAAATTAAAAACTACAACTAAAACTATAAAAAACACTTTTGTTACTTAAAATTTAACTTATTTTAACTGAAATAAAATATTAAAAACATTTTATTTTAGCTAATAGCATTTCTCATTTTCATTAACCTGATGTAAAATAATTAGAACTTAAATAGAAATCAATAAAAAACTATATAAACATATTGAAAAATGAAATAAAAATAATAATAAAAAATGAAAAAACAAAAAAAACAAAATGTGCAAAAAAATTACCAAAACTTAAATTATATAATTAAAAATAAATCCAAAAAAAAAAAAAAAATACTTAAAAGATCTTTAAAAGAAGTGCATATGGAACTGCTATCACAGGATGTTTGGCAAACAACGCTTTTCAGCCTATATAGTCTTTAAGATTAGGAATAAATAGATGGCAAGTCTGTGTCAGCATTGTGTGGGAATACGTTGTGAATGGTGATCAACAGTGAGGATTGCGGAGGTGGCAAGGGTGAGTCGAGAGACAAGGTCAAAAGTACAGGTCGGGGAAGTGCTGATTCTGGAACGGAAGTCTTGGCTGATTTTACATACGTCAGAAAAGTAACAGAAAAGTGTGACGAATGTCCAAAGGCCTTCAGTGGACTTTTTTTCTTCCATTTCCTTCATGCTAAACACAGTTTCTTTCTGTTTGAGTGTAGTAATTGAGGACATGATGGATGACGTGGTACTATCTGCAGACATGCTGTGAGCAGTGGGAACTTTCCAGGGTCCAGAACTTTCTGCTGAAGATGACGAAAGATAGTTTAGGGAAGAGGAGGTGGTGAGTAGGAGGCAAATAGGGTAACAGAGAGAGGGGATACTGTCCATCTGTGTCTGTTCTTTAAACCGGACAGCTGCTTATGTAACAACCAATAGACAAAATGGGAAGGGAGCCATTTTCTCATACATTTAAACAAATGGTGTAGTTTGTTATCTTTGTAGGTCTTTCTTTTCTATCTGTAGCTCCTTATTTCGAGCTATCTGTTTCGTTTTCATTCCTTGCGGATATCCTCCCTCTCTGCGTTCTTCTGTTTTTATACTGATAGAGCACAACCTTTTGGCTTTCGTCACTTAAATTTGGCCTCTTCCTGAAACACAGGCCTGAGCACCGGAGAAAGAAGGCACAGGGTGTAGGTGGCCTTATGTAATTTCTTTGTGCCGCTCAGTGAAAACAATTAGTGGATACACATCAATTATGACTAATGTATTCTGTCAAACTTTGGATATGACTCACAGAGCGCAAATAAACGGGATGTCTTATGTAATTTTTAACTAAACTATTTTATCAAAGAATCTTGAATAATGTATCACCATTTCCACAAAAATATTACGTTTTTAGCATTGATTATTGAGCAGCAAATCAGCATATTAGAATGATTTCTGAAGGATCACGTGACACTGAAGACTGGAGTAATGATGCTGGAAATTCAGCTTAGCATCACAGAAATAAATTACATCTTAAAATATATTCAAATAGAAAACAGTTCTTTTAATTTTCAGTAATATTACAAGTTTATACTGTGTTTTTGACCAAATAAATGCAGCCTTTGTGAGCATAAGAGACTTAGATAGATGTATCTAATGCGTATAACGTAGAGAGGAAATGAATTGTGACATTGTAGGCTGTCATTAATTAAAAGCCCTATGCTCCATCTGTGCTTCGTCTCTCCACGCCATTATTAAAAGTACCAATTAAATTACTGATGCCCCGCTTGTTTCAAACTGGAAAACTGGATACACTGGCTCTCATTGAGGATGAGGACACAGACTGCTGGGTTTTCTGGGACACTAAGCACTGCGGGTCTGGGACAGGGTGACCTCGGTGGAGACGAGGTGATGCAGGGGGACATAAGGCAATCCCATAAGCCCTGTGAAACACAGCAGGAGATGTAGCACTACCATTTACACCATGAAGAGTTAAACACCCCACTGACTGCACACAGAAGAGGATCAAGGCCATCCATCCTGATTGGATGCTACCATGTGTTCACGCAGCTGAGAGATGTTGACTGTAACAAAAGTCACTTTTGCTCATGTCAAAGTCCTGCTAATTTAAACACATTTTGTTGACAAAAAGAAGGTCAAATTTGCAATTGCATTGGAGCATAAACTTGTAAATGATAATGTTGAGTATTTACTTCTTTTTGCATGTGATTTAAACTTGGAATATGCTACATGACTTTTGCCCAGATTTTTGCCCCAATTTACTTTCTGGATAAGTTGATGCTATGCCAGTCTGCAGATTTTGGGCAGCTGGAGTTGACAGTTTTTGCAGAAAATTGCATAGTGTATGAAGGGCACAGATGTTTTTAGGATTTCCAGATGATTTTTTATCTTCAGACTGTGATTCCATCCAAATATAAAACACGTTTGAGCACGATTTTAGAACAAATATTGTTTTCATTTGTCATTTGTATTCTAGCAACATGTTTCTGCGTGAATTTGTTGTGTTTGTAAAGTCTGCCAGTGTGTGATGCATATACAATTCTAAAGGAGACCTATTATACCCCTTTTTACAATCTGTAATATAAGTCTCAGCTCAAAATACCCCACAGATCATTTATTATATCATTTTGAAAATGCCTATTTTGAGTGGAAGCAGAAACACAGTGTTTTTGTACATGTATCTTTAATGAGCTGCTGCTCCCCACCCCCTTTTCCAGAATAGGGCTGTGCCTTTGCAGCTCGTACCTCAGATACTCTGCTAAAAAACATGGGTTTGATTTTGATGATCATGTCTATCACGCTGAAATGCGTTTTAAACCATATTAGTTTAAACTTCTGATATTAGGTTTTCTTAGTGCACACATCTGAAGCTCGCTCACAGAAAGTGGCTGTCACTCGCCATGTGAGTGCTAAACTAAGTTCTCTTTCATGTATTATTGCGCTTAAACTGTCAAATGCACGCAAGTTTATGTTAAAAATACACGAGTTATAAAAACAGTTGGTTATGTCAGTGAGGGTAAACAGCTGGTAAACAGTGTTCTGTGCTCGTCAGTGCAGCCAAAGGCAGAAAAGTTACCATGCTTTGCCCGAACTTTCACCATGGTGTTAGAACTTTGTCACTTGCGAAAACACAGTGGCGGTGCAGTGGGTTGAAACTTGCAGATGAAGGGGCGGTAATAGTATAATAAGATCCCCTTTCTATATCACAGGGGGAATGAAATCTGAGCAGCTCATTTTTTCACAAGCTTGCAGAAGAAGGCTTACCAAAAAAATTTACTGGGCTCATCTTTTTCACATTTTCCAAATTCATTGCCATAAGTTGATGAGGTCACTTTTTTTTGCAATAAATCTATGCAACAGGTATGTGCGCATCAAGGTGAGAAAGTTATCCGTTAGCATGCCATTTATTTCAATGGCAGCTGATTGGCTGGACCACAGAAGTACACGATTTTAACTTTTTGCATATCAGCTAAACCACATGTGACTCTTATTGGAGTCACTACTAAATAACACAATGCTGGTTTTGCTAATGGCTTCACAAGTACATGCACACACAGCCACAAACCCTTCACTAGTGACCATCCTGAGCTATGACGTCTACAGCAGCAGACGGCGACAAGTAGAAGTCTTCTTAATGCTTTCAAGAGCCTTTTACAGGTAAAAACATAAACTACAATAAAATGCATTATATTTAATACCGGTTGAATAGCATTTATTTTTGCTCTTAGCTACCATCACCACATCAAAGGGAATATACTGGTGAGGGCATTGTTATTGCATTATGCAAACATATTAAACACTCCTTTGACCATCTCCATGGGTTCAGTCTGTTTGCAACATAAAAACAGGCAATTTAGATTTTTGAAATCTATAACGCATTTCGGCTGGACTACTCGGAGTGCTTTAGCTGCGCATATAGTGCAGGAACTAACAACACAATTATATATGTGATTGCAGCAATTCTTTCACCGCCACATCCAGTCATCTGACAGAGTGTTCTGAACACTGGTAGAACAGGGCAGATGGTAAGGACAAGTAGAACTAGGTACAAGCGCTCTATATAAATCCAAACCCATTACACTGCATTGCAAATGAGCACAGGGAATTCAGCATCTTGCTTAAGCTAATTATCAGTGTCTCAAAATGCTGGCAAACACCGCTAACATCGCTCCAGCTGACTGCACTGTTTGTAATGGTCCAATTACACAAGATAGACAGCTTAGTAAAAGCTCAGTCAGAGAGGAGAGGTTGTTGAGTTCACAAAAATGAAGTCTTTTCAGTCCTACAAGTCAAGTGAATTGCTTGTGAGTCTTTTGACATTTCTGAGTATTTTGAGGTATTCTGATCTTCTCAGAAGACCGAGGAAATGGGTTTCCCGGCAAACAATCTAAGAAACTCTCTAAGAACACACTCTAAGAAAAGTCTGTAAAAATACAGTTCAGGAATTGTCTGTATTGATTTTTTACAGGTGTTTTAGCCGGCGTTATTAAATTGTTGAATAAAGTTGTTATTTAACATTTGGCTCAAGTGGTTCAATAAGGTTGAACCACTGATGTCACATGGGCTATTTTAACGATGTCCTTACTACCTTTCTGGGCCTTGAACGTGTCAGTTGTGTTGCTGTCTATGGAGGGTCAGAAAGCTCTTGGATTTCATCAAAAAATATCTTAATTTGTGTTTTGAAGATGAACGAAGGTCTTACGGGTTTGGAACACCATGAGGGTGAGTAATTAATAACAGAATTTAAATTTTTGGGTGAATTATCCCTTTAAGTCATTATTCACTGGTGATAGCAGATCAGTGCAAATCATTCAGACCAATTTTATGAAGTGGATCAATTATTAATTGAAAAGATTACAATTCATTCATAAATCAGTACTTATATCATGAACGTATAGTTAGAAATTTATACTGATGTACATTTTGGTCTGTTGAACTGTTATGGTGTGTTTTTTTTTTTTTTTTTGTCATTCACTTTCTTTATATTGAAAAGAGTGACCAGGATTTTCTGTCCCACAGAAGACAGAAACAGCATGAAGGTATTCTTTAATACATCAAAGCTATAATGCTATGACCCATGCTTTGCGTAATTGAGAAGTCCACTAAGGTGAATTGACTGGAAATGTGTGCGTGGCTGGGTGTGTGCGTGTGGAAATGACCTTTATTATTTTTAAAAGGCTTATTTCTCAGTCAATTGTGCGATACTATGGGTAGCCACTGTTGTGGACTGTTAAAGAAAGAGGAAGTCCCATGGCCTGAATTGGCAGACCCTCCTATTTTCCTGCACTTTGTTTTCTTGTGCACTATAAGGATCAGAAATCTCTGAATCAACTGATCCAAAAATGAAATCTTTGTAGTTGGGGAAAGAGTGGAAGTCTGGCTTTCATAAGGAGTCTGGTCCTGTGTCCATGGGAAGGAAGAGACACACAAAGCCTCCAGGAGGGGATTGTTATGGTTGAGATGCATACGTTTGCCCCTGAGGAAGGTGAAGTTTGGGCTCACGTCTGCGCTCTGAACAGTGGCACTACCAAAACACATCACTGGAAAAAATGACCCTGGGGAAGATGCAGAGGAAGAGAAGTCTCTCGTCGCTAAACTGTTTTGCATGTTTTCTATATTTTCTCCCAGTGTTTTTCTTTTTGCCTGTGATTGCTTCCAGAATAAATAATGATTAAGCATGGGCTCGCTCTCATTACTGTCTTTCAAATGAAGCCAGTGTCCAGATAAGAGCCTTCACAAAGCCTTACCTGCACTGTTTGTCCCAAAAACAAGAAATCAGTCTCACACTCACCAAAGGTATTTGCCATGTTTTTTCCGAGATGTACCATGAAAATAATGGTTATTTATGCAGTAGTATAATAAATAACATTGTGGTAATCAAAGAGTATCATGGTGTATATCAGATCACACTGATGCCTTCACTTTACCATGGTAATAACGTGGTACTTTTTTCTAAAGATACACTACAGATCAAAAGTGCATGTGGAATAACTATTTTTTAATGTTTTTCAAAAAGAAGTCTCTTATGCCCACCAAGGCTGCATATTGTGCAATGGTACGATTTAAAATACCTGTTTTAATATATTTTAAAATGTAATTTATTCTTTTGATGTTAAAACTGAATTATCAGCATCAGAAATCATTCTAATATGTTGATTTGCTGCTCAAGAAACAATGTCAGATTTGCAATTGCATGAATAACTTATATTTTAAAAGCATTTAACATAGAAAACAATTATCTTTTTTTAAAAATACTTTATACAGTGAACAATATTCTCTAAAATTCTGTCCACCAGCAATGATGCCCTATTTGCATACTGAATTATTTTTGCTTACATCTATTTGCACATTGTGAATGGTGTTTTCTCTTATCTTTTTAGCCATACGACCTCATTTACATTTCAAAGATGTTTTCATAATGCGTGTTTATTCACATACACAGAAAACAAAGCACATATTGAGAGTCTTAACATTTAATTTATGCAAAACCAAAGTCTAAAATATAAGCTTCTCCAAAATTTGAATACTATTTTCTTTGCTGCTTTGCAAACACTATAATATCCTTCAAAAATATTGCAAATCTAGTTTCAAAAACTTTCTATTTTTTTATTTTTTTTTTGGATAAACAGCAAATGTCCACACACAGATGTCTGAGACTGTGAAATCAAAGGGGCAGCTCTCTGCACGTGTGTTCTGAATCTATAGACATTAAGCGAGGTGTTGTTAATGGATTGGCGTGATAGACATTTCAGGTTGACTTCTTTCTGCCACACTTTGTGTTTGCTAATACATCGTCTCAGACGCGGTACCTGTGCAAAGACGGGAAGCTGCGTGAGTCTGCCTCCATTTGTGTCCATTTGTCTGTGGAAGATGGAGAGCAAGGAAGGGATGTGCGTCATATTCCAAACAGAAATAACAAGGACAATAACAAATAAATGAGAGAGGTTTGGCTAGGCGAATGTCCAGCAAACATCTCAGTACAGAAGTGACTCCACAGGTGGCGAGGGAGGAGGACATTCGTGCGTTTGTGTGCCTGATAACATTCGTGGGTTAACCGGGGACACCGACTGGTTTGGCATTAGCCTTTCAACCCGTTTTGGCATCCCGCAGTGGTTGACAGGATCATTATTGATGGTTACTGTTACAAAACTTGTGCATTTACCTCTCTAATCTGCATTCTCACTGTCTGCGGTTTTTACAAAGTCTCTGTCATGCCCTTTGGCTTCAACCCTGTTTCTTTTGGTTGTAATGGCTGAGAGGGACAGAATTTGCTAATGGAAAGTTCCTTTAATTAGCATGTCTGTACTGGCAAACGTCCTAGGGCTGTTAGGACATTTTCTTGGGCTTGTGGGGACATTTAGAACAAGCCTGTCTGTCCCCAGGCTGTGAGTGCACAAATTGTGAATGAATTTAAAAAAAACTCTTATAATTAATAATATTATATTATATATATATATATATATATATATATATAATATTATAATAGTAATTATCCTGGTATCCTTCAGTAAAATCTCTTGTCTAAAATGATTCAACATGAATATCAGCTGACCCAATATTTACATTCTTCACTTACACAGACAACAATGAAATTACTTTACTGTATCAGTCAAAGCTCAGATTTGGGAAGGGAACAGATACAGGGAAAGAGAATGAGACTGGAATAAAGAGAAAGAGAGATGGTGATGGAAATAATCCTTGAAATATTTCTTAATTAAGGCCATTCCTGTTTGGGATATGTTATTGTGTAGGCCTATTGTCAAAAATAAACAAATCTTCTCTATTTCAAGTTTGTAACGTGGATCATTTCATTTAACATTTAATCTGATTCTCATGTTTAAGAATCTGTTATCTTGAAAAATAATTTTACTGCCCACTGACTTGGTTTTAAACCTATTTGTTATCCAATTAATAAGCCTTAAAACATCTTAAAATACACACATGTAGGTCAGAAAAATAAAAATTTTCTCGGGGGAGCATGCCCCCGAACCCAATCTCCATTCAGGGACCTCAGTATTTTAAAAACCTGCGTACGGCCCTGAGTAAAGCATTTAAAATTGTTTTCATTAATTGAAATAAAGAAATAAAATGGTGAAAAAAATGAATGAAAAACAAAAATAAGAAAAACTAAGGGAAATATAAGTTTAAGTGACTAAAACGACAAATTAAAACTGAAATAAATGAAAGCTAAATAGAAATACGTAATAAAAACATCAAACATAAAAGTAATAAAACAAACTAAAATTAAAATGAAAATACAAATAAAATAATTCTA
The DNA here is from genome assembly GCA_039654775.1 of Spinibarbus caldwelli. Lineage (NCBI taxonomy): Eukaryota > Metazoa > Chordata > Actinopteri > Cypriniformes > Cyprinidae > Spinibarbus > Spinibarbus caldwelli. The sequence goes on from CM077242.1 coordinate 24,707,159, forward strand.
AATAAGAATAAATACTATAATAGTATATAAATATTACTAAAATAACACTGATTAAAAGTCTTTTTAAAATGTTGATACCCAAGTTGCTACAGTGTCTGGGGCAAACAGTTTACAAACTATATTACTGTGTGTTGCTTATTATTAATAATAAATTTATCTATTGAACATTAGTATCTTAAACACTAAAAACTTGAAAATATGAAATAATTTTACACTTAAAAATATTAAATAGATTTTAAAGCTTAAAAAAAATCAATGAAATATAGCTTACGAATGGATTAAATGTAAGTAAAATTTGTAATTAGATATATCATTAACTACATTTGGTACCATGACTAATAAATCAGAGAAGACCCAGTGAGTATTATATATATGTAATAAAAAATTTACCAAAGCACATAAAATGAGCTTAATCATAATGCTATCACCACTCTTTTATATAAAAAAAGCAGTTTTAACTATATACAACTAATATATATATATGTGTGTGTGTGTGTGTGTGTGTGTGTGTATAACTATATATATTGGTTTAAAATTAAAAACGAGCAAATTTTATGCCTTCTGCCTAAGAACACATGGTATAGAACATCATTATATTTGCACATGGTAAAATCCCAGTAAAACATGGAGGGCTAGTGTCTTGCAGAGTTTAGCTCCAACCCTAATGAAACACACCTGAAGCAGCTAATCGAGGTCTTTCTAGGTATACTTGAAACTTCCAGGCAGGTGTGTTGAGGCAAGCTGGAGCTAAACTCTGCAGGACACCGGCCCTCCAGGACCGAGTTTGGTGACCCCTGTACTATGGAAAGACCCTGCCTTGGAGTACCATGGTATTACCAACTGATACCATTACTGTACCATGGTACCGGCACTGTACTTTTATGTAAGGTTGAAGAGATAGCACACAAGTGATGAATGAAAACAAAGAAACAATCAACAGAAGATTGATAAGCTTTAATATGATATCAGTGCAGAGATACAACATACTGGGTAAAATTTCCCATACAGTAATGTCAACAATAATCATAATAACAGTATCATATACATTTAGCATATTAAAATAAGTACATACTTGCTTTATTTTTTCGTTTGATAAAAAACTGCCTATTTTATGCATTTATCTAATGTTGTCTTTAAAGTTGAAGAAAACCAATGGCGCACAAAAGGGCAGTGTTATCTGAAATTCAGTGGGTTCAGGGGGCTCAGTCTGGTGAATGACCTTCATAGTAGTAGATATTAGACAGACATACATGTACCAGCGCTTTCTGCACATTCAAATGCACAACTCTCACGGTAACATCTTCATATGGCTGTACTGCTTTGAGAAAGATACGAGTTCACCATTTCCTCCTTTGGCATTAACATCGGAACATTCAAGTAATAAGTGTAGAACTGCATTGCTTTATTGTTTAGTGTTAAATGCTACATGACTCAATGGGCAGTGACCTTCAATGGGCAGATCTGCTGGTGTTAAGGCACCTGTAAGAGTTTAAATATGGGATTATTGCCATTTACTAAAACCGAAAGCTATAAAAAGCATGTGCTCATTGAGTCTAGATGTATCTGGTTTATTTGGGAAAAATATGCAGAATTTCACCCTACAACAATACAGTTTTTTTCCTAGACGTGAAGATGAGAAGAGTCTGGAGAGATGTGTTATCTGTCTAGCGGTCTGTAACGTAATTGTCTATCACTCAATCTATGTGAGTCTTGAGCATTGAAATGTCTGAGATCTAGTTTGAAATCTCTGCCTCTTTGTGACATCTGGTTTGCTCAAGGTGTTAAAACACTTATAATCCTCAGACGTTATGACGTGCACTAAAATTTGCTGTATAGGTAATATTAAAGGGAATATCACTAAAAAAACAAAAAGAAATTATATGTATAATTATATGTGTGTGTGTTTTATTGGCCACATTTGATATAATTTTATATAGAATTATATATAAAAATTCAAAATATATTTTATTTTAGGAGGTAAAAAGTGACCAATAAAAATAAATAATTTTTACTTTATTTTTTAACTTTTTATTTACTCTTATTGTTGTAATACAATGTTTTTTTTTTAAACAGTATTTATTTAAATTCATAGAAATGTATAAAAACATCATGTTTATGGGTTTTTTTTGTCTTTTTTTTAAGCAATGATAATTGGGAGAAGTTTGGGGGTAACTGTAACAAAAATAATGCAAGAAAATTTTAAAAGTGCTGAAAATATTGTCCTATGATATCATTTGATTTATTTTCCTCTGTAGTGAAATATGACCTGGACATGTTTTGTGGCATTTACTCCTATGCTGAATTAGCTTTGCTTAGTTGTGCACAGCCACTCTCTCCGATAACATCTCACACAGCGGCTCCACCATTAAGCAACACATCTCCAGTCTGCTCACAAAACACACTATCGCTTCAAAAACTGGATTGTGTGCCAAACCTCATCTTTGTACCTTTAAATCTTAGCAATGTGTCAATCTTTTTTCACCAGGGGTTTAGATTTACATTAAAATTGATCTAAAGTGCAAATATGTGTTTAAGCAGAAGAATCATCATCATCCACAGTTCTCGCTACATTACTACATATTGCCACAGTCGTAACTAATAGCCTTGAGAAATAATTTAGATCCGTTATGAATCAACTTTAAAGACAACCTCAGGGCAATTCAAATAAAAAGAGAGTTAATGTTATTATCTAAGTATTATATATGGGTCAGACTGCATGAAGCACCATCTTTAAACAATGCAAGAAATCACTAAGAATAAACGCTTTTTAAGGATCCAATATGCTACATCACATGTCTAAAACAATTTTGTTTCATTAAAAATAAAATCTTTTCTCCAATTTTTGAACCAACTGTACTGGCCCGCCAATAACTGTAATATGCATTTGCATATTTCCAGAAAAAAATGCCACCAAGAAAGAGCACAGGACACCAGCACTGCAGACTCTCGATAAGGACTCTGATTCACATCTACTGAGTAGACAAGACAAAGTACCAGGACAAATAAATGCTTAACTTTATCATCAAAGTAGAAATCTATAGTAGAAATCTTAGAGCATCTTCCTTTAAATATGTATGCTTACAGCTAAATTGACAAAAATATATGTTTTTAAAGTGGTCTCCACAATAAGGCAATAAACAGAGATCAGAGACAGAAACACAGTATTGCCACTAATCAAACAAAGAAAGGCACATGAATAACATGAACACTGAAAGTGGTCAGTGAGGACAAGGCATAAAGACCCCATGAAACAGCTTGCGAGCACGGGTTTCTTTCCTTTATTCACTTATTTCCTATGGAAACAGGACATTTTTGTTGGAATCTTTTTTTTTTTTTTTTTTTTTTTTTTAACAGGCTAACCATGCTTTACATCCATGACTGCAGAGAAAAGGCCATTTTCATTTTAAAATTTGATTGAACAAATATTAAAACATTAAATATATTACAATTTTAAAGTATGTGTGACAAATATTCATTTTGTTAGCTTGCAGTGGTTGCCAGCACGTGTAATTAAACTTTAATAAAAAAGAAAAGAAAAAAAATAATAATAATAATAATTTATGTGTTGAATTATAATAATGCAATGACATTTTATTGCTTTTTTCAATAATATTTTATTTATTCATAATAAATTAAATTGCTTTTTAATTTAGTAGAATTTAATCAATTTATATTTGTTTTGCCATGTCTGCACATCGTATTAATTTAATTGTTTTTTTCAATAATATTTTATTTATTCATAATAAATCAAATTGCTTTTTAATTTAGTAGAATTTAAGGTAACACTTTACTTAAAGCCTTTATGTATAATGCATTATAAAGGGTTATTAAAGGGTATAATGCATTGTAATTATTCATAATGTTCATTGTAATACATTACATCTTGTTGAAAATAATTACAACCAAATTTAAAATGCATAGTGTAACAATGAATTGATAGTGTTATAATGTATTAACTGTGGTTACAATTATTCATTAGATTGCGCAATGCATCATAAGGTGCATTACAAGGCATAATTAATGCATTAAAACTACTTTTATAATGCATTATACATAACGGCTTTAAGTAAAGTGTTACCAAATTTAATTAAATTAATTTCTCTCATATTTGTTTTGCCATGTCTGCATATCATATTCATTTTAAGTGGCTTGTTTTGAGAATACTATCTACCTATAGCACAAAAACTGGAGTCGCTGTATATATTAAACCAGGATGCTTTTTGTAAAATCTGGCAACCCTCCACTCAGAGCGAACGTGTTTGTGCGAGTGGAAAGACAGCAGCACATGTATGAAGAGCAGCTTTTGCTAATGTTGATTGAATTATTTAATAAAACATCTTTGGGAACCACTGCATTAATGTATAGATGAGCTCAAAATTAGCCTTTTGATTTCATGGGGTCTTTAATGATGTGTCAGAGGTAGGAAAGTTAGAACAAATGAAAGAAATTAGAACATTTTAAAACAAGTAGATTACAATAGAATTTTTTTTCTTTTTTGACATTGATAGAGGAAAAAAAGGAGAGTATGCTGAAAACAGCTTCGCCGAAATGATCTGACAAGCAGAGAAACAGCCAGCCAGCTGTAGACAACACAACATCATTTCAACTCCTCCAAAAATACTTAAATTCATTCCGAAACCATCTTGTAACTAAAAAAAAATAGTACATGTATATAATTTATGAAGATGTAGACAATAAAAATAGAATCAAAGCTACATTTGTCATGTATGCGCTCAGGTAGATATGACTGTGAGACGGTGTTTGTGGGATTTGCTAAAGTTGGGATGGTTATTGTCAGGATGGTGAGAGTGAGATGAGTGATAGGGTCAGGGGAAAGTGGGACTGCATTTCTGTGTAGAAACCGGTCTAAGTGGCCTGGTCTAATGCTCTTAGGAGGTCACTGCCCTGCAACAAATGAAGATTGCCTTGCAACGGGACGTTGACCTCGCAGTCGTAACGCGTCAGTTCAGGCAGAGAGTAGGTCTTGAAGGAGGGCCCGATAAGGCGACTCGCAATTCCTGCAAACACAAGCGGTTCTGAGAATCAGCATCCACAGTGCATGACGTATGTAAGAGCAGATGTGTGTCTGTGTCGGTTCAGAGCTCACCATCCATCTTGGAGGAAGGCTGCATGTTGAACTCTCTGTAGTTACAGCACTCTTCTCTAAAGTGCTTTGTCGCCTGTCCGGCCTGATTCCCTGAATACTGGGTCTTCCTGTTCTGGTGGTGCTCCATGCCTCCATTAGGGACCATGCCTTTGTCTAGATATGAAAACATTTGATTAGCAGTTTTGTCTGCAATACAGATGCTGATTGTTGGTGGGTGCTAAAGTGTTCTTTTGGCATGATTTACTCTGATTGGTGGAAATTTCCCTCCAGAATCATGGGTAATGTAGTTTTTCATCAGGAATGAATACTAATAAAGCATTTACAGTGTAATACCTGACAAAGCGCTGGTGCTGAGTGATTTCCTGTCCATGATGGCACAGCTCTCATTCCGAAGTCTCTTCCACATTGTGTGTTGTGATTTTGTGGGGGGCGGCTCATTCTAAAACATACAGAGAGCATGCAGTGACTTAAAATTTAAACTTAAATATCACCCAGCATAAAAATGAAAAACTGTAATTTCAAAGTGTTTCGAATGTTTGGATACACTTGATCTAATTGAATTTTTTTTTGATTTTATAAAAAAATTTATAGAGAGGTTTATGATTAAATGCTTGAAAGTTTGGTAGGTAAACACAAATTTATTTGAAAATGTACAGTATGAGTTGGACTGGGTAATGAAGGAAAGGCAGCCAACAAATTACCAGGACATCTTTCAAGCTAAAATAAAAATAAAGTACTAATAAAAACTATTAGTACTAAAATAGTACTAACAAAAAATAAGTAGTATTCAAACTTAAGTGTGCATTTGAAAAAATAAGCAAAGCATGTTGTTTTATTTATTTAATAGATCAATATTTTCAGGACAGTTAGCCATAATTTTCAATTTCTCTCTCATTTCTCTCTGCATTTTAATTTAAAAAAAAAAAATATTACTGTAATACAATTACCTTCATAAGTACTTTACCATTAGGTTGGTAAGAATATTTCTGACATTATAATACAGACAATTTTAGAGGGTAAATATAAAAATAAAAATAAAATAAAAATAAAATAAATAAAAAATAAAAAAATCCCAATGAACCAACCCAATTTTCTTTGTGAAATATAATTAATAATTATTTATTAATGTTTAGATGAATAATTTATTGCATTGTACAATACCTATCAAGCTATGATTTTTTTTGATAGTCTCTTATGCTCACCAAAGCTGCATTTATTTGATCAAAAATACAATAAATGTAGCGATACTGTAAAATATTATTACAGTTTAAAATAATGTTGTCTAGTTTAATATATTTTAAAATGTAATTCATTTCTGTGATGCAAAGCTGAATTTTCAGCATCATTACTCCAGTCTTCAGTGTCACATGATCCTTCAGAAATAATTTTAATATACTAAAAACATTAAGTTAAATACGAACAAACCATTGTCATCTGTGTGAATGAGCGCTTGAAATTGTTAGCGAGAGCAAGTCGAGCTTGACTTATATCTCTGTAGTTCTGCACAAAGTTCTCCATGGGCCTGTGAAACAAACACAGGTGTCATCCAATGCAAATCTAAAGATAGCATCATATCAAATATTATTTTATAAGATTGAACCAAGAGAAACACCCTGTAATATGCAGAATTACCTTTGCAAATAAGGATGCATTCGATTTGCTGGGACAGTTTGGCAAGAACGCTTTGCAGCTAAAGGATCCATCATTCCAGCCTTACTGGGTAACGGAGGGTCAGGCGGCCACTGCAGATTCTGACGGCCTCCCAAAGAGGACAGCGGGGTGCTGGCGGGATCATGGTAGGGAGGCATTTGCATGGGGCCCCTGCTGCAGGGTACAGATGGCCACGACTCCACAGAGCCTCCGTTGATGCTCTGCTTATCCCCTCCTGAACTCATGTTGGACTGGAAGTGGGCTGCTGAAGGGGAACTCAAGGGTTGGAAGAGGCTTGTGACGTTGCTGAAGCTCTGCTGCTTGGTTCCCAGGGCTCCGATCTCAGATGATGGCTCCTCCTGGCAGATGGGATTGAGCTGGAAGTCCTCACCATCCATGGGGATGTAGGGAGCCAGAGTCTCCAAGTCCAGATCACTCAAGTTAGTCTGGAAGGTCACAGGGAGAGGTCAAAGGTCAGCAAGACTGGATTCTACATGCAACACCTGATTTTGTCTTTTTCATAATCGTTGACATTAAAAGGATCATGAAGAATCAAAATATCTCTGGAAGATAAAAGACCTTCAAAACTATTTTTTTTTTCTTTCAGAAATAAAAATTTATTGTTTTTGAAAAAACAAAAAAACAAAACAAAGCAAAACAAAAAACAAAACCACTCACATTTGTTTAAAATAACTAAAAACCTGACTGTTTTTGAAACAAAAAACAAAACACCACAACACAAAACAAATCAAAACACCACAACACAAAACAAATCAAAACACAAAACAAACAAAACAAAAACAAAACTCTCTCATTTGTTTAAAAACGTGTTTGTTCAGAAATGTTTGTATACATTTGACTGGATTTACATTTCTCATGAATTTCTTTTATTTAATGGATGAGACTGGATAGTTAAGGAAAGGCAGCCAACAAGTGCTCTATATATGTGGGAACTCTTTTAAATATTTTTTTGAAAATATTAAAAAAAAAAAAATAATAAATATATATATATATATATATATATATATATATATATATATATATATATATATATATATATATATATATATAAAAAATATATATATATATATATTTTTTTTTAATATTCAGAAAATTAAAAAAATAAATAATAATTAAAAATAATATATAATAATAACAACAACAACAACAACTACTACTAATAAATAATAATAATAATAATAATAATAATAATAATAATAATTTTTCCTGTCATATTTAAGATTTCTTAGAGATTTTAACCAGTTATAATCTCAGTTAAATATGTATATATAAATATTAAAAAGTACTACATACTTCATATTAAATATAAAAGCATTATTAATATTACAGGAATATTTGTTCACCTCTTGATTGCAGGAAGTCTTTGTCTCTTGCGTGTCCAAGGAAAACAGTTTCTCCGTCAGCTCCACCTTCAGGTCACTGTCCACTGAGGTGAAGTAATCTCCGGGGCTGCTGGGCTGTTCAATATAAAACATACTCTATGACGATGTACTGTACAGTAATCAATGTTCTATGCAAACAAAATATGTGGTGATGAGAAGATTTGTATTTGTGTTTACCGTGGAGCAGCTGCTCAGGCTGGGAGTTGTACTGCTGGCCGGCGGAGCCTGAGGCACAGAGAAAGTGGTGGCCATCTTGGCCATGTCTCCAGCGTAGCTCGTCTTATGGCCATCATGACCAGAGTGAGAGACAGCAGGAGCAACTGCAGACACTTTGCTGTACATCGGGTGCTCCTCATACTGGGGATTACCTGAAAGAAAGAAGAATGAATTGAGCAGATGAAAGATTTGTAATGTAGGTAACGAGGTGTGGCATAAAAAAATAGTAATATACCAATATCAGCTGGGCTGATTAACTAGCTGTTTTTAATCGGCCATTTTGATATGATGCTGGCAGATGACCCTGTCAGCTTGACTGATTAAAGGTTATAGTTGGTTCTGCTTTATACATTATGTTAGTGAGAATATTTGGTAACATAACACTTTAGCTTAGGGACCAATTCTCACTCTTAACTAGTTGCTTATTAGCATGCATATTACTAGCATATTGGCTGTTTAATACTTATAAAGCACATATTAATGCCTTATTCTGCATGACCATATTTTAGATCCCTTAAACATACCCCATACCTAAACTTAAAGGGGTCATATGATGCGATTTCAAGTGTTCCTTTCTCTTTGGAGTGTTACAAGCTGTTCGTGAATATATAAGATCCGTAAAGTTATAAAGACTAAGGTCTCAAACCCAAAAAGATATTCTTCATAAAAGTTAAAACTCGTCCACGCCTTCCTAAAATGGCTCATTTAAACACACCCCCACATTTCTACGCCACTGTGTTAGAAGATTTGCATAACACAGGCCAAATGTTTGCGCAAAGAAAGAAGGCATAACTTTTATTCTCGCTGTAGTATTGTTGCCACCACTGCCATGTCGTGGAGACACTGTGTGTTTCCAAATATGGTAAGGGCCGTAACCTTTCTGTCACACGCTTTTCATTTTTAATATTTTGTTGAGAATCCTTTGCAGGCAATGACTGCCATAAGTCTGGAACTCATGGACATCACCAGAGACTGGGTTTCCTCCTTTCCAGGCCTTTACTGCAGCTGACTTCAGTTGTTGTTTGTTTGTTTGTGGGTCTTTCTGCCTTTAGTTTTGTCTTCAGCAAGTCAATGCATGCTCAATGGGGTTGAGATCAGGAGATTGACTTGGCCATTGCAGAATATTTCACTTTTTACCTTCAAAAACTCTTGGGTTGCTTTTGCTGTATGTTTTGGATCATTGTCCATTTGTACTATGAAGCACAGTTCAATCAACATTGCTGCATTTGACTGAATCTGGGCAGAGAGTATATCCCTATATACTTCAGAATTCTTCTGGCTGCTTCTGTATTCTGTCACGTCATCAATAAACACCAGTAACCCAGTGCCACTGGAAGCCATGTATGCTCATGCCATCACACTGCTCCACCATGTTTCACAGATGATGTTGTATGATTTTGATCATGAGCTGTTCCAAGCCTTCTCCATACTTTTTTCTTCCCGTCATTCTGGTACAAGTTGATCTTAATTTCAGCCATCCAAAGAATGCTTTTCCAGAAGTGGTCTGGCATTTTTAGATGTTTTTTGGCAAAGTCTAATCTGGCCTTGTTTGCACCTTGTGGTGAACCCTCTGTATTTGTTCTCGTGAAGTCTTCTCTTGATTGAAGATGTTGACAGTGACACGTCTACCTCCTGGAGAGTGTTCTTCACTTGGTTGGATGTTGTGAAAGGGTTTTCTTTTCCATGGAGAGGATTCTCTGATCATCCACCACTGGTGTCCCCTGTGGACGTCCAGGTCTTTTTATGTTGCTGAGCTTACCAATGCATTTCTTTTTTTCTCAGAATGTACCCAACTGTTGATTTGGTCACTCCTAATGTTCCTGCTATCTCTCTGACGGATTTGTTTTGTTTTTGAAGCCTAACAATTGTCTGTTTCACTTGTATGGAGAGATTCTTTGACTGCATGATGTGGGTTCACAGCAACAGCTTCCAAATGCAAATGACACACTTAGAATCAACTCCAGACCTTTTACCTGCTTAATTGATGTAGAAATAACGAAGGAATAGCCCACATCTGTCCATGAAATGGCTTTTGAGTCAACTGTCCAATTACTTATGGTCCCTTGAAAAAGGGGGGAGGTACATATTAAAGATCTGTAATTTCTTAACCTGTCCTCCAATTTTTATGACAGTACCCTCAAATTAAAGCTCAGAGTGTGCACTTCAAGTCCATATTCATTATAGAACTGTAACTTGAATATGTTTTGGTCAACAACTAAAATAATAACAATTGTGTCAGTGTCCAAATATATGTGGACATGACTGTGTGTGTGTGTATAATATATATACAGTGGGTACGGAAAGTATTCAGACCCCCTTCACTTTTTTTCAATTTTGTTATGTTGCAGTCTGATACTACAATTGTTTAAATTCTTTTTTTTTCTCATTACTCTACACTCTGTCCTTTATAATGACAAAGTGAAAACAGAATTTTAGAAATGTTTGTAAATTTATTAAAAAGAAAAAACTGAAATATCACATTTACATAAGTATTCAGACCCTTTACTCAGTACTTAGTTGAAGCACCTTTGGCAGCAATTACAGCCTCGAGTCTTTTTGGGTATGACGCAACAAGCTTTGCACAACTGGATTGGGGGAATTTCTGCCATTCTTCTTTTCAAATCCTCTCAAACTCGGTCAGGTTGGATGGGGACCGTCTGTTGACAGCCTTTTTCAGGTCTCTCCAGAGATGTTCGATAGGGTTCAAGTCAGGGCTCTGGCTGGGTCACTCTAGGACATTCACAGAGTTGTCCCTAAGCCACTCCTGTGTTGCCTTGGCTGTGTGCTTAGGGTCATTGTCATGTTAGAAGGTGAACCTTCGGCCCAGTCTGAGGTTTTGAATGCCCTGGACTGGGTTTTCATTAAGGCTATCTCAATGTTTTGGTGCATTGAGCTTTTCTTCTACTCTGATGAGTTCCTCAGTCCCTGCCGCTGAAAAACAGCCCAACAGCATGAGGCTGCTACCACCACACTTTACTTTTGGGATGGTACTCTGCAGGTGATGAGAAGAGCTGGTTTCCTTCAAACATGATGCTTAGAATTGAGGTTCATCAGACCAGGTAATCTTGTTTCTCAGAGTCTGAGGGTCCTTTAGGTGCTTTATTGCAAATTCCAAGTGTGTTTTCATGTGTCTTCACTGAGGAGAGGATTGAGTTTGGCCACAATGCCATAAAGCCCAGATCGGTGGAGTGTTGCAGTGATGTTTGTCCTTCTGTAGGTTTCTCCCATCTGCATATATGATCATGGAGCTCAACTAGAGTGACCACCAGGTTCTTGGTCACCAGTCTAGACAAGCCCCTTCTCCATCAATTGCTCAGTTTGGCTGGGGACCAGCTCTTGGAAGAGTCCTGGTTGTGCCAAACTTATTCCATTTGAGAATTATGGAAGCCACTGTGCTCTTGGGAACCTTCAGTGCAGCAGAATTTTTTTTGTAGCCTTCCTCAGATCTGTGCCTCAATACAATCCTGTGTCTGAGCTCTGCAGGCAGTTCCTTTGACCTCGTGGCTTGGTTTTCGCTCTGATATGCATTATCAGCTGTGAGGCCTTTTACAGAGAGGTGTGTGCCTTTCCAAATCATGTCCAATCAATTTAATTTACTATAGGCGGACTCCAATCAAGGTGTAGAAACATCTCTGCAATGATCAAGAGACATGGGAGGCACCTGAGCGAAATTTCAAGTGTTGTTGCAAAGGGTCTGAATACTTATGTAAATGTGATATTTCAGTTTTTTCTTTTTAATAAATTTACAGACATTTCTAAAATTCTGTATTCACTTCATCATTATGAGGTACAGAGTGTAGATTAATGAGAAAAAAAATGAATTTAAACAATTGTAGTATCAGGCTGCAACATAACAAAATTGAAAAAAGTGAAGGGGGTCTGAATACTTTCCGTACCCACTGTATATATATATATATATATATATATATATATATATATATATATATATATATATATATATATATATATATATATATATATATATATATATATTAATACCCTGAATTAAAGTACTAAGTTTATATAGTTATTTTTCTTTTGACTTGCTGTATTTGTTTGACTTGCCACTTCTCCTATTTACCAGTTGTGTACGTCTCATTTGCTTTCTTCCACCCTGGTACTAGCCATTGGAAATCCTGTATAAGTCCAAAACTACAAAAAAGAAGACCGTTCTCACCAAAGTCAAGAGAGATGATGGTGTCACCAGGTGTAGGTGCCAGCTGGGTGAGATCTTCAGGCTCCTCTTTGAGTTTGGTGAAGAGCACTTCTCCTGGCTCACTGCCCAGGCCTCCTTTGCTTGGACTGAAGAAACGGTTCAAGTGTTGAGGCTTGAACAGAGACTCAGTCTGGTCCATAGAGAAGATCATGGACTTCTCCTCAACATCACTAAGAAAAGAGAGTCTGATAAGTACGACTGATGGCTGTACATACGACAGTGCAGCGTAACAGTAAAGTTGAGAAAGTCACAAGCATGTGCATCACCAAGCCTCAAATGAGCTGTGTGAACATTCATCAGTTTCCTCCTTTGTGTTCCACAGAAAAAATAACGGCATAAATGGTTTGGAACGACATGAGGGTGACTAAATTTTTGGATGAACTATCCTTTTAAGTTGTATTTTTTGTCTTTGATTGGATTACAAGCGTCGATGAGCAGAGAACAGAGAGTTCCAGACCGCAGATGCAGTACAAACATCACATCACAAGCTTTGTCACCTTTCATTTTTTTTGCCTTACCTCAGCACGTAGTTCACGCACACAATGCACTGGGGCTGGGAGTTGCGACTGTTGTAGATGACGGTACCCTGGGTCTCCACCCACACATAGCCCCCATTCTTAGCCAACATCCTGTACTGACCGCTCACAACCTGGCCCTTAGTGCACACTAGTGAGGGAAGAAGAGAAAATAACGTCTTGAGAACACATGCATTTCCTAAAATCGACTTTTGTACAGACATTTTGATTTAATGGTTGGTCCAAATGTTTTCTCAGCCATTAGACGTGTTGTTTTGAGGATCTCTAAGAGGGTCTTGGGTAGCTAGAACATAAACCGGGACAGACAGCCAGACCCATCAAGGGAAAGCTAACATAAGCAACAAGACAAACAGAGAGACGCAGACAATGAGGGATTGCTGATCTGAGTTTTGACAGTCTGTCTCCATGGCACGTTCGCCCTGGACTCAGTCCAGATCTGCCGTGGGAAAGCACTGGTTTTGGGTCAAGCAGTTCACTCCCGGCCTGTGCATGCGCTGCTCTGCAGGACGGCCACGTTGTCGTAGAAAGTCTTGCGACTTTATACGAGCGGTCGCAAAGGAAGTCACATAGAAAGACGTAGGTTCTAAGAGGAGGCCAGTGTCCCTGTGCCAACAAGTTTGGTCATTACAAAGTCCCCCCTAAATATCAGCTAATGATTTAAATAAAACATTTGCATGTATTCCTCCCCACTCTGTAGTGAAATGTTTTCTCATCCTTACGCGTGGTTTTTAAAAATGGCCGCAAGATATTTTTATGCATTCACTACTGTTCAAAAATTGGGTCTGTACCATGTTTTTGAAAGAAGTCTCTTATGCTCATCAAGGCTACATTTATTTGACACAGTAAAAACAGTAATATTGTGATATATTTTTGTAATTCAAATGAATGGTTTTGTATTTGAATATATTTTAAAATGTAATTTATTTCTGTGATTCAAAGCATCGTTACTCCAGTCTTCAGTGTCACATGATCCTTCAGAAATCATTCTAATATGCTGATTTGCTGCTCCAGAAACATTTATTATTATTATTAATGTTGAAAATGTTGTCATGCTGATTAATATTTTTGTGGAAACCATGAGACATTTTACTTGGGATTCTTTGAGAAACTTAGAAAGAACAGCGTTTATCTGAAATATAAATCTTTTGAAATATTATGTCTTTACTGTCACATTTGCTCAATTTAATGCATTCTTCAAAAATCCTCAAATTTTGAACGGTACTGTACATCCTGAACTGACTTGAGCTAAATAATGACACTATTGTCTTTCAGAGCTGCTGTACAGCAGAATATGAATTGTCTCCACAGTTGAGTTTCCATAACTGATTCTGCTATTTTTCCTGTTTACGTCTGTGAAGCTGCTTTGGCACGGTCTGTATTGTATAAAGCGCTATAGAAGTAAAAGTGACTTGACATGTTTGTTATTTTAATTTATGAAGCAATAGATATGCTACTTATAGAGCAGGATCATATTGCCAACTAAAGTTTAAGCATTCACCATTATGAACTGTTTGTTTTGCTCAACACAATACACAAATTTATGATTGTTTCTTGGCACACAGAAAGAGTTTGGTATGGTGTTTTGAATTGAAACTTTTGTCTTTAGGTTTATTAGGTTCGTATTTAACAAATTTTCTTCATTTTTCTTGCTTCTTTGCTTTCATATATGACAAAAAAAGTTTGCAGTAGAGATCTAACCAGGTGCAAATTTTGTAATAAAACGAATGCAGAACAAAGTTTCTCTCGTCAGTGAGTGGGAAATAGAAAATCACCTATACAAAGAGTGCTTCTGCATGTATATACATGTTCGCTCTGAGAAGTATACAATCTATAAGACTGTCTTGAAGTATGGGAAAAATGATTGAAGCTCTTAGAAAAGTTCAAGTGATTAGAAAAGAAAGAGACAAATAAGTCATGAGGCAGCTCCATTCTGAACAAGCCTAATCCAGATCAACACTTTATTTCTCCTCTACACACTTTGAAAAGACTCTAATGACATGTTAACGTCACGGTGGACAGAAGCCACTCCACATCCAGCATCTGATTAGGGAGCAATCTAGGACACCTGGCCCGGCTGAGGAGCACCGTAGTTGCGTTCTTATCTCCTCTGTCACCCCTAATGGGGTTCAAGATGTCCTAATGGCTGCTCCGGCCATCCTTAATAGAACCAATCCAATAAGGCTCTTTTGAATCGTATTCATAACTCAAACATGCATGCGAAATGAAATTTGTCTCAAATGCAATTTGAGACAATGCTGGCAACCTCAGTATATATATATATATATATATATATATATATATATATATATATATATATATATATATATAGTTGTTTGCTGTGTGTGGACAGTCTGTGTTTGTGGACGTCAACAGATATTAGGTTTCACCTCTGCTTAGCAATAAAACGACAGATAAATGAAAGCTAAAAGCCAATTAGGTGCAGGCAGCATGTTGATGGTAAAAAAGTGAGAGGAGAGCAACTACGACTAATGTATATATGCTTTATGTATGTTAAGTTTGTTATGTTATATAAATTCAATATAATATTGAAATATAATAATAATAATAAATAATATAATTTAATATTATTATTATTATTATTAATATTATTTAACTGAAGATATTGCTTGCAGTGAGTTTTAAGTATAATCAGTGGATAACGAAGGAATATATTTTAAAATGAATTTTATTCCTGTGATCAAAGCTGAATTTTCAGCATCATTACTCCAGTTTTCAGTGTCACATGATCCTTCAGAAATCATTCTAATATACTGATTTACTGCTCAAGACACATTTCATATTATTATCGATGTTGAAAACAGTTGATTAATATTTTTTATCAAAACTATGATACAAACAATATGATACAAATATTTGAACTGTAAATCGTTTGTAAAATTATAAATGTCTTTACTGTCACTTTTGATCAATTTAATGCATCCTTGCTGAATAAAAAGTATTAATTTCTAAAAATTCTAAAATGATTGACAGGCAGAGACCATTTCTGATTGGCTAAGAAAGTGTGTGCCAGTATCTTTTTTTTTTTTTTGTCATGTAGTAGGAACAGATTATGCGTTTTATTCTGAATAAACACTTTTTCAACAAAAGGTTTAATTAGACAATGCACAATGAACAGGATTCAGAGTATTACGAAACCACTGGAAAAAGAGGTCAATAGCTTTATGCATTCAAAAAGAAAGCAAGTGCGAATGTGTACTTGTGTGTGTGTATCTGTGTTTGTACATATAGACACATAGCTGTGAAGTAGCAGATATCAGATAGCAGTTGCACACAGAGCGTGTGTTTAAGGCTGACTTGTTCTGTGTTGAAGGGTTGAAACAGTAAACCTTGGGAACGCAGGCCTCGCCACCTGAGCTGACCTGATCCACCGCTCTTTCTCAGAACCGGACCCCAGCTCCTGCTTTCTAACCACACTCTCTAATCCCCTTCTCATGGCAGCGTCTGATGCACGCAATGGCAAGGCGATGTTAAGAGAGTGTGTTGTGTGTAGCAGCAGTCATATGATTATACATGTGGATGTGAATTTCTTTTCTTAAATATGGTCAATTATTTCCCAATAACACATGCTTGAAGTGTGAAAGAGAGAAAAGGTTTCCGGTTTTCTTACGCATGGCTCTCAAACAAGGGTGCAAATGAATGAGACGTACGGTTCTGGTGGCTTTTAGTGACGCTGTCGGAGTCCAGAGCATGATAGAACTCATACGCTGATCGGCCCAGAAGATCTTCAGGACTGTAACCCATCAACTCAGTAACTCTGGAAAAAAGTGAGAGGCAAATAACATTAAAACACACACACATTAACACACACGCACACAACTGCACAAAAGCTCTCAGCTATTTTCTTTGATCTGCACAAGCTTAGTATTTTTAAGCCAATTTAATAATGATCCATTTCATGTGATTTGTTTGGCTGATATCAAGACTGGTGTTTCACAGACCTCGTTTTTTTCTGAGGGTGAACAATGAAGAATTTATGAGCCATAATCTAAAATTATATATTAATATAACATTATATATTTAAAATCTTAAAATCTTAAAAGGATAATATATGACAGTACAATGAAAATGATTTTTTATTTTTATTTTTTATTGTAAATAAAGATTACTGGAGTAATATTTACAAGAAAATACCATTTTTTAAAATTTAATGTGTTACTTGCAATTTCTATGTAATTATTTATGAAATTTACTAGCAATTTCAGTTTTTTTCAGGGTATACTGAGAAAAATTGATACTGGCCATTTTACATTTATAATATTTAGTAATATTATCAATTTAACTAAACAAAATTTAAACTAAATAATGATGCTATTCTCCTCTATAGCTGCTTTACTGAAATTGAATTCATTTCATAATTGATGAATTTTATGTTATAAAATACAGAATAATTGTGGTTAATTGTGATGACTTTAAATATTAAATTAAACATGCTGAAGGGAAAGTGAGCTCTATACTAACAGCTATCATAAATATCCCTCAAATATCCAATTAAATAAATATAAAATACTAAAATTGAAATAATATAAATATAAAATAATAATAATAATAATAATAATAAGACCATTTTTTCATAGTTGTTACGTATTATGTAAAAATAATATATTTCTACATTAAATTTCCAGTTACTGTGATAATGTGTTTAAGACTTCTCCACTGTCATTGTATGTGTAACGGTTATGTGATTTTGTGTAATGAATATGACATAAGTATTATTTAGTTCTGAAAGTGTGTGTTTAGTGTACTGAGTTGATCCTTGTACTGAAGTTACATAAGGGCAGACAGCTGCAGATCACTGACTCTGTATGCAGGAGTGTGTGTGTGTGTGTGTGTGTGTATGTGTGTGTGTGCGTGTGTATGTGCAGGCCTCTGTTCATTAAAGAGCCTTCTATTCACCAGTCATTGAACTAACCTCTGAGCTGATGAGCCACAAACACACACACAGACACACACACAGACACACACACAGAGACACACACAGAGACACACACAGAGACACACACAGAGAGACACACACACAGAGACACACACACAGAGACACACACACAGAGACACACACACAGAGACACACACACACACACACACACACACACACACAGAGTATAGGGGCTTAGGTGGATCTGAGCCAATGGCTGAGTAAAGTCTGCACTTATCAAAAGGCAGTGTTTTTATCAGCAATGAGAAAAATGTGGAAAACTGATCAAAAGCCATTTTGAAATACACAGAGGTTGTTTAATGAAGGCCTTGGACCCCATCTTAGATCTTTCCACAGACGCTGTGCTTCAAAAATGAAATAATCATGTTTTAAACCAATCTTCTCTGAATCTGTGTGAGCTGACATCACAATAATGACCATAATTACCATTGGATGGGAGCTGGAATAAGTTAAATGACTCTACTTTTCTCATATTCTTCAAGGTCACATAAGTCTAGGCTCTTGTAGAAAGCAGAGCACGCTTTCAAAAGCTACTGCGGAACATTTCAGCATTTTAGCAATCATTACGTCAATTAAACATGTCTCATCTGGTCTTTAATATAATGTTTTTCCCTTTTTTTCCAGTTCCTCATGCAGGCTTCAACGAAAAACCAGCCATTATACATGTCAATGACATGACACTATATATATTTTTTTATATCTATTATCAGTTAATTTAACATTAAAAACCTATTTACCTTAAAAAAAGTGTTTGGAGTGGTTCTCACAAATTTTTAATGATCATATATTTCATATGAATTTTATATTAAATATGTTTTCCATTTAATGTATATATTATTCAGATACTAATATCTTAAGTATTTTTTTATGAATCTCTGGTGTTGATGAATGTTAAAACACAGTGCTGTAAATTCTCTAACTTCATTAGCAGGGAAGCAGGTTTAGCGCTGTGGTGTGGCGTGGTGATTATTGGGTGGAGGAGACATTAATCACAGAAAACATGACGGCAAACACTTTGAACCGTGTGTGTACTGTGTGGAGAACAGCGAGTTCTTTGTCAGAGGAGACAAGAGGAAATGTTACGGTGTAAACGGTGGTTTAATGATGCCACTGAGAGTCACACATTTCCACTATGCCACTGCTTGTTTTGGCCTGGAGTGTCAACCACATTTTATTTACCTAATGAAGTGTCTTTTCAAGCAGTGCCCATTCACATATTTGCCCTGCTGCTGCTGCTGCTGACCTTTACATTTTGGCTCATTTGCTTTAAAGACATTTTCTTCCTACTACCAGTGTTCTTATTGTCAACTAAGACTTTGTTTTTTTTTTTTTTTAATTGAAATAAAGCTGAAATAAAATAAAATATACATAAAAATATTAAATGAAAATGTTGTCTTGGCAACTAAATTTAATAAAATAAGTTTAGGTCAAAGTAAAATGACTAAAAATGAAACTAAAATATAAATAAAAAAATAATAAATAAAAAATAAGTATTAAATAATAATAATAAAAATGACAAAAGCACATAAATATACTAAAACTTAAATGAAATCTAAAAATATAAATATAAAAGGTTAATAACTGCTATAATAGCAAACAGCAAAAAAGCAAAATTAAATAAAAAAAATAATTTTATATATATATTTTTATATATATAGACATTTTTATTTTATATAAATAAACTAATAAATTAATACTTTGCTTAATATTTATCATTTTGTTTATTTAATGTTTATTGATAAAAAAAATAAAATCACACAAAACTGGGATTTTAATTGATTAAACATACAGTGTTTCAAAAATGGTAAATTTCAAACTGAAAATAAAATAATCAAGCTTATATTCAGTTATAAGTTATTTTATTTATATTTTTTATTATTGTATTATTTATTTTATGAGTATCCTCTATTGATGGTGTCTAGTATCAGAATTGATAGTGTCAACTGACAATACAATTCTTATACTGCACATTTACTCCTGAACGTGGGTTTGTGTGTTTGTACCTGTCATCACAGTAAGTAAACTTCATGTCCATGCTGTGGCGACTCAGGAAGGTCTTGCTGTCGAGCGGCATGTCGATGTTTGATGGATGAGCGATGGGCTCGCACCACATGACCACACAGGCGAGCGGCGGCTCTTTAAATCCGCACAGCACTCGTGCGGGACAGCCGTTATACACCTTCAGGTGCCCTGTGCAGTGCAGGACCTGAAAGAACAACCGGCACCTTTATGAGACACACGACCGACGTCTGACTCCAGGTCAGCACCTATCGCAAAGAGAATTTATTCACCTTCCAGCTGGCTGACTTGAGGTTGACGGTGCGCCCGCGATTCGTGACTGTGCATTTCATTCTCATGAAGAAATCCCTCTCTGTGCTCAGCTCCTTGCCTTTCTTTCCCATGCCTGCAGATTAACACACACACACACACACACACACAAAAAACGTAAAGATCGTCTCAGTTTAAACATGGGCCAAAAATCCCAGGAAAACATTCCTAGCATTCTCCTTCCATGCAAACGGAAGCCTAAACTCAACACAAATATTTTTTCTTGGGTTATCAAATTCCAAAACATCTTACAGCACTTTCGGCTTTCGATATTATCACTTTTACAAAAATAAACGTGTAAGCTAAAACCAAGCAGAATTACAAGCTGAAGTAAAATATGACTGTTTATACAGTTAATGCACGTCTTGGTTCTTAGCGAACAGTTTGCTATTAGGCTTTCCCTCGTGTTTGCACAGAAGTGACACGTGTTCAGAAAACAGGTTGTGTTCCACAGGAGAAAGAAAGTCATTCAGGATTCAAATGACATGAGGTTGAGTAAATGATGATCAATTTTCATTTTTGGTTAAACCTTACCTTTAAATTCCATATTTATAAAACAGTCTTTATGACATAAAGTCAGAGTTCTACCACTGGCCAACAGTACAGCAGTAGAGGCCTATAAAATCTGTGTTTTTTAGGTCCCTATGAAATCACTTTTATTTATATAAAATGATTTAAAATCTTAAATAATTTAAAAATAATAAAAATAAAATTAAATTAAGTATTTAAAATCCCCCAGATTTCAGTTATTTTCCATTTTATTTTTTGTAGATTCCATTTTTTTCCGCTGTAATTTTTTGGGGGATTCCATTTTGATGGTTTCATTTAAATCTCAGTAATCAAAAAGCATGTCTAAATAATTGAAATCATTAAACATATACAATTTAACAACAAATTATTAAAGAAAAATTACATTTATAGGGCCCTCTAAAATCCATTTTATTTCAATGGATATAATTAAAGGTTAATAATCAAAAATATCTAATGAATTAGATTATTTATTTATTTTTTTCTAAATAATAGGAAATGTTTTCTTCTTTTTTCCAGAAATTGTGTGTTGTCTGTTTAAATTATTACGGATTTACGATTTAATAAAAATTTATCATCAAACACGGTGGTTATCAAATAAACATTACCATTTTAATTAATGTTTTAAAATGCAATCAAATCAATATGTAACAATTCCTGATCAAGAGCATTATGTGAGCGGTGTCTTGTTTTGGACACACGACACAGGTGACCTCCTGACTCTCTCAACAGCTCGTTTTATTACAGTGAAGGAGGCAACCACCTGAAATAGCACAATGAAACTTGACCTTAAGAGGTGAGAGGTTATAAGAGGCATGCAAAGAGCCATATGAAAGTGTGGAGGTCAAATAAAGGAGACGCAGAATAAAAGGGGAAGGGGCTATGGGTGCATGTTTTTCAAGGCATGATTGTTATTTCTTCCCATAACCAATCCTCTCCTATGAAGCAATGTGTTTTCTTCACATTAGGCATTTACATACTTGTTTTGGTATTTCTGAAAGTCTGTTTGCAGAAGCGATAAGAACGTTTATTGAGAGGCTCCAACTCCTCTTTCTCTACGCCTAAAACCACTACAGTCCAATTCATCTTCATAAGAAAAAAAAAACAATAAGAAAGCATGTGAAGTGAATTTTACACCATGCTGAACCAATTTTGAATGTTGAATGCTTTCACATGCTTTTGGTAGGTAATTCAGAGTTTGCACTGAAACTTGCGATTCACGTACATGCACTCAATGTTAGTGTGATCATGTTTTCAGCTGTTTAACACATGCAGACTTTCCCTTAACAAATAACAGATTCCTCTCCATTTTTCTCTAGGCTGTTCTCTGGCATTCTCACACATGCTTTGTCTACATATAGCAGGATTTGAAGCTGGTGAAGCTGAATAAACAGAAGTAACATACCGGCTTTGAGGCTGAGGTTCTCGCGGATCTCCTCGTGGTCACAGGGGTGAGTGAAATCAAAGATGCTGTGCCCTGTGAGTTCCACCTACAGAGAAAGACATGCAGCTGCTGTCACTGCATTACACGTGAAACAATCTGTTTTTCAGAACAGGTGACTCTCATGAAATCTGTCATTATATTACACTACTGTTCAAAGGTTTGGGATTTTTTTTTTTTTTTTTGTGGGGGGGGGGTGGGGGGGGGGGGGGGGGTGCAATAATTTTATCAGAAGTGACAGTAAAGACTTTTATAACGTTATTTGATTTCAAATAAATGCTTCTTATTTGAACTTTGTATTCTTCAAATAATCATTAAGAAAGCATCGTAGTTTCTTCACGATACTTAATAAACAATATACTAAGAAATGTTTCTTAAGCAGCAAATCAGCATTTTACAATAATTTCTGAAGGTGACTGAATAAATATATTTAATAAATTAAATTTGAAAATATATTAAAATAGAAAACTGTGTTCAACTGTAAATAATATTTCACAATATTACTGTTTTTTATGTAGCCCTGGTGAGCACAAGGGACTTCCTTCAAGCATTAAAACATTTTTACCGACCCCAAATATTTGAATGATAGTGTATATAACATGAGTTATATTTTGCATAAAGATGATGAATCCTGTTATGGAACCGTTATGTTTAAGAAATGATTTAGATTATTTTCATGACCATTTCCCACACAATTCCCAATTTCTTAATGTTTTTTGTGATTCTCTTTTTCGAGATTCTCATTTAATTCCTATTACTGTAATACAGTAAATGTTTCAAAAACAAATTGTACCATAATTTTATGCTACCATATTTAATTCTATCATAATGCTACCACTTTTTATATAATATAACACTACTTATTTTACATTACTGAGGATATTTAGCATTACGCAAATGCACTTTTTTTTTTTTTTTGTAGTAAAATGTGACCTGGACATGTTCTTGTGATTCACAAAGATTATGGATCTTTAATCTTTATCATAATAGGCTAGCAATGTATCAGATAACAAATAGATAACAGGCCACAGTTCTAAAACAGCAGCCATGTGTAAGGAAGCAATTGGCAGGTATGAGATAAGTCCAAGAGCTTCTGCAAGGGTACAAAAAAGTGACACATCCTTCCTCCCATACAGTGCTTGAAGGAAGCGGGCTTGTGCTGTGGTTAATAATGGCATCTCGTCTGCCTATGATTAAGTGAACCCAGAGGAAATGAATGCTAAACAGACAAACCGCTAATAATAACAGGACTAAAGGTGAGTATCTGTCTGGATGGTGATTCTTTTCACTGCATACGTTACTGGGCCCGTGTTCGTACTCACCTGTGTGAGACCCATGAATTTGTTGATGTTCTCTGACAAGAAGATCATGTCTCCGTCTGATGTTACCACGCTAATGAAGCCACCCAGTGACTTTAGATACCAGCTGTCCATCAGTCTGTCTACGTCTGTCGTCTCTGTGGCAGTAGCACAGGCTGCAATGGGGCACAAACACGAGAGTTTGAGAATGCATGTGTGCATGTGAGTGTGACCACACTCACTAGTCTTGTTCTGGCTCTTAAGTCCCTGGCGAATGTCCAAAATAAACAACAGCAATTTCATCCTGCTACTCCGAACCCTCCCAACAACACTGACCTCCCTTCTGTCACTGCCCTCCACACACACACACACACACAAACCAAATACTCACATATAGTGACACAAAGACACCCACAATGCCCTGCTGTTTGAGGGCACTAAATCTGTGCAGTCTTTCAATTTAAAGAGACAAAAGGCAGCTGTTATGTGGAAAACCCACATCAGTGAGAAATGTATGGGAAGGGGCCAATATTTGTGGTCATGCTTCTCTGAAGATAACATGCTCTTTTGGAAAAATACATAAACTTATGCAAGGCAATGTAAAGATACAGTAGGTAGCACACTCTTTAATGCATGCATGTTCGATTTCTGATGCATAAAGCATTGAATAATACATTGGGGTCCAAAAGACTGAAACCACACTGGAAAAAATAAATAAATAAAATAAAATAAATAAATAAATGAATTAAAAATATTTTCAAGTAGTAAAATAATAAATATTTATTTTATTATTATTTATTATTATAACTAACTAACTAACTAAATATATATGTAATTCATTTTTAATTTAATTTTATTTTACAACTTTATTACCTAAGAGTAAAATCTTAATTTAAAACAAATAAAAGTGTGACAAAATAGGCAAGAAATTTAAGAATCAAGTCAAAGAACTGACTGCATTGATATCTAGTAGACCCTGCTGTATATATTGTACATGATAGTGTATATATCTGATTGCACAATAAAACAAATAGTTGATTAAGTCAAGTGATCATTCCACTCGGTTGATGATACCACCACTGACTTTGGTCAAGCCCTGCAGTATATCTGGCAGAGCTTCAGGAGGGAGGTGGACTGGACAAGGACATGGAGAACAGAGCGGCTCCACGCTGGGGGGTCGGAAGCCTGTGATTGCTCCAGTGTGCTTCCTCCAGATAAGAAACTTTCTCAAGGTCCATTGAGAGCCCAGGGCTGGATTTGAGCCGAGCGTAGAGACCGCGGCCCCAGGAGAATTAGAGTTACGTCTTTGAAGGGATTCTTGCCCTGCAGCTTTTATTCTGAGATGAAACAAAACTGCACCCAAATTTTGGGTTTAAGAAATTGATCATCTGGAAAGAAGTCTATCTGAATACACCTGCTGCTGATAGACATGCGTCTACAAGCGCATATGATCACCTGAGCTAGAAATATTGATATTGACTACTGATATCTCAAGGTCATGCAGAACATCTGGCAACACTTTTGCCCATCTAGATTACAGGACATTTTGCTTTATAAAATATGTGCTAAAGGTAATAAGTGTTATTAATAATGGAAAACAAAATGAAACAAAAACAAACAAAAAAATATAATGCAACAGAAAACACAAAACAAAAACAAAAACAAAAGCTAAAAGCACAACCCAAAACAAAACACATAAAAAACAAACAAAAACCCACAAAACAAAAATACAAAAACAAAATGAATACAAACACTAAAAAAACACAACACAAATGACCCAAACACAGAACACATCCTGAAACCAAATACATAAACACAAAAACAAACAAAGAAACAAAACAAAGCAAAGCAAAAAACAACCCAAAACAAAATACATAAACACAATAAACAAACAACCCCCCCCAAAAAAAAACAAAATAAAAAACACATCAAATAACATGCAAAACACAACCCAAAACAAAGTACATAAACATAATAAACAAACCAACAAAAAATAAAAATAAAACACCCCCTGCCCCCCCAAAAAACACAATACAAACACACATACACAAAAAATACAACCCAAACAAAATACATAAACAAAATAAACAAACAAAACACAAAAAACTCAAAATAAAACACACACACACACACACACACACACACACACACACACACACACACACACAAAAACAAAAACAATAAAAACACCGCAACACAAAACAAAACCAAAACAAAAACCTTATAGAAACTTTTTTGACATACATCTACAGACCTCTGATCTCTTAACTTTGAACAGAATGAACTGGAAGATGCCCACAACTCTCTCCGCATATAGTTTTCAGCCTTAAAATGACACAGGCTACAGTCCAAAATAACATAAAACGATCATGTTTTGTTTTGAACTATTTATATGAGTCTGTAAAGAATCATAATTGCATATTTTTTCGAGCCGCCCATAGACGAAAAGAGCGAATCAGTTGTAAGCATCAGTGCATAGGGACTGGGGATCTTATGTAAAAGGTGTTTCCCCTGCACCCTCAGCATGGGTAGGGTGATGGCAGGAGGATGAGGAGGGATGGATGGATGTGTGGCGCCAGGGTTGGCCTGTGTTTTGGCTGGCCTGAGATGGAGAACGCCAGCCTTAAAGAAAGCAACAATCATGCTTCCAGCACACAGCTCACAGACCTGCTGATAACACTATCTGATGTGCCATCTCGTACTGACAGGGCTGCTTTTCAATGTATCTTTTCCCTCCCGCCCTCTTTCCATTTCTGCATGTAGCATGAACATGAACATTTGACTGTCAAGTCACTTCAAATCCAACGGTGCAAAGTCTTTCAATTGCTCTGAACTGAATGAACTGATTCTGCGTTCTGACTGCGTACTAATTGTGTTCCCTGTCCTCTTTAGTGTCTGTGCAAACACAGAATGGAATGTCGAATGCAGGGGCTCCTTTGTCCAACTTCCGGAGATTCTAATTTTATAATAAAGACACACAAACAATACGAACGCGCACACATCCTCTCGCCGTACCTGCTCTGGTCTGAGAAACTTTCACAAGATCCCTCATGTCGTCCAAAACCAATATGATTTTCACAAAAGAAAATATTTTGCATAATTTTTTTCATGAGATTTGAATGTTATAGTGGAGAGATATATTTTCAGCCATAAATTCAGAATTCAATTTTGGTCTGTTTCTGCCATATGACTTAAGAAAACATACAGTAGCACACAACAGCGTTATATTTATTTAAATAAATTTCACTAAAATCTTAATAAAAATATTTTTAAATAAAAACAAACAAACAAACAAATAAACATCATTACTTGAAATAAAATTAACGTTAAATTAAATAATATATTCAGAAGATGAAAAAACAAGGCAACATTTCACATTTTCATTTAGTTTAACCTGAAGTGCTAAAATAAACTAAATAAAACTAATAAATAAAAGTGAAAAAAAAACTATATAGACAAAACAAAATTACTTCTACTAATTAAAATTTAAGTAAAAACTGAAAATATTAAAATAAAATCTAATTCAAAATATTAAGAAAAACTAGTATATAAAATAACAATGGT
Source organism: Spinibarbus caldwelli (assembly GCA_039654775.1). Taxonomy (NCBI): domain Eukaryota; kingdom Metazoa; phylum Chordata; class Actinopteri; order Cypriniformes; family Cyprinidae; genus Spinibarbus; species Spinibarbus caldwelli. Next base: position 24,734,400 of record CM077242.1, read on the forward strand.
GCACAATTTTTTATGGACTTTTTAATGATACTTTTATGGTGCTTTTATGTGCTTTTTACAGCTTGACAGTCTGAATGGCAATCCAGGTGAAAAGAGCATTGTCAACATTACGCTAAACTTCTCCTTTTGCATTCCATGAATGAAAGCAAGGCATAATTGTCCAGAAAAACATGAGGGAAGGAAATAATAACAGAATTTTCATTGTAGTTCCTTTAACACTCACACACATTCATCTCTCCATTATTAAACATACTCTGTAGGTTTTCATTAAATTGTTGTATTCGTCACATGCTGTCTTTGATTTATTATATTAGCACCTACAGCTAAATATAATTAACCCAGACACAGTTACAGCAGGTCCAATATTCACTAACGCAATTATATCCTTACATAAAGCGTCTCCTCATTTGTATAATACAACAGTAACTTTAATGCAGTCTGACATCACGACGAAAACATTTCCTCATAACAGTGCAGTGCTAATGATGGTGAACCCAGTTAAGAGATCAAACTAGAGCTTTAGAATTTGATTATCAGCTGAGTGTGTATTTGCCACACGGCTCTTTCTTTGACATGACGTCAAGCAGAATCGCATGGTCTGTGATGTTGTACTAACACAGGAGTCACCAAGTGATAACCTTTATCAATTTGCAAATATAACTCTATAAAAACAGTAGAATGAGCAGCACCAGTCATTGTAGTAATATGATTTTGCTCTATGTTTTGTTATCCACCAGATTATGAAAATATTTCTTCTTTTTTACTGATATACAGTAAAAAGACAAAACAACATAGGATAAATACTGCATGTAGTTTAAAATTATTTCTTAATAGACTACTATTAATTTTTAATCTAAATGCTTGAAATTACCTTGTAGATTGTAGATACATATTTATGCATATAAAATTGTATGTATGCAATTACACAAAAAATATTATTATTAATAATAATAATAATAATAATAAGTATTAAGTAATTATTATTATTATTAATGTATTATTATAATTGTTGTTGTTGTTATTATTATTATTATTATTATTATTATTATTATTATTATTATTATTATGTTGTGATTAAGATGTAACATAGTAAATGAAAAGCATTTTCAGAACATTTTCAGTACTAGTGATGCAGAGATATTCAAATTATGGCTGAAACAGAAAAAAATACCATTATTTTCATGCTTTGGCTGATAATGGATAAATAGCAGATATTAAAAATCTTAAAATGTAATGTGCATTAAAACTAAAATCAATAGGTTTTGTCAATGCCAATTTGCCAAATCAATGCTATAATGTCCAATAATAATAATAATTTTGTTTATTTATTTGTTTGTTTGGATGAGATGACTTCAGTACTAGGCATGCATAAATATTAAAATGATGGCTAATGCAGATAAAATGATCACATTTCAATATTTTGGCTGATAAATGATAAACGGTAGATTTAATGACAGATTTATTAAAAATGTATAATATTTTGTCAAAAATAATAAAGTGCACTACAGCTAAAATCAATAGTTTTTGTCAATTCTGTGATGTCCCAACTTTTGTGTATATTTTAGATTTAATAATCCAGTCGAGTTCCACATGTGGATGAGTGAGTGTGTACCTGAGGTGAGGAGTTTGCGTGTGCGCAGGTAGCTGATGGCCAGTCTCATGATGGAGGCTTTATCCAGATGTGAGCTGATGCTGTGTGGGAGAGGCAGCTGGCGGGCCAGTTCATAAAACACCTCCGTCTCCTTACTGCGCCTGCAGCGCGCCGCGTCTCGAGATTTCTCCTTACGCCGCTCTGAGCTGCACCTACAACACACAACAATAGGGAAATACTGGCTGAATTAATGCCACTTACTTGTTGGTAAAGGAACACCATTTACTCTCGTGTTTCCTCCTAAAATCTGGTCACTGCTCTGACTAACTGTTGCTTTTCAGCTGACCTTGGCATGCCTTTGACAAGTTTTGTGACCCTAACCCGATATTTTCTCATGCTGTATTCAAACACAGACAAGCTTAACCCATTTCTCATGAGGTTTCAGAGAATAACAGTCTCTTTGTGCCCTTCACAGTCTTTCTCATTCAACTCAAGTCACTCGTGCAGATTCAGACATCAGACCCAAAAACTGAGCCAGTGGAGAAGAGCCAGTGTCCGGCAGGTGCGAATCAATCCACACACACACACACACACCCAAAAGCACACAGATATCCTTTCAGTAATACACTTTGTCTTTAAAACTAAACAATTATGTCTCTTGATCAAAATAACAGCTAAACCAGTAATAATGATACAGCAAAAGCCATTCTTATAACATTGTATTGCTTGGTTTATTCTTGTCAGCCCAAGCTGTCAGTAGTGGACGGGTCAATGCCAGATCTCAAGTGGGACATTCCTGGCTGGTTCAAGTGCTTATGGGAATGATCACTTATAGCTACATCCTGGATTTAATAAACAAAAATATTGTCCCAAATTAGAACATCTGTTCCATGACAAGATATTATTTGTCTTGTTGAATGTTGGAAAATCTGTCAACTCTCTGATTACAGATGCTAAGAAATCATCCATCCATCAATCTATCTACTGTCACACAGCCAAGACAAGTGGAAGTTATTTCCATAACTTGTGATAAATAAAGATAAAGATGGTATTAGATTAGCAAAGACAAACCAGAAAAAATAACCCAGAAAGTTGAGATAAATCTTCAAATTTAGCTGTATTAATTTGTTAATTAATTAATCAATCATGTGATGCAATAAGTAAAAGAAAATTATTAATTATGAAAGAAAAATAATATAATAATTAATGGGAAGGTAAAAAAAAAAGCTCAGTATGACAAACAAAAATCTTATGAATGCTATGAATAAAAAAAAAATCAAGGTGCATTATAGTCTCTGTTGTGGCTGCTTTCAGCATTAATTTTTATTTATTTATTTATTTTTAAAGACCTAATTTTGATCCTCTGCCACAAGCAATGAAGTCCAAATTGCTCTTCATAATATATCAGAAACAATACACCTGTCCCTTCTTCCTCTTGTCGTATTTAGAAGAGAATAAATAGGTACTGTTCAGGTTTCCATGGAGACCGTGTTGAGGAGGTTGATGTTCACTTTTCCTCTCCTGCAACCAATAAGACTGCAAAGGACAAATGTGCAGATATGATGCACAATAGTTGTTTTAATGACTGAAGATTTTTTTTATAAAAAAAAAAAAAAAAAATCTCTTCCTAGTACCTAAGAGGATAACATGATCCATATACTCATACCCAATGCTGGAGTAAGTGCTCACAGTGCACCACTCAACAGATGCTGCGGGCACAGATGTGTCATGCACAATCTCAGATGCAAAAGTAGTCAATACATTCAATCATTTCTCCTCACACTCAAAGTAAATTTCATGTGGGTCATTTACTCCTTTAGACCAGAAGTAGAGTTCTCTGGATGAACATGCTCAGGTCTGAAGTCCAGACAGTCTACTTCATTGTAAGCGCACAGAGCCAGAGGATCCTGCAGGACGTTAAACAATGGAGATCCAGCCCTCATTCAGGGCCTGAAACCGTCTAGTGAACCCTTTGTAGCAGACACAGATGTCTACAGGCTCTTATTTAACCCTACAAGACCAAACTACCACCAACAATGGAAAACAGGTAGTGAGCCAAAGAATAGCTATTGTCAGAGGTTTTGTCACACCAAAGATTACATGTAACCCGTCGCCTCCCTCAAGAGTGCTAAACATGGCAAATGATGAAAGTTTCATTTTCTTACTCTGTTTACCAGATGTCAGGTTTCAGTGGTTAAATGAAACTTAACGAAAATCCTCAATTCGTCTATTGTTTATGGTTCTCAATACACTCTGTTACTGTGGGTGGGAACCTTATCAAAATTAGGACCCTATAAAATTCATGAATATTTTTTCTCAAATTCCGTTTTTTTCCCTTTTTATTTTTCTGGATTCCGTTTTTTTTTTTCATTTTAATTTTCTAGACTCTGTTTTAATGGTTAAATTTAATTTAATTAATCAAAAAGCATGACTAATTAATTGAAGTCATGAAACCTACAATAATTAACTGCAATTTATTAAAAGTTTAACAAAAATAAAATTTTTAAGGCCCTATGAAACATTTTTTTTTTCTCAAATTCAGTTTTATTTTTAACAAATTCTGTTTTCCATTAATTTCCTGGATTCCATTTTAATGGTTTCATTACATTTAAATAATCAAAAGTATCACTAATTGATTTTATATTAAAAAAGTTTTATTTTATTTATTTATTTATTTTCAGAAATACTGTGTTATGTGTTTACATTTTTCTGCTAAATAAATTCTGGTAAATAATTTTTCTAGTAAATATTCCTTTAAAAATATTTTTTTAATAATACTTTTATTATTAGCAGTAGTACTATCAGTTCAAAACTTGTGAAATTCCATGACATTCTGCGTTATACAGTAAATTCTGTTTTTGTGACTGATTCATCGATTCCGTCTGCATTTTCCACATCTCGGAAATCACCGGTCCCTACAAAAGGTACTAATAATACATGCAATCTTTAGGCACTCATATGTACCTTTAAGGTACTTATATGTAGCATTGGGGTAAAGAAGGTACAAAGATGTACCTTTTAGCTTTTGTACCTTAGAGTACCACTCTAGTGACCGCTTTGTGCCCTTTTTTCTAAAAGCATAGGACTTTTATTCTAGAATGTATTTCAGGAAATCAGCTTGTGATGTATTTGGTTGCCATGACAGTAACTCCACTCGCTCGCTGCTGGTCCGTGTCGTCCTTTCATCTAAGGTGAAGAAATGCTCAAAGCAAACGAGTTGAAATAAGTTGGTCCATTAATGAACGCAAGTGAGATGTTTTGCTGTCACTGTATATGTTAATTCAGACATTGCGGATCACATTCAGACAGCTAAGACACACAAGTACTGTTATTTATTTCTTTATTTTATTTTATTTTATTATTTTATTTTATTTTGTTATTTTATTTGATTTGATTTGATTTTACAGAGTACAAGCACCTTAAAGGAATAGTTCTATCCCTGCTTGACATGCAGACACAGTTATTATATAAAAAAAGATTTACAAATGATTACAAATGTTTAATCAAAAAAAATATATATTATAATAATGTGAGCAAATAATCATTGAATTAAATAATCATTAATTAGTCATAATTAAATTAATATAATTAATTAAAAATTAATTAAACAAATGCTCCTGCAACACTGCAAAACTTGCAGCTTTGAAGTCTGTATTCAATATGTGACATTAAATACCTTTATTCTTATTTTTTATATGAGGTTTACAGCAAGACAAAACTAACTTACAAATGATTGCATTTCCGCTCTCTTGTCTTCACACGTCTATGAATGGAAGGAAGTTCGTGAAACAAAGTCTAGTGCAAAGACACCTTAAGATAACAACTGGGCTCCATTTATTAAAAACCTAAATGTTAGCAATGCATTCTAATTTTCAAGTAGTTACTGGGTTTATTTTCTATTTGAGATCACTTTGTAATATCACTTGCACCTTTGTACTTTAAGCAAATCGCAACATCAATTCCAGTTCAACTTGAACACAGCAACAAAATCAAACAAACGTCAGTTTGTT